>SJYA01000235.1:854072-1027337 GCA_006410615.1 Neotragus moschatus | reverse complement strand
CCACCCCTCTCCCCCGTGAGGTCGCAAAGAGTTGGACACGACTGAGCGACTTTACTTTCACTTTCACTAACAAGTACTAGAGCTGGGACTCAAACCCCAGATTGACCCAAAAGCTCGTATCTTTCCCATCTCTCTCCCTCTAAGTCCTTTTCCCTGCTGAATGTCTGTGCCATGGATCCTCTCCTGTCAATCTTTATCAGCTTAGCTGGCCTTGAAATTTAGGTGAAACAGCCAGTCAAGAAGCTCTGCTCTGACCTACACAGGCCTACTGCGGCCCTAATCTGTACCCCTATCTGGGAGGTGGGGACCCTGGCTGTCCCTCTCTCCATCTACAGCCCCAGAGATGGGGTGAACCGTTGTGAATATTTCCCTGGTCCCCCTACACAGTACAGTTTGACCCCTGATGCTCCACCCCTCTCTACCCCATACCCCAGATCGCAGCCTGCTCCTGAGCCACTTCACTTCCTCTGTTGACTTCTTTCTGCAGACTGAAGGCTCCTCTGGAGCGACAGAGAAAATGAAGAAAGGGCTGTCTGACTTCTTGGGGGTGATCTCTGATACCTTTGCTCCCTCACCAGACAAAACCATCGACTGCGACGTCATCACCCTGATGGGCACACCTTCTGGCACGGCTGAGCCCTATGATGGCACCAAGGTATTCACTAGCAGCCCCGGGCTCTAGCTTCCAACCTGAGCTCACAAAAGCAATACATGTTCATAAGAAATAAATACATGTATGTAGTTAAGTTGGAGAATACCAATAAGCAAGAACATAATTATTTCTAAACCCATAATCCCATCACTCAAAGAGAACCACTGATTTTTCCTTGGTGTATAACCTCCCATTTCTTTTTGCTTGTGAACACTGGTGAAGATAGTTTGGGTTTTTCTTTTTAACAGAAAAGCACTTTATATATGCAATCTTTTAACCCACTTTTAAAAAGTGTATTACTATTAGCAGCTTTCTTATGACCATCATTTTTAATGTCTTTAAATTATTGCAGGTATATATAGCATAATTTATTCAGTCATTTCTCTGGTGTTGCACATTTAGATTCTTTTCAGTCTTCATCCATAACAAGGAGTGCTCGAGAGCATCTTTACAGGCATGAATGAGTTCCCCATTTGTGTTGTTTAAGACTAATTTTCAGTTGGAATAAATGTACAGGAGGAGTATGTCTTCAAAGCAATTATATCATCAGCAGTAGTGTATTTCTGCTACATTTTATTTTCTCACCATTGCTTCTCACATTCCCTGGAGTATTTTCTCCCACACTCGGCGTGTGGTGTCACAGCAGTCTGGCCAGCATTTTACTGTGTTGAATTTCCACCCCAAACATGGTTTTTCAAGCATGTTTTTCAGCCCTAGTATTAGCACCACCACTTAGTAACACATTTAAGTGGATTGTGAAATTTTTTTAATTACGTAAGTTTAAATTATAACAGTGAATCAACCAAAATCACTTGCTAAAGTTCTGATGGAGCCCACCCATGCTTCCTGTAATAACAAGGAAGGAAGGAGGGGCTTTCCATGTACCAGCTAAAGTTCACAACTCCTGTGGCCCTAATGGGAGCACAGCTTGCAGTTCATTTGGCAGACTGGCTATGAAATTAAGAAATGCTTGATGAATTGTTTTAACTTGAGTTAAATATTTCAAAATTTGCCAGTGAATTTTGGACTTTATTAATATACTTGCACTAATGTTTTTTGTATATTGTATAATTCAAAACTATTTTATATGTATGATTCTGTAGCCTGCTTGATTTATTTTCTTAGTTTCCAGGGGTGGAATACTGGGTACAAGACCATTTTTCTAGGAGTCCCAGTTTTAGATTCCTAGCCTAGTGCTCCACTCATAACCCACACTGTTAATTACCAGGTGCCCTGTTGGTATGGTAGCCAACAGGGGAGAAGCTGGGTCGTGGTTGATTGTCAGAGAGGCATTGCTTTCTGTCCCCAGCACCCCAGAATTTCTCTTCCTTTTTCTCTTTTTTTATAGGCTCGCCTCTATAGCCTGCAGTCAGACCCAGCAACCTACTGCAATGAACCAGATGGTGAGGGGGTTGTGGTGAGGGGGCAGGCTTGCTGGGCAGGGAGGCCAAGAGGGTCTGGATTGTATGCCCCGTTTGTCTCTGTAGCAGTGGCCAGGTAGCCTCTGTGTAAAGGACCAGTGCCGGGGCTGCTTTGAACCCTGCATCTGGTGGGATGGCTTGATGGTTGCCTTTCCTCCCTGTATGCAAACTGTCTTCATCCCCATCTACAGAGGCTTTGCTCCTCTCACCCATTATTTTCAGTCAGGCTCCCTCCCAGTCCTGCTGCCCTGCCTGCTTTCCCTCTGGCCTGTTTGCTAAGCTCCTGATGTACAGCAAGCCCCACATCTAGAGAGGGGAACTGGTGTCTAGGTGGGAACTAGACACCAGAAATGAGTGGAACTCTGAATCAACCCTGCCCAGACCTCCAGGAACCTGCCTGCCTTTAGGAGAGAGAAATGGAATAAAGCAAAGATAACTAGAGATGGAGTGACTGCTTTCACAGAAAGAGGGGAGCAGTGGGAACCCAGAGGATGGCACATAACCCAGCCTGGAAATCCTAGGATGTGACGCCTGAATTGAGGTTTTAACAATGAATTAGAAGTAAACTAATTTTACTTGTAGAAGTGGGAGAACAATGTTGAAGCATGACAACAGGTCATTTGAAGGTCTAGAAAAACCTAGGCATTCGAGAATACCAGACAGAGAGTACGTGTGAGGAAATGAGTGCGGTGAGAGCTTCCAGGGGCACTGGACTGAAGGGCTTTGGGTACCAGACTAAGAAGTTGGAATTTTGTCCCCAAAGTAGTGGGTCTTAACCTTTTTTTGTGTCACAAAGGCCTCTAAAACTCAGTTGAAAATCATAAGCCCTCTTTCAATAGAATTGTATATGCAGTATGGGAATTCTTTAACCCTTTGGAGCCTATCCTTGGACCATAGTCTAAAAAGCTGTACTGTAGAGAACTGCTGAAGAGTCTTAAGACCTGATGTGATCAGATTTTGCATTTTATAAAAGAGCCTTCAGGCAATGTTTTGTTAAGGATGAAATAGAGAGGGAGAGACAAGACAGGAAGACCAGTTAGGAAGCTGGGTAGGAATCCTCATGTCAGAGGTAAAGCCAGAACCAGGGAAGGGCCGGGTAGACTGAAGAGGAAGGTGTGCATATAAGAGACACTGAGGAAGTGGAATCCAGAGTGACTGCAAAGGGAGGCGCCTGGGAGGCCCCCAGGGCCGGAGGGAAGGTGAGCATATGCTGATCTGGGCAGGTGGATGTGTCCTGGCACCTGGACCTGTGGATCTGGAGCCCAGAAAGGTAACCTCAGCTGCCAGACTGAGGAACTGTCAGTGGGAGGAGGAGGTTAAAACTCGTGGTTTAGTGGAGGTCATCTTGGGAGAAAATGGAGAATGAGAAGAGAGAAGGGAAAGGAGAAAGAGGAGCCCACCAAAGACTCAGATGGACTACTAGAGCAGTGGGAGGAAATACAGGCAAGAATGAGAAGCCCGGAGAGAAGAGGGCTTCAAGAGGAGGGTGGTCATTCCCAGGGCTGGAGCTGTAGGCTGGCCACGTGACCGAGGACAGAGAAGTTGCCATTGGATCTGGCAGCATGGTATCACTGGTGAGCTGAGAGCGGCTGTTGCAAAGAGGAGAGGCTTCGGTAGCCAAGCGTTAGTGAGCTACAAACCACACAGGCCCCGGAGAGAGAGGAGACTGCAGCCCCCCGGAGATCACTGAGGGGCCATGCCCTGATAGCAGGCCCACCCATCCCTTCACCCTGCCTGATCCCCCACCTTGGGCCACGTGACTTTGGAAAAAACCTTACGCTTTCCTCATTGTCCATGTCCAGGCTTTTGTGTGTTTTCTCTAAGCCCAGGGTTCTTTCTTCAGCCCCACAGAACTGACCCATCAGTATCTGTCTCTCTGCAGGGCCTCCAGAGTTGTTTGATGCCTGGCTTTCCGAATTCTGCTTGGAGGAGAAGAAGGGGGAGATCTCAGAGCTCCTTGTAGGCAGCCCCTCCATCCGGGCCCTCTACACCAAGATGGTGAGGGCCTTGCCGGCTCCTGGCTGAAGGTGTGGGGAGGTGGGAGGGTCATGTCCAGAGTCATTGTGGAGTCCTCTGGCCTAGAGAGCCGCAGGAGGCCCTGTGGAAACTAACCAGCCAGCTCCAGAGCCAAGAATCTATGTGGGGGAATCTAAGTCATCAGGCTTCTGGCAATCACGGTGAGAAATGGAAGGGTCAGCAAAGCCTGATGGGAGTTCTCTTCTACCTCCTGGGCCAGAAAGGTGGGCCTGGCGGTTGAAAGTGCTGCGAGAATCACAGCTCAGCTGCTTAGACCCTCTGAAATCCAGAATGACTGGGAGCTGGCTGATAAGGCTGGGGACATGGACCCCACACAACCACTTCTGAAGTCCCATCTCCACTGTCCCCTCCCGCCAGGTGCCTGCAGCTGTTTCCCATTCAGAATTCTGGCATCGGTATTTCTATAAGGTCCATCAACTAGAGCAGGTATGCTGGCTTAACCAGGGGAGGTACTCCACTCAGCCTTGGGTAGGGGGCTGGGTTTTGTTGAGAGAAGAAGGGGACAGAGAGTACCAAGAGTTCTGGAGTCAGAACCAGAGTCTGCGAAGGGGGTTCCCTGACTGCTCCTGGCCATCTACTCCTCCCCCACTTTCAGGAGCAGGCCCGGAGGGATGCCCTGAAGCAGCGGGCAGAACAGAGCATCTCTGAAGAGCCTGGCTGGGAGGAGGAAGAAGGTAAGAGGTATTGAGAGGTGATGAGCAAGTACCAAGTCCTGCCTGTGAGGGGCTCTCTGGGCCATTCTCTCTGAAGCCTGGAGGAACGTGGTACCTCAGGAAAGAGGAGGGATTGAATACAATATTTGCAGGTGCCAAGGATAGTCTGAGCTAACAAGGGGGTGTTTACCAAGTCTGGTGGCCCCAGGTTTAGGTACAGAGATTACGTGTGTCAGTTGCCAGCCCATGGACCAGCTCCTTCAGAGTAGGCGGTGCTTATTGAAATTCTAGATTTCCTTCTTCTTCTAACTAAGACTCTGGGCATGTGGCCAAACTTACATATTTTTAAATTTTTTTAAATTAATTTTTGGCCTCAGCATGCGGCATGGGGGGAATCTTCATTCCCTAACCAAGGACCAAACATGCACACCCCCCTACAGTGGCAGCATGGAGTCTTAACCATTGGAGCTCCAGGGGCATCCCAGACTTGTATTTTTAACAAGCTCTGCTGGTAATGTTAATGCCCAGCCAGACTTGGGAAGCGCTGGCTTAGGGACAGAGCTGACCTTCCTCTGCCTGGTAGCTCAGCTTATTAGGAGTGTGTTGGAGCCACCTGTATGTTATGTTAACACAGTTATTAAGTGCTTATATTATATACGCAACCCATACTAAAAGCTCTACACGTATAGGTCTTACCACAACTTTATCATCCCTCTTTTGCAAATGAGGCAGGTAGGTCAACGGAGAGTTAAGTGGCTTGCCTAAGATCATGCATCCAGGATATAGCAGAGCTCAACCTGAACCTCATCCCGACTGACTTTCAGTCTTGGCTTTCTAAGCTGTCATGTCACCTTGGGGTGCGCTTGGAGAAGCTGAGTGCCTACCAGACATGCAGTAAGCCTCATGGGTAGGAGATACTTTGACCAGCAGGGAGTACCTACAGAACTACCATGGAGAGGGGGTGAGGAAACCGACACCCATAGGTTTGACTAGAGCAGACTTTGATGAGGACCGGACCTCTGTCTGGTGGTCTCCATGACAGCCTTGGGGCTGACCAGCTTACATCACTCTCCTTCCATTCTCTCTTGACAGAGGAGCTTGCGGGCGTTTCACCCACGTCCGTAAAAGAGGCAAAGGTTCTTGTGGCCAGACCTTCCACATCCCCTGAAGGAGGACCTGGTCCCCAGAGCCCCTGTGAAGAGAATCTGGTGACCCCCGTCGAGCCTCCAACAGAGGTGACCCCCTCGGAGAGCAGTGAGAGCGTCTCCCTGGTGACGCAGATTGCCAACCCGCCCCCCGCCTCTGAGGCCCCAGCTCTGCCCAAGGACCTGTCCCGGAAGCTTCTAGAGGCATCTTTGGAGGAACAGGACCTGGCTGTGGATATGGGCGAGACTGGACCCCCACCCCGAGCTCAGTCCAAGCCCCACACCCCTGCTTGCCGCCCCAGCGGTCCAGAGCCCCGGCCTCCAGCCAGAGTAGAGACTCTCAGGGAAGAGGTCCTCACAGACTTACGGGTGTTTGAGCTGAACTCAGACAGTGGGAAGTCTACACCCTCCAACAATGGGAAAAAAGGTAAGTCAAGGCCAAAGCCCAGGGAGCATGCGGGAGCAGGGCAGGTGAGAGTTACCACCTCACAAGGCAGACTTGTCTCCTTGTCCCTTGTGAGGATCCTAGGAGAGACGGCCTTCGTTTGTGATACTGATAATGGCGACAGCTACTATAGGTTGAGTGTTTGCTACTGTATCCCATCAATTCCAACATGCGTTATTCTCTGAACTTAGAATGCATCTTATAACTGTTGGAGTCTTAGAGTCAACAAAATAAGATTTATGTCAGATCATGGGTTAAGGATGTAACATTGCAGTTAATTTCTCAGTTCCCAGGGGAGCTTGTTAATTTCTAATTTACATCTCATTTCCCTATATTACTGTCCTCATTTTATAGTTGAAGAAAGTGAGCCTCAGATGTTAAGTAACTTGCTCAAATTCACACAGCCAGAGAGTAGCAAGCCCAGATTCAGACCTAGGTCTGTCTGACCTGAAACCCATGCCCTTAACTACCACAGTGTGCCAGTTCCTATCCTTTTGGACAATTCAGTTTCGAGGTGGGAACTCCTATGACACTGAGTGCTGCCAAGGGTCTTCTCCCCTAGGTGACCTCAGGAAAGTCATTTAGCTTCCCCAGGCCTTCTTTAATTATTATTATAAAATACAGGAACAAAGCTTACGTGTAGTTTAAAGAAGAATAAAATGAATACTCATGAACTTGCAGTGACCTAGCTTAAGTAACAGAGCTTTAGTTTCTTATCTGCTTAGTGAAATTTTAGACAGGAGACACTTTGGCTTTGTGTCAGGGAGGAACCTCTCTAACTCCTGCAGTTAAAGAACAATGGTATTGCTGGTGTCGGCCTGTTTTGTCACATCCAGAATACCGCTGCAGAGGCAGCCGACCATCAGCAAGACCTCCCCTCAGCTCCTCACCCACAGGCATCCTGTCTGCCCACACTCAGCACCAGTCAGCCACCCAGCTTGCCCAGCAGGTGTGTACTAGGCCGCTGGCAGTGAGTGACTGGCTTGCTGCCGTATATGGGAACAGGCCCCTCACACCCTGCCCTGCTCTGCTTCCCGATGGAAACTGCAAGATTTCTAGTTTCCAACACAGTGCTTTCCTTCTGACTATGATTCAGTGAGGTCATCCTTTGAGCTCCTACCCACTCTTTATGAGACACTGAGGAGGGAGGGGCAAAGGCTGTATTCTTTTATGATGAAGCACGAAGCAGTACGGGGCAGGCTTGGTACCAGAGGAGTTCAGAGAAAGAAGGAACCCCTGGGCATGAGCAGGTGTTTCAGCGAGGAGACAGGCATTGTATAGGCGGGTTGGAGAGTTTGGGGCAGGTGCGGGCAGGGGAGCCGTAGTCCAGGCTGCAGGGTCCTACAGAGTCCAAAAAGCAGAGGGCATGGGGCATGTTGAAGGGGGTGACCAAAGCCCACTTTTCTGTATTGTTCCTAGAAGAAGGAGGAACAAGAAGGGAGGTGGGGTTGGCTCAGAAATAGAACTTAAAATCTTAAGCCAAATTCAGAAAGTTGAACATGGTGCCACAAAGCAGCAGGTCGTGCTGCGTGTATTACATGCCCAGCCTGTACTAGGAGCTTTACATGTAGAGGCTAAGCTAAGGGCTCAGCCTCAGGGATTCAGACAGTTCTGGGTTCAAATCCCAACTTTGCTCATAAGCCATGTGACTTCAGAAATGTTACTGATCTTCTGTCAGCCTCCGTTTTCTCTATAAGTTGAGAGTCATTGTTTCATGATAGAGCCTCAGTCAGGGAAGAAACTGGAGCAGGGCCCTGCTTTGGGGAGATGATCAAGATAGTAAGAGGTACCAACCAGTCTCTGGACACTTCCTGTATATTTATATAGCTCTGTGTTGAGCACTTGACATGCATACCACTCAGTCCTCACCAAAACTCCTGTGAGAGCTGTGAGGTTTTCCTTTTTTTTTTTTTTTTTTCTTTTTCACTGGTACGAAACTAAGATAAATCACCCACCCAGTAGGCATTTAGATAAATGAGAAATAACCTTTGGGAGAGTGCAGAGTAGGTGGTGGACTCAGCAGGTGCTGTGGGGTTGCTGGGTGGATGGTACGAAGGGTCCTTTTGAGATAATGGTCATGAATTTTGAGAGAGACCAGTCACCGCTGTTGTACTTTTGTCCCGCCACATTCAGTCGCTCAGATGCAGGCATAGAGCAGGTGGGGAGTTGGACTGAATCAGGGTTGAAGTTTATCCAGGTGAACTCAAAAGGACAAAAGTGTATATGCAGGAAGTGATCAGAATGATGGTTCATAGAGTCTGAGCTGGGTAAGGGTGGGGATAACAGTGACACAGTTGGAAAGTTTAAGAATTACTGGCTCCATTTGGAAATGGGCTACTGGAGAATGTGATGGGTTGAGAGTGGAAGAAATGAGATTATGCAGAAGTGCAGCGGAAGCTCTTAACCGTTTCCTCTTCTGCATCTCACACACTTGGTGGGGCAAAGCTGGGGTCTTGGACTGAGAGTAGACAGTGGGAACAGAGTAGAGAGAGTAAAATCTTAATAGATTTTTTGTCTGGGAGGCAGAGTGACTCCTTTTCCTTCTTGTGTCCACATCCAAAGATGACATGAGCAAGGCTTGGTCTGTGGGTACAGCAGTCTTTGGGGTGGTCAAGCCAAAGGGACTCTTGAGGTCCCAGGGTGATGCCTGTCACTGCAGAACTGCTTCCCACCTGCATTTTGTGCCGAGATCCAATTGATTGAGGAGACTAGACTGAGCCTGCTCAGGCGCCCTCAGCAGGGAGCAGGAAGGAGAGATTGGAGCGGGCCCTGTGGACTGAAGACTGGAAAGAGCCTTGGGCTACGGCCCTGCTTCACCACTGACTGACCACTTGGGAGGGATTTTGGCCTCCATTTCTTCTTTGGAGAAGCAAAGATCCAATTAAACAGAATAAAATGAGCTGTGAGTGACAGCATATGATTTAGTAATCACCCGAAAACTCCCCATTCCTTACAAACAACACAGTAACTCATGGAGATGTGTTACGTTGTTGCATAGATCAGGCCTCTGCCACGTGCCCCTTGTAACAGCGATCTTACTAGTACTCTTGTTGTGTGACAGGACAGGGCGGTGGGAGGAGGCAGGTGGCAGAGAAAGCCCAGATTCACGTCTGTGCCACTCGAAGCCTTTGTCTCCTCATCTGTAAACTGGGACTGTTCACATCCACGCTCTGAGATAGGTATAAAGTGCTCCAAAAATGTTACCCGAGACTGTCTTCTACCCATCGGGTTTGCCCTAGCATTTAAGCCCTGAAGGGAGTTTCAAATCCCTGGAGGGAAACCAGAGGTCAGGAAGAGCTGTCATGACCACAGCCTCAGCTCTGAAGGGAGAAATCAGCTGGGAGTCTGGCTTCTAACCCACAGGAAGCCTGCACTGACAGAGAACCAGGCACGAGCCACCAGAGTGTCCTGAAAGCACAGGGAACCTTACACGTAGAGTCAGAAGAACTGGTTCTTTGTTTGAGATCTGATCCTGACTGTCTGAGGGACCATGTGCAAAATTACTTAACTGTAGGACCAGCCTGTCCATTTGTTGAATACCCACTGTGTATGTATGTTACAACCGACTCAATGGACATGAGTTTGAGTAAACAGGAGTTGGTGATGGACAGGGAGGACTGGCGTGCTGCAGCCCATGGGGTCTCAAAGAGTCGGACACGACTGAGTGACTGAACTGAACCGATGTATGTTACAGGCACTTTACATGATGCTGCTATTTGTAACACTTGTATCTCAAACTGCAGGCCAAGATCTATACAGAATCATCCAGATTTCTGAGCCACCACCTACACCTACTAAATCTGAATGAGGGGAATGGGCAGGGAGGAATCTGCTTTCTAATAAGCTCCTCCGGTGGTTCTCTGCAAAGAGGATGGTTTTATTCTTATTTTATCAGTATAAATAAACTGAAGCCTGGAATAATTTGCCCAGGACTACACAGTAGAAAAAAGAGGGTTCCACCCAGGTTCGCTTGACTCCAGAGATACTGTGTGCTATGTGCTCAGCCCCTCAGTCACTCAGTTGTGTCTGACTCTTTGCAACCCCATGGACTGCAGCCCACCAGGCTCCTTTGTCCATGGGTATTCTTAAGGCAAGAATACTGGAGTGGGTTGCCATTCCCTTTTCCAGGGGATCTTCTCAACCCAGGGATCAAACCTAGGTCTCCTGCATTGGAGGCAGGTTTTTTACCATCTGAGCCACCAGAGAAGCCCAGAGACACTACCACACTGCCTATGGCTAGATGGGTGATTAGAGAGAACAGTGCAAGAACCCTAATAAGGAATGTGGGGCCCAGGCTTGGAGAGGTCTCAGAGCCTGGGTGCATGTTAAGGAGCAAGCTAGACAAGAAGAAACAAGGTATTTACAGGTCGTGCCCTTGGGGGATCAGAGCTTACTTTTTTTAAAAAAAAATGATTACAAAGTAATATATCATTTTAGAAAAAAAGAAAAATTACCCCATGCCCTCATCACCTACTGATAACGATTGTTGGATTCTTACGGGTATTTTGCTTCTCCTTTCTGTGTGTGCAGGCATCTGTGAGCATTTTTTTTTTTTTTTAATGAAATCATACTGCATGTATTTTTTTACAGGAACTATTTTTGTCATTTTCTTCTCAGTAATAACTTTCACATGTACTTTTTTTTTAATATATATTGACTGTAAGAAGGCATACCCAAATATGAATGTTCGGAGCAGTGGCTGTCAAACCTTAGCAGGCATCAGAATCACCTAGAACTGGGAGGAGCAAGTGTTTTCTGTACAGAGCAAGGTCACAAATATTTAGGACTCGGGGTCATACAGTTTCTGTCCCAGCTTCCCAGCTCTGTCTTTTCAACATGAAAGCAATCATAGGTGATATGTCAACAAATGGCCATGGCTGTGTTCCAGAAGTTTACTTCCAAATGCAGATGGTAGGCTGGATTCGGTCCACAGGCCATAGTTTGCCAGCCCCTGATTTAGAGAAATAGTCCATGGATGTTTATTGAGTACAAACTATTTGTTCTTGTCACTTGGAACACATAAGAAAACAGAAGATCTCTCCTCCAGGAGCTCACATTCTAGTTTCTCTATTATTAGACAACAAGCACAGGGAACCTGATTATGTAATGCTCTAGAAAGTGATAAATACGAAGGAAAAGACCATCCAGAGCAGAGTGAGGGGGACAGGGTTGCAACTGAAAATAGGGCACTCGGGGCAAGCCACATTTAGATGGTCAGATATGAGCAGAGGTGTGAGGGAAGGGAGCAGGTTGGCCTGTGGGTATCTGAAGAAGAGTTCCAGGTCCAGGGAACAGTCCTTGCAAAGGCCTTAGGTGGGAATGTGCTTGGTATGATTCAGTAGCAGCAGGATCAGCGTAGGTAGAATGGAGTGACTGAGGCAGAAGAGGTTCATTTTTTATTTCTTCTGAGAGATTTCCATGGCTCCAGGGAGTTTCTGGACCAAAGTATTTCTCCACTATTCAGTAACTTACTTTTTCTCACTTAATAGTGTAAGATGATTTTGCCATGCATACAAATGTTCTGTAGCCTAACCTTGAAAAGCCACATAACTTTCCATCATAGGACTATACCCTTTATTTTTATAATTCCCTAGAAGAGGACTTTTAGGTGGTTTTTTAAGTTTTTATCACTGTAACAGCACTAGTCAGACATGACTGAAGCGACTTAGCAGCAGCAGCAGCAACAGCACTATAGTGAGCATCCTTTTGGTTAAATTTTTTTTTTTACTGAATCCAGGATTTTTCCTTAAAATAGATCCCTAAAAGTGAGATCACTGAGCCAGAGATAGCAGGATGTAAGCCCTTTGGTGTGTACTTGTCAGGCCCTTCTAAAGAGTTCCATCACCCCCAGCTACAGCCTCTTCACATGCCCCTTCCCATCTTTCACACTGTGGATCATGGTTCTAGGGTCGAGCACAGACATCAGTGAGGACTGGGAGAAGGACTTTGACTTGGACATGACTGAAGAAGAAGTGCAGATGGCACTTTCCAAAGTGGAAGCCTCCGGTGAGGTGAGTGGGCCTGCTGATGGTGGGCCACAGGGAAGCAAGCCCAATGACCCCAGGTCTGAGGACTCTCCCCACCAAGCCCTACTGGCCCCTCACGGTGGATCCCTTCCCATCTGAGGTGGCTGGCTGTGGGAAGGGAGCCAAGGCCTCCGGCTCAGGCCCTGAACAGTCATTAGCAGGCTCAGGCTCTGGTTCCCCTGAGTTCCAGGGGGGCGGATAGGGGCAGTTCTTGATATTAGTTCCTATCAGCATCACCTGAGGAACCACCAAAAAATTCAGATGCCAGACCCTGCCCTCAGATCTTGTGACCCATGGTC
Source organism: Neotragus moschatus (assembly GCA_006410615.1). Taxonomy (NCBI): domain Eukaryota; kingdom Metazoa; phylum Chordata; class Mammalia; order Artiodactyla; family Bovidae; genus Neotragus; species Neotragus moschatus. The sequence goes on along the minus strand of SJYA01000235.1, from coordinate 1,014,659 downwards.
ACCAGGTGTGGGACCTTAAGACCCTGGCCTTGGAGACAAAAGACAGCGTGATCGCTTGGCCTGAGCCTCTGCGGCCCCATCTAAACACGGCCTTGGCCGCTAGAACCTCCCACGTGGTGGTGGGCGATGCGTGTGCACCCGTTAGGCACAGAGCCTGGGACATGGGGGCACTGACGGGCGCTCCTAAAACCACCACAGAGTAGAAGCTCAGAGCCCTACTACTCTTACTCTTCACCACCTCTCCAAAGGAAAACTGATACGAAGGAGAGGCTGGGCAGAAAGCTCTCACAGCCAGTAAGGGACAGGACTAGAGGCTCCAGCCCACACCTCTGATTCACATCAGTGTTATATCAAGAACTGTCACACAACAACCCCATGATTCCTTCCATCACATAGCTCAGGGAACCTGCTATAAAGAGGGAACAGATTAGAGAGATGGGAAGGGCCTTATTTTTCGTATTGGGAGACTGAAGGCTGGGGGCCACAGTGACCTACACAAGAGTATATTACACCTGTGACCTCACTATACCCAGAGGAAAGAAGGCCCATGGTGCCCTCTCATGCCAGGGGGCTTTCATAGCTTCGGTGTCTCTGTAGCCCTCTTTAAAACCTGACATAAAACATACCTGAACAGAGTCATTCTGTAACCCATTACCAGGGGATCCACTGACAACGGGCCAAGAGAGTTGCCTGGGAGACTCCAGCAAGGGATTAGGGTGCTAGAGCCCCCAGTGAAGGCCTGGTGAGCCCCTCTAGTCCTATGCCACACTGGCTTCTGATCAGAGTGCCACTCTCAAGGTCGCTGCCTCTTGGAGCTGTGTTCTCTGCTCAGCAGGAGATAAGTTCTCCTTAAGGGACTGACTGACTGGGTTCTTGCAGGCAGGGCGTCCCCCTGTGGTGTCCAGGGTTGGCTGATAGAAGCATTTCCTTTGAGTCTAGAACCATTAGACCCACCTCTTAGGCAGAGGGCAGCTCTGCTCCCCAGACCCTCCTTGAGGCTAGTAGTTCATTTTCATAGGAGGCAGGATCCAGCCCAGGAGAGTGGGACTTGGGGTTGCAGGGAGGGCTGTTCTGAGACGGGGCAGTGGGGGAGCTTGGGTCTGGACTTGACTCAGAGGAGTAAATATGTGCTCGTGCTCTCCATTATCTCCATTGTCCCCCCTTTGCAGCTGGAAGACGTAGAGTGGGAGGACTGGGACTGAGGGGAGCCAGAGCAAGCCGCTCCCCCACCCACAGCACTTCCCACCTCCCCCGCCCGTCTCCACCCGGCCCCGGAAGACACTGACTAAGAATGTCCCCCAAGTGGCCTCTGTCAGCCAGAGCTCTTGGCAGGTTCTGGGTTGTTCCTTGTTGGCCCTTCGGGCCTCTGCTCACGTCTGGGAAGGTGTTTGTTAAATCCAAACCAGGAACTCTGACTTGTGCCAACCATAGGATGACCTGAGGGGGAGGAAACTTCCCCCACCCACCCCACCCCCCACTGGAAGAGCCTACATTTCTCTGCTGAATACCCACTCTTCCTGGGGACTCCTGCTGAGGAGTCCCAAGGGGTAGCCCTCGCCCATGTGCCTGTGTAGACAGAGGCTAAACCACCGGTCTCATGGAGGACGCCGAGACAACACTGTGTCACCCATGAGCCGGCAAGGAAGGCCGTGCCATCTGCCCTTGGCTTGACAGGGATGGCAGACACACTTTGGTTCCTATCCCAGCGGGTAAGAGGCATTCATTTTTGGGAAATCTGCCTCCCTTAGGAATCTGTCCCTCCCAGGCATTTTCCATTCCTGGAAGGGCTCCTTGTGGTTCAGAATCTAGAGACCAAACTCCCTCCTTTCCCCCAGTCCAGGCTGGTATGTCCCCAGCATCTTTCCCAAGCCGTCTTCATGTCGGATGCACCCGAGTCCTTAGCCCAGCTGTGCCACCTGCAAGAGTCTGCTCTTGCCCTTCTTCCCCTCCCCAAGGAGGGAGGGGGCCACTTCAGGCCCTTCCGTGTGTTGCCTGGCGGGGTACCTTGTCCAGCCAGCCACCCACTTTGACTCCCCCGTAGCTTAGGACACAAGCCAGCTACCAGCGGTACAGAGCAGTGATCAAAGCTGAGTACTTACAACTCTGGTAAGCCCAACTTCTCCGCCTCCACCCTTCTGCCTCTTGGAGGGATACGCTTGGGGTGAGCTGCTTGAGATTCTCCGACAGGCTTCTGCAAAAGCTCTTCCTCCTGAGGCAGATCCAGTCTTGGTGGCTCACCCTCCACGCTGGTAAAGCTGCACCTCTTTAGGGGAGATGAGGGGCTGCAGGAATCCCTGGAGACCCTGGTGCTTCACGATGCTGCTCTGGTGATTCTTGTACATAATCTGGTGTGTTCACCAATGATTTAAAGGGATCGTAGTCAGGGACGCCAAGAGAGTGGTAGTCACTCCCACTTCAGACCTTCAGTGGGGGCGTGGGATGGAGAGAATGCTGAATCTTTTTTTTTTCTTTTTCATGGGATGGGGTTTTTCTCTTTGTAATTTCTTTAGTTTAATTAACCTTTTGGTTGTTTGTGCAATATTATATATTTTAAATTATAATGTATCTCCCCAGAGTATTTTGTAGCCTGGATAAGAAAAAAGGAAAAAAAAAAAAAAAACTCTAACAGCTGTTAGTTTTGTAATTAAAACAGAAAGAAAAAAGAACTTTGTCCTGAACCTTTTCCAGACTTGCCGTTAGCAGCTATTAAAGAGATTCAACAGAAGCTGGAAGGTGTCTGGGGCTCTATTCTTGTCCCCTACAGCAGCTGCCCCAGAGCCAGGGCAAGACACGGTGTACAGGGTGCCCTCCTGCTTGGAGCCTGGGGGGGAGGGGACAGGATGGGAGGTGGTAGCCTGCGTTCCAAGGAAGTCCCTTGTCTTCATCGCAGACTCACCTTGGCCTTTGGGGTGAGGAAGGGACAGGGCCCCCAGAAGGCCTCTCACCAAGACAAGGACTCAAGAGGCCGTTTCTGCATTCCCAACGCTTCTGCTTTTATTTGGAAAGGAAAATGCAACAACAGTGGTTCCAACTGTTCTTGGTTATTTTTCTCTCCTCCCCCTGTATGTGTATGATTCTGGGGTCTATTTTTAAGTAACTTTAGTTAAACACCTGTATGAAAATCACTTGTCAGCCATAATAAAAGGGAAGTCTGAATGAGGCCCTCTGGTTCCATGAAGATCTTTAAAGGGAAAGAGAAGTAAGGCTGGGGAGGGTGTAGGTAAGTTTAGGATAAGTAGACTTAAAGTGTAAAATATAGATATCACCATCTTAGAAGCGGGTTTTTGGGTTTGCTTTCTCCCCCTACTTTATTGGGGAGGACTTGCCATTGCTTTTATGAAGTGCTTGCTAGCCATGGATGCCAACTAACTTCTTCAATTGAAGGCCGGAGAGTCATGTCTGGTTCCAGGAGCCGCTTGAGCAAGTCCTGGCATTCGGCCGAGATGCCCAGATGAGTGGGGAAGGACACCCCCTTCTGCTGCTGCCACAGCATCTTGGGGATGTCTGTGTCGTCAAAAGGCAGGCTGGCGCAGAGCATGACGTGCAGGACCACGCCCATGCTCCAGATGTCACCCTTCCTGCTGTCGTGCGGGATACCCTGCAGCACTTCGGGGGCGGCATAGGCGGTGCTGCCGCAGAAGGTCTGGCTCAGCTCTCGGCGCGATTTGGGCAACACCTTGGCAAAGCCAAAGTCTGTCAGCTTCAGGCTGAAGCCCTGCAACAAGGCGTTCTCACACTTGAGGTCCCGGTGGGCCACGCCACAGCCGTGGCAATAGCGGATGGCCTCGACCATCTGACGGAAGAGGGCCTTGGCCCGGCTCTCGGGCAGTGGCCCCCCATTCAGCACACAGTCAAAGACATCCCCTCCTTCAGCCAGCTCCATCACCAGGTAGATTTTCCCGTCGGCAGACTCCAGCATCTCATACACTTGGATGATGTTCTTGTGGTCCAGGGTACGGACGATCTGGAGCTCCCGAGGCAGGAATCTCTGGATAAACTCTAAGGAAACAAAAGAGATGGAGAATCAAGTCCAGAAGAGCCTAACTCCTTCCTCTGTCTCTTGTCTTCCAACTTCTGTCTGCCCACCATGTCTGGGTCGTGGACCTTGGTTCCCTTTAACAGCCTTCAGCGTCAAGCCACCTGGACACTGCAGAGTGTTCACTTCTGTCTTTGTAGTTAATATATTATTCAAAAAAACTAGTCCATCAGCCTCAGGGACTGTTGTAAGCAGCCTGTGAGACCACAGATAGCAAAGTGCTTTGGGAACTTTTAGACAAATCTATTGAACTCAGTTATGAGGCCTGATTTGCCCACAGCGTGGTAAGCTAGCCCCTCTCACCTGTGCCCCATGAGCCACAGTTCTTTCCATGAGCCCTGTCTTTTCCCTCTCTCTCTCCCTTGCACCAGCTCCTGCCCTCTGCTGCTGCTGCTACTGCTAAGTCACTTCAGTAGTGTCCAACTCTGTGTGACCGCCCTGGCCAATCAGTTGACCTAGAATAAGAAAGGCCTAGTAGGCTCTGACTCTGCTTCTGAGGGTCCTTCACCGCCTGCCACATTCATTTTGGACTTTGGAGGTGTGATTTTCCTGGACTTCCTCTGTTCCCCACTGACTGACCCCAGAGCCACAGCCTCTCTTGCTTTCGTTAGTAAGACGAAAGGGGAGGAGGGAGTTGATCCTTCTGACTGGAGGAAGCACCCACCCACCTCAGCCAGCCCTCCCTTCCTCCAAAGGGACCCCAGCTCACCTTCTGGCCCTCCCATCTTGTCTATAATTTTAATTGCCACTTTTCGTTGGTGTTTTTTGGAAACTGCTTCTTTGACTTTTGAGTAGGTCCCTTCCCCAATGGTCTTGCCCAGCTGGTACCCATTGGAGAGCAGAAAGTCCTCCATGCTGTCTAGCACCTCCTTCCTTCCTATCACCCTCTCAGCTCATGCTGCCTCTGTGAGGCAGCGCTACTCCACCATCGCCCTCGGCCCGCTTCTTTTCCCCCCAAGGACTTCATCCGCAGCCGCCCCCAGCGCTACAACATTCTCCGTCTGGACACAGGAGCCGCGGGTGGTGGGGAGGGAGAGGGTCAGACATTTTAAAACTCTGGCCCAATTGTGATGTAAATGCTGTATGACCCTGGGCCAAAATGGGCAATGCCCCTATCTGCCCTCACCACCACCACCACTACCACCGCGAAACCCAGCACGGGTTAAGTCACCTCCGTGCCCCGCCCCCGCGCCAGGCAGTGGGTCGTAGCCCCGCCTGTAGGGGTTGCTGCGATGTCTGCGCTCGGTCCGGGATGCCAGGCTCTGTTCCGTGGACGCCCCCATCGGGCAGCAGGGGGTCTGCGCGACCCATGACCAGAGCCCTCCAGCTCCCGGCTCGCCGCCGCGCTAAGTGCCCAGGCGGCGCGGGGTTCCCTGGCTGGAGGAACGGGTTCTGTGAGGTCAGCGCGCCGCAGCCCGAGTCACAATGCAGCCCTTCCCCTCGACGCCTGGGCCGGGACGCGCCGCAGACACCTGCCCGGCTCCGCCTGGACCGGAGCGTCCTCCCGCGGCCAGGGCTCGGGCAGCTGCTTCCAGCCTGGGACCGGCCTCGGCCTCCGGCAGGTGAGCAACGGCCTGGGGGGCGGGCGCGGGGAGGGGGCTCCCGGCGGCCCGGGAGCGGCCTGACCGCCACTCCCCGCGCAGAGCGCCCCGGGGCCTGGACATGAGTGCCCAGGAGCCCCCGCAGGGTCGGAGATTCCCCATTGAGGCCGGAGACTCCCCTGGCCTTGCCGCCGCCCCCGAGTCCCAGGACAGCCCGGAGCCGGTAGCTACGGAGCACAACCCGGTCAGGTGAGGCCAGCGCCCCTGCCCGCGGCCCCACCCCTGCCGGCTTTCCGTCCCCAGACCAACCCGCACCCACAGCCGAACCTCTGGGACTGATGCGCCCCCTGCAGGATGGGGCCGGCCGCAGCCTCAGCGCCCCATGTCGCGCCCCGCTGTCCGCAGGCCGCTTCGACGCTGCCCCGGCTGCCACTGCCTAACGCTGCTGCACGTGCCCATCGACGTCTACCTGGCCATGGGCGGGAGCCCCCGGGCCCGCGCCACCTGAGCGCGCCTGCGCACGGCGGCTCCGCGGGAGCCGGGCGGGGACGGGGCCCGCCGCGGGCCACCACGCTGAGGTCGCGCGCGCGCCGAGCACGAGACAATGATGCACATTTTAAAATAAAAGAATGATGCACATTTTAATAAATCACAGCATAAACTGTTCTTTGCACTCCGGCTGGCCGTGTCTGTCTTATCCCGTCGGCTCGGGCCCGCCGGCTGCTCTGCCCCGTCCAACAGCACCTTTCCTTCTGCTGCTTCCTCCCTTGGGCCCAGTCCCAGGGGCCGCCCTTCCCTCCTGGTCGGCTTGCTTCTGGCTGGGCACCAAACCCTCCCCTCTTTTTTTTTTTTATTAGTCACGACCCCCTCTAGGGCCGTGCTTCTGCCTGGGCGCTGCCCTCATCCTTCTCCCTGCCACTCCCCTTTGTCTCTCCAGGAAAATCAGCATTACTGTGCTGGACTCTGGGGGTCCAGAAAAGCTTGAGACTGGAGTAGATGGACAGACAACTCAGAATAAAGAGAATGGCCACCTACCCCGGGCCCATTTAATTCTCCAAAGATGGGGTTTGGTTATGCTGCCTTCTGTTTTGTGATCCTGGGCCTCTCTGGCTTCGTTGGAGGGATTAGGGGCTGCCCCCACCATCTCTACCCCTGGTTTCTCCTAAGGACTGGTGGGGTCAGAGAAAGACTGGGGAAGAAGTCGTTTGAAAACTGATTTCTTATTTCTATTTTACAGGTGAGGGAACTGAGCCTTAAGCCACTTGGCCCCTTGGCCAGGGCCTCCCAGGTGGCAGATGATGCCAGTGCACTCCTCAGTGGCCTCAGACTTTAGGCAGCAAAATGCATCCCTAGGAGGGGCCCATGAGAGGAGGGCTGCCTGGAAGCTGAATGAGTATTTCCCACTTTTGGATTTTGCTTTAATGAACCTGTATTATTTTAATATCAGGAAAAAAAAAAAGGTAACCCAAAGGTCAAGCTGTCTCCTGTCCCCTTAGATTTAAGGACACTTCACTCAACGTGGGGTTTCCCAGGGGGCGCCTAGTGGTAAAGAACCCGCCTGCCAATGCAGGAGATGTAAGAGACATGAATTCGATCCCTGGGTCAGGAAGATCCCCTGGAAGAGGGCATGGCAACCTACCCCAGTATCCTTGCCTGGAGACTCCATGGACAGAGGAGCCTGGCAGGCTACAGTCCATAGGGCTGCAAAGAGTTGGACACGACTGAAGTGACTGAGCACGCACGCACACACATACATCCCCGATTATCTCCTCTGGGCAGGGAACATGGCTGCCTCAGCTTCAAAGTCCGGGGAAGTCAGCATTCCCTGGCAGTCCAGTGGTTAGGGCTCTGCACTTCCACTGCAGGGGGCACAAGTTCGACGCCTGAGTGGGGAGTGAAGATCCCACACACCACATAGCACAGCCCCCCACCACCTAAAAATACATCCCAGGAGGGGAGAGCCACTTCCCCCAACACAATCTATCTATTCCTGGGAAGGGCAGTGATTGGCCTGTGTTTGGCCCAAATCACAAGCATGTTCTTTGGGCCAGTTACCACTGTCAGGGAGATGGAAGACTACAACTGACCAGGCTGAGCCACAGGTAAACCTACCCTTGAGGTACAAGCACAGTCAGGTGATTGACAGCATCACTAGACTAGAAAATAACGGGTAATCATGGAGAAAAAACATTTCAGGAGCAGAGACTGCTTATGCAATGATCAAGTACCCCTGGGAGGAAAAGAAGCCTGAAAACAAATGGACAGAGAGTTTGACAGGGGCCAGGGAACAGTACAGCTCCATGGCAATGAGGAGCCTTGGAAAGTATGACCAGGAGTCAGGCCACCAGGTTCTCTTTCAGGTTGTGTCTCTGTCTCAGTCAATACAGGTCTACTAGCCAGGCCTGTGCAGGACAACGTCAGCCACAAAACTGATAAACATGAGCCTTAACTCTCATGAAACTCACATGGCCTGGCAATGACCTGATGGGGGCAGGTCCTTTCTTTCTGGGCCCATTTCCTCACTAGCTTAAAAAAAAAGCACCAGCTGATCTCTATGGGCCTTCCCAGCCCACAGATCCAGAATTCTTCCCATTCTTCCTTTCTCTCTTATCTCCCTCATTTCCTTTCTCTAGGCTTCTGGAACCCTCCTTTCCTTCAAAAAAAAAAAAAAAAAAAATTTACTGCCTGGGAATTTCCTGGTGGCTTAGTGGTTAGGATAAAGGAATTTCATTCCCATGGCCCTGGTTCAATCCCTGGTGAGGGGACTGAGATCTCACAAGCTGTGAGACGTGGCCAAAAAAGAAAAGGGAAAATCAAAAACTTACTGCCACTTTCATATGTTTGGTTAGTGAGGGATAACAAAAAATACTGAAAAACACCTTGTCAATGGGCCAGACTCTGGAGCTAGATAGCTCTAGAATGGCCAGGATCAAGAGGAAAGGGATTTCCAGGTGGAAGGAATACAGTGGGCAAAGGCCTGGAGGCAGGGAAGTTTAAGGAATTCAGTTCAACCAACTTTCACCAACACCTACCTGGGCCACACCAGGTGGTGACAGGTCCCTTCCCCTTGGAGAGCTCAGAATTCAAGGGACCCAGGATGAGTTAACAGAAGAGAAGCTGCATCAGGGAGACCTTGTGTTTGAACTTGTTCTATAGGTGACAGGGAGAGTGACAGGCTCCAACCTGGGTCACTTGACTTTTTCTTTTCCTTTTCCATCATGTTCTCTGTTGCTTCTTCCTTTTTCCCCCAGGAAAAGCCAGGACTAAACTCTAGTCCTAGATTTGAGTCCTGATTGTCATTTACTAGCTGTGCAACCTTGGGCTAATTACTTAGCCTCTCTGAGTCTCTATTTCCAAATCTGTAAAACAGGGCTAATAACATCTGGTGGAAGGTTTTAGTAGTCATGCACCAGGCAAGAATCTCAGGGATAGCTAGCACTGAGCAAAAGAGGACTGCCTTTGGCTTCAAGGAGCAGCAGAGAGCCAGCTATATTTGCAAATCTCTCTTGCTTCCCTTTGTCAAGTTCCTATCAGTCCTGCTCAGAAGCTAAGGAACTTGGGAGCAGGGGGCATTTTCAGGGGAATCCCCAGATAGGAAAAGCAGAACTGCCTTCCTCACCCTAGAGAAGAAAGCTGTCCCCAGACCCCAAAGCTACCCAGGTGGCGCTAGTGGTAAAGAACCCATCTGCCAGTGCAGGAGACCTAAGAGCTGTGAGTTCGATCCCTAGGTCTGAAAGATCTCCTGGAGAAAGGAATGGCAACACACTTCAGAATTCTTGCCTGGAGAATCCCAATGGACAGAGGATCCTGGTGGGCTACAATCCATGAGGTTGCAAAGAGTTAGACACGACTGAAGTGACTTAGCATGCACGCAGACCCCAAAGCAGGACCCCCACATCCCAGCCTCATTTTCTGCCTGAGGAATGGAGAGGGGCCCAGTTAAAGAAGGATACTCAAATCCCAGCCTTCCTGACTTCTCTCTCAAACACCTTATTAGCCAGCCCCTCCCTAAGGGACCCTCTTTTAGAAGGAGGGGGCGAAGTACAGATGGACCCCCCCCTTAGGTTACCATGGAGATGGCAGGGAAAGGGTTGCTGTATCGTCATGGCAACAATTGACGTCAGCACTACCCTTTCTCATTGCTTGATATGAGGGGGGGCAGCCACCCCAACCACAAGCAAATCCCCCACAAAGCCTCCTCCCTTTACTGAGCCAATCAACCAAGGGGTCGACAGGCTTAATATAGCACAGGAGTTAAAAGCACAGACTCTGATGTCAGTCAAACCTTGGTTCAAATCCTCTTTTTGCATGGTTTTAGCTGTTTGAATTTGAGCAAGTCCCTTAACCCTGGAAGACTAATATGTACAATGGGGCTAAAAAGCTGCATGCCTCCCAGGGTTAATGTGAGGACTGCAGGGGATCATGCAGGTGACAGGCATTAGGCCAGTTTATGGGAAGTGCACACTGATGTTAGTGACTCTCTAGAGTCCTGGGGACCTGTCAGGGCATTGTGGCTTTTCAGATATAGACTCACAGCCCCGAAAGGCTTCCAGGATTCCTAAGGACTGGCCCTGAGTTTGAGCATCTCAGTACTGGCGGCGGGGAGCAGAGGGCGGGTATTTCCTTGGCGGGATAGTGGATAAGAATCCACCTGCTGGTGCAGAGGACACGGGTTCAATCCCTGGTCTGGGACGACCCCACATGCCAGGGAGCAACTAAGCCTGAACACAGCTACTGAAGCCCACACACCCTAAAGCCTGTGCTCCGCAAGACAAGCCACCACAGTGAGAAGCCTGCATACTGCAACTAGAGAAAACCCACACGCAGCAACAAAGACCCAGAGCAGCCAAAAGTAAACATTAACTGATTAATTAAAGAAGGAATGGGGGAGGTGAATCCAGAGACACTGGAATTTCCGGACTCTGCGGAAACCCTAGATGCCACTTTCCTTGAAACTTCATCACTTCCGAACCCTGACCCAACTTCCTTTTCCTCCTCCCATCTGCCTCCTCCTCCGAGGCCTGCTTAGCAGTCATCTACCTCTTGAGACTCCATCTGCTCCTCTAGGAAAAAGAATGGATGAGGGCCACTGGGCAACATCAGGCAATCTGACACCAGGTAGATCAGGGGGTTGGACCCCATGGGGATCCTCCCTCCCTTGGGGTGAAGACACTGGAATCATTCTCACTCCCTCACTTTTCCCCAGGCCCCAGTCCAGGTGCCCACAGTCGATTCTCTAATTCTACCGTATTGCCCTGAATCAGATTCCAATTGCTATTTATCTGGATTACTCCACTGGCCCCACAACCTGTTTTTTCTTTCTTTTTTTTAAAATGATTTTTATTGATTTATTTGACTGAGTTGGGTCTTCATTGTGGCCCCTGGGATCCTCACTATGTCATGTGAGATCTTTCATTGTGGCACGTGGCCTCACTATTTGTGGCACAGACTTTCTAGTTGTGGCACTTGGGCTCACTACTTGTGGCACAGAGGCTCAGTTGCTCTGCAGCCTGTGGGATCTTGGTTCCCTGACCAGAGATCAAACCCACAGCCTCTGCAAGGAAGTCTCCTCCTAACTGATCTTATGGTCTTGTACTTCCTTCCCTGCTTGATTCCTCCAGCCCCGAATTATTCTGTAAAGACCACAACCCAGCCATGTAATTCTCCTATTTAAATCTCATCAATGGCTCCTTTACACCACTTGCCCAACCACGAGGACACCCCTGAGTTCACAAAACCTTCTTTCCACCTTTTAGCACGCTGTTCCTTCTGCCTGGAATAGCCTCCTCCCACTCCCCTTACCCCTCAGATCTCCACCAATCGTCAGTCCTCAAAGAAGGCTCCTCTGACCACCTGTCCGCTCCCTCCCAGAGCAGCTGCTTGTCCCACTGTGTACTCACTTCTGCCCCGATCCCTGCTGAATGCCTATTTACCCATACACTACAGACTCACCGAGGGCGGAGGCTGTGTCATGTTCATCCTAACATCCTGGGGCCCAGAATGGAAGAGCTCAGGAGTTGGTAGAATGTCTGTCAATTAGACTGGCTACTGAACAATGGCTTGATGGGTCCACAGAAGGGAGGCCGAGCGTGGGAGGCGAAGGAATAGCAGAGGCAGTTGGGGGATCTGGAATGGCCTCCCTAAGGAACTGACCCTGAAACAAAAATGAGAAGCGGTTACCCACACAAGGACAAGGCGGTGGGAAATATCCCCAACCCCGAGACTGGTCTGTGCCATGATGAACATGGTGCTGATGACACTGTGAAGAGGGAAACATTCAAGTCTTGGAAAGACAGCCCCGGCTGCTCGGTGAGAACAGACCATGGAAGAGATGGCAAGTAGCAGCAGAGAGATCACTCAGGAAGCTGCTGCAACCTCCCAGGTAAAAGGCGATGGGGCCTTGGACCAGGTGTATGCAGAGGAGATGGAGAAAAGCAACTGCGTTTTAGACATCCTGGAGAGGACAGGATTTTGTAACTGCTTGACTATGAAAATGGAGAGGCAGGGAAGAGTCTAGAACCAAGCCCAGATTCCAGTTCAGACAATGGAGGAAACAGCCAAGCTGGGGAACATGGGAAGGACAGGTATGGGGCATGTCTGCTGTGAAGTGGGACATCAAGAAGAAGGGGGCCAGGAGACAGGTCTTGGGCAGGGAAGAGGGTCTGGGCTGAGAGAGAGAAGTGAGTCTCTGACAAAGGTGGGCATTAAAGGCACAGGAACCGACAAGATCCCCGGGACATACTACAAGGCCCAAGAATACCCATGGTTAGGCAGAGCAACAGATGAGAAATTTGCCACGTGGCAGCAACCTGTAAGATAGTAAATAAGTCAAGACTGAAGTGTTCAGAAAAACAAAAGGCCCCAAAATATTTCAAATAGGAAAGAGTGTTTGTGTCAAAGTTGGTCACTGCTAAAGGGTCAAGTCAGATAATGACTCATGAGCATCCCTGGGATTTAGCAACAAGGAGGTCAGTGGTGACCTTGAGAATGGTGAGGGAGGGAGCCAGATTGCAGGGGTAGGGTGAGGAAGTAGAAACATGTGCCCACAGCTCTTTCAGGAATCTTGGCTGTGAAGGGGAGCTGGAGAAGGACCCAGGGTCGAAGGAAGAATTTCTTCTTTTTCAAAGACAGGAAAGACTAGAGCCTGTTTGTCTGCTGCTGGGAAAGAGCCATCAGGGAAGTCAGAGGTTGGAGACAGGGAAGGGAGGAAGGGATGAGAGGAGGGAAATTCCCCAAGGAGACAAAAGAGGCGAAATCCCCAAATAAGTCCACACAATGGGGGGGGGGGGGCAAGCCTGTACAGGACTCCAGGGACTCCAAATAGCTGCCCACTCTTCCCAGCAGCCAGTGTGAGTCACTGGGGGAAACAGCCCAAACTGGCAGTGTAGGAAAGGGCACAGGGCCAACATGTTCCCAGGGGGTGGGGGAGCAGGACCCAGCCTGGGCTATGAGCCCTGAACTCCATGCCCTGAGCAGGACAAGGGCACAGGGAAGTTGTCTCACCCTTTGTAGGGGCAGGCAGAGTAAACTGGCTTTTCGCTGTCCCTCTCTGAATCAGTTTCCCTTTCTGCAAAAAAACTTAGTGGCTCAGACAGTAAAGCATCTGTCTACAATGTGGGAGACCTGGGTTCGAGCCCTGGGTTGGGAAGATCCCCTGGAGAAGGAAATGGCAATCCACTTCAGTACTGTTGCCTGGAAAATCCCATGGACAGAGGAGCCTGGTATGCTACAGTCTATGGGGTCGCAAAGAGTTGGACACGACTGAGCGACTTCACTTCACTTTAGGGTTTTTAACTTCTTTGGGGAGCAGGAGGGTGGGACAGGTGTCAGGGGCACTTTCTAGATTCCTTCCAGAAATATATGTGTATTTGAACTTGGCAGACAGTTTAGTGAAGACCCACAGACTCATCCCTGGCTTCCAGATAAGAATTCTGAACTAGAATTGGCTGAGGAGTTTTCTGCCTCTGATTTAAGAGTTTCCTGGAGCAAGGGAAAGGCTCCTGTAAGGGCCAGGGGGGTAGAGGTGGGGAGTTCTGAAGCCTGGAAACAGTGAGGCCTTTTGAGGTGTGGCGTCTTCCTGAGCACACCATCAAGGATGTGTAAGCAGAAGATGGAGGCCCCTGGTTGAAATAAAAGGAAGGGTTAATACAAACAGCAGCTGACTTTTCCTGGGCCCTTCTTGCTGCCTCTGTCCTTGTCTTTCTGTCCCTGACCCTGCAGGACTAGCGTCTCAGGGAATCCCCCAGCAGTGGTAACCAATCCCCTCTCCCTGAAGCGGCTGGTGAAGGAAGACCACCGACTAGACCCCTCCAGAGCGCCTGGTGCTGCCCCAGTCCGCTCTGGCAGCTGAGGCCTCCTGCTAAAAACAGCGGGGCCCGAGGGGAATATGGGCTTTCAGGCCTCCCCCTCCACGTCCCAGCAGGTATTAAAAGAGGCCGAAGAGGACCAGGCGGCCTGGACACTATGCTATTTACTGAGACTACCCACTTGGTGGTGAATTTTCTTGTGTCTTGGTGAAAGTGTCCAGAGTAGGGTGCCGGCGAGATAAAGGCCCTGGGTCTGGCAGCTAGCGGGGAGGAGGAGAACAGGTCCTTGGGAAGACCCCGAGAGGGGCCTCCAATCTCCTTCCTCCTCAGCATGGGCCAGGAGTGATCCCGATCCTCGCTCCGCCGCGTCTGATCCGAGGCGGCCGCCTCCTCCCAGCGCGTCGCGCCTCCTGGAGTGACCGCTACCGCTACCGTGTCTCCCCTATGGGCGCCCCCAGGCCACGCCCCGGCACTGCCTGGACCAGGAGTTACGTTTCTAGGGCTGCCGGAGCCCGGTCTTGCCGGCGCCCGGCGCCCGGCGCCCGCCAAAGCCTGGGCGACTACTGGATGAGCCCTTAGCGCGGCCGCCCCCCGGGCTCCTCCTGGCACTGGCCCGCGCACAACCTGCTATCGCTGCCAGGGGGGTGGCGGACGTGCCCCAGGTGCACTGGCCCAGCGGCTACGGCGCGCGCCCGCGCCTCCTGTGAACGCGCGGGGCGGGGCGGGGCGGAGCGGAGGCCCCGAGAAGGGAGGGGCGGAGCCTACGGTGGGGGCGGGGTCTGTGGAAGGGGCGGATCCCCAGACCCGAGGGTCGTTCAGGGGTTGGATAGGCTGGCTTGACTGTGCCTGGGAGGGAGAGGAGGGAGCGGAACTGGGTGGTTAAGAGTGGGGCCTGAAGCGACTGTCCACGGTAGGCAGTGGGCGTAATCTCAGAGCGAGTGGGGTTTACCCCCGTCCACGCGGCCCAGTTTTCCCTCCCTAGGTGGAAGCACCGGTGGCAGAATATTAACTACCAATACCTGGGCAAAAGGAAGGGAGATCTAGCTCCCCGGCACGCCCGAAAGCCGGTGAAGAGCGGGGCCCGCAGAGGGCGCGACCTCGGAGGGGCGGGCCTAGAGGCGGGGCCTGGCGGAGGTAAGGGTGGGGAAGGGTGATGCCCGGACACGAGGTCAGTCCGCCTTGTCTTCCAGACTCGAGGACCCAGAGGGAATGAGCCGCAGTGAAAAAGGCTCCGCGGGCTGGGTGTGGGTTTCTACGGGGTTATTCATCCCTGCCCTTTTCAAACCACCACAGACATTTTTTTAGGAGATTGACAGATTAGTCTCAATTAAAAGTTCTGTTCATCAAAAGACAACTAAAGGGGTAGAATAGAGTTTCAAAGAGGGCGCTTCAAACACAATGCCAACTTGAACCTAGCGCAGGGAGTGTGGAAACCAGAATAGATCCTGCCCTTGACCACCAACTGGGTCAGTTTCAGGACAAGAGTGACCCCAGCCCCAGGCTTGGGGACCAAGCTGAACGACCTAAGTGAATTGGTCTGCTTGAAGGACACTCTCCTGTGTGTGTCTGTGTGTGCTGCACATTTGGGGGCATCTCTGAATGTTGCATCACTTCTGAACATGGCTCTGTTTCTCTGTGTCTGTCTGTCCCTGGTCTCCGTGTCCATTTATTTATTCAGCAAGTATTTATCAGGGCCTATTTTAGAGGGTTGTGTCAGATTTATATTCTGAATCACTGAGTTCAAATTGGTGAAAAGAATAGTTGAGGCTCCCTCATGGAGCTTACATTCTGATGGGGAAACAACAATAAAGAGAAGTCAGAGATAAACAGTGTGCTGTGTTTGAGAAGGATGAAGTGGGCCAAGTGCTATGTTGTATGGAGAGGGCACAGCCTGTGTCTTGTTCACAGATCTAGAACAATGCCTGACTCATAACAGGGGCTCACTAAAGGGTGCATGAATGGATGGGGTGGCCAGGAGGTCCTATCTGAGGAGGTAACTGTAGATCAAGGCTTGAAGGGTGAGAGAGCAGCCCACTCCAGACTCTGGGAAGAATGTTCTGGCTTGAGGGAACAGCCTGCATGTTTGTCTCTTGGGTGGCTCTTTGCCTTTAGCTATCTATCTTGTAATACCCCTTTGGCTATGTCTCTGTTCCTTTCTGTTGTCTCTGATGTGGGGAGCTGGGGGTGGTGGGTGGGGGTAAGGGGANAGGGAACAGCCTGCATGTTTGTCTCTTGGGTGGCTCTTTGCCTTTAGCTATCTATCTTGTAATACCCCTTTGGCTATGTCTCTGTTCCTTTCTGTTGTCTCTGATGTGGGGAGCTGGGGGTGGTGGGGGGGGGTAAGGGGATGGGGATGAGATAGGTTTCAACAGGGCCCTCCAAGGTCTCTGGAAGTGAGGTCACTGCTGAGTTGATTCACTCCACTGGCCCTCTCTGGCCTAACCTGCCTGGTCTGGACACTCCCCTGGAAGCAACCCCTCCCCTCGGCAGCCTCAGTCCCACGATCTCTGGCTCCTTCCCAGGATAGCATCCTGCAGTCCGGAAGGAAGTCCTTCGTCCTGTGTAACCACAGTCCCTGCTGGGGCAACCACAGCCCTTTCCTCTCATTCTGCCCCACGGACAGAGGGAAGGGGATGGGCTGGCCCTATGGCAGCAGATCCTGCCTGGACAGAGAGCCCAGTAAAGACCTGACAGAGTGAAGGTGGCAACCCCTCTGCAACCACAGGGAGGGGAACCTCAGAGGGGCAAAGACGATCACGCGTCTTAGGAGCCTCTGCCACATCCATTATTTCTTTTAATCCTTCAACATTCCATTTTATAGATGGAAATTCAGGCAGGTCCAGAGGGGAAAATGGGGCAGAACTGGGACCACAACCCAGGTCTCTTGACAAAATAGTTAGAATTATAACACTTAATATTTATTCCATATTTACTTTTGGCCAGTTATTATGCTAAAACTTCATGGTTCATCACAACCCTTGAGGTAGGGACCATTGATGTTCCCATTATCCTCATATAAGGAGACTGACACTCAGAGCCATTAAGTGATTTGTCCAAGGACACCCAGAAATTCACAGTAGAGCTGCACGGGAGCCAGGACAGTCTGGTGTGCTCAGCTGCACACCCTGTGCCCCAGCTCCCAGAGGAGTGTCACTGATGTCTGTTTTCCAGGAGTTTGGGGAGACAGCCTCAGGTTCATCACATGATGGTCCCGAGGCTAGCTTGTGCCAAGCCAGGATAAGCAGGAAGATGGCCTGGGAGCACTGCACAGTCCTCTGTCCCCTTTCTGTGGGTGAAGAGTGTCCCTTCCTCTCCTGGATCTCTGTGTTCCCACCCTTCACTGACCAAATAAAGCAGCTTTCACCACTCTCTGGCTCTCCCTACTTTGGGTGGTAATGATCTGTGTCCTCCCCAGCCACCCACACTGAGTTAGACTGAACCCACAGAGCTGGGAGGACCTTTGCAGCCAGCCTTGAATGTCCCGCTGCACCCATGACCCCCCATGGGGTATGCTGGGTGAACCCAACGTGTTCCAGCTCCCCAGACTCTCATAGGTCATAGAAAAAGGCAGAGGCATACGCTGCCTCAGTAAGATGCCACAGGAGACTGACATTAGTTTGTTCGGGGCATAGTGACTCCTCTGTGAGGTCAGGAAACCCCCACCACCCCCTTTTTTTTAACCATACTGCATGGCATGTGGGATCTTAATTCCCTGACTAGAGATCAGGGGTCAAACCCATGCCCCTTTCAGTGGAAGCTCGGAGTCTTAACCACTGGGCTGCCAGGGAAGACCCCCAGGAAAGCCTTCTGGAGGAGTTCCTTGAGTTGAGTCTCCACAGAGGGGCAGGCCCTGGGTGCAACTACCCAGGAAGGAGCAATCCAAGCAGAACTGGCAGCATGGAGAACAGTTTGGTGGTTTGCAGGCTGCTGTGGTGTCACTGAAGCTGTCATCCCGCTGAGGGAACCGTGAAATTGGCAGCCAGGGCTCTCTGCCTAAGGTGGAGCTGGCTGGGCCTGGAGCTTCTAGGACCTTGAAAACCAGGATGAGGGGCTGGACATACTGTGGGAGGAAGTAGAGAGCCATGGAAAGGTTTAAAGCAAGGGAGGAACATGATCCCCTCGTGGCATCTCTAGGTCTACAGCCCTCCCAGGGTCTCAGAGTCCACTCTGGTGGGCAATGAGTGGTCTCTGGCCTTCAGCTAGGTCCAAGGCCCTAGGCACCTGTCCCTGTCCCCTGTGGACTCTCTTGCAGGGCCCACCTGGGACTGAGGCTGGGAGAGGATCAGCTCAAGCCCCCCTGCAGGGATCTGGCAGAGGGGGCTGATGGCTTGAGCCATCTTTGGGCAGGTACCCTGACTCAACTGCTCTGTGGTCAATAGCATTCCTCTCCCACTTCATAAGACCCACTTGTGACCCATCCCCTGACCTTTTGGGGGGATGTCTCAGTCATATTAACAGGTAACTGCAGGACAGCAGCCCCCACTTCCCATACCCGGTGAGCCCCCAGGGTTGGCTCCCTTCCTCCTCTAGCCCCCCTCTCTCCAACGGAACCTCGCCCCCATCTCTGGTGTTCTCCACTCCCTGAATGTCTCTGCACTTTATCTCCACCTCTGCCCTCTGCCCTTGCCTAGTTCAGGCCACCTTCTCTGTTGTCTGGACCAGTCTGACCAACTGCTCCCTGGTTTATATTGCCTCCAACTCTGTCCTTCTTTGATCTGTGTCCTGAGCCTGCTGTTCTGTCTTTAGGTCCCTGTGGCACATCCAGGGTGGTCTCCAAGGGAGCCAGAGTTCTAGAGAGATCTGGCTGAAGATAGAGATTTCGTAATGGTCAGCATACAGATTCTCCTATAGTTACACATAGAGAAGGACAGAGAAGAGAGACAGAGACAGATAAACACACACATACAGGGATCTTCTCTCCAACACAGATTTCATTCCAGATGCCTAGATCCTAACAACATTCCAAAGGCACCTTGACTTAACCTGTCAAAGCTGACCTCTCCATTTCTATGGTGCCCCACTGCTCCTCCTCTAGACCTCCTGTGTGCGACTGGGCACCTCCTTCCCCCATTTCCCAAGCCAGACCCTCAGGCACCATCCTTGGCCCTCCCTCCTGACTCCCATCATCCTGTCTTTTGTTGAGACTTGTCACTTCTGCCCCCTAAACCCCTCCTATACCTCTCCTCCTCTGTCTTCCTCCACCTTCAGCAGCATCTGACCTGGCAGATCACACATTCCTTCTAGAAGCCATTTCCTCCCTCAGTCTTCAGGATACCCTGCTCCTGGTTCTCTTCCTTTCTCTGCCCATGAGCTGAATCCACCTGCTGGCTCCCCGTCCAGAGTCTCAATGCTGGAGAGGCCCTGGCGGTGTCTTCTTGAGCCGCTTCTCTCAGTGGATCCCGTCCAGTCCTGTGGCCTCAAATCTGGGAGGCCTCCAAATCTCACCTCTGGCGTCCAGGCTCGTAGATCTATTAACTGCCAGCCTGATGTCTCCACGGGGACGCTAATAGGCATCTCAAACTGAAGCTCCAAGGCCCTGCTCGTAGTCCGCAGCCCCGAGGACAGAGTCTAGTCTAAGCCAGGAAGTGTTGGTGTTGGCTCACTCTCCCCTCTCTCTTTAGTGCGGGTTCCTACTATCTCAGATTATTTCAACATCCCTTCTTGCATAGCAGAGAAGAAAGACAATTGCACATGAATACAGGAAGGAGAGCAGGCTAGGGCTTGGGGGAAAGCCCAGAGTGTGCTATGGGGAATCAGTGAGGATCTCCAATGTAAGGCACAGACTTTCCTCTGAGGGCAGTAGGGAGCCACAGAAAGGTTTGAAGCCAAGCGGGATGTGTTTGATTCTACATTTCTTTCCTTCATTCCTTCACCCATTTACTCCATCTGTCAACAGATTATTCATGGAGCACGCCCTGTTGGAAAGTAATTCTCAGGTAGAGGAGAATGAATGCAGGGGCTGGACTTGTGCAGGGAGACAAGTGAGAAGGCTGATGAAATGGCCCAGGTCCAGGTGAGAAGGGCCAGTCGTGGAGATGGAGACAGGGGAGGTTGAGCTGATGGTGGTGGCCTGGCTATGCAGCACAGGTTCCTGGTTTGGGCAGCTGAGTAGTGGGAACTCTCAGCCCAGGAGTGTGGAATGTGTGGTGGGAGAGCCCATCTCTTCCTCCTGGGGAATCTGGAAAGTCCTTGGGAGTGGTTTAAGAGAAAGCAGAGGGACTTCCCTGGTGACCCAGTGGGTAATAAGACCCCATGCTTCCACTGCAGGAGGCACAGGTTCGATCCCTCGTCGGGGAACTAAGATCCCATATGCCACATGGCAAGCAAAAGAGAGAGAGAAAGAGAAGAGCAGAAATTCAGCAAGTAGACAAGTGGAAAGAGACATTCTAGGTAGAGGGAACAGACTGTTCAAAGGCCCTGAGGTAAGAGAAGATCAGCCCTGAGGACCTAAAAAGCCAAGAGAGTTGAAGATCAATAGGCCAAGAAGAAAGAGGAGGGAAGTGAGGCTGGGAGTCCCATCTCTGAGGCCCAACCTGGAGCATTGCAGGCTGGTCCCCAGAGATGCCAGACCCCCCTGTGCAGACAGATGGGAGGGAAGGAGAATGTGAGGAGGAGCTGAGAGGAGACAGATGATGTGCTCGCCCAGGGGTGTCCAGAGTATGTCTTTTCTGGGAAAAATCACTAAAAGAAGGTCCCTGGGGGATACTTCTGGAGTGTGAGAGAAAAGGAAGAGAATCCTCAGGGAGAGGCGGATTCCTTTACCATTTAGGGAACTGATTGAGCCCAGTAAATTTCCCTCTGAACACTTCAGCATCCTTAGAACAGTCCCTCCACTACCTGCCCAGGAAGAAAGTTGATGGAGGGGATACAAGGTTATCCCAGGGTGGTCCTAGACACCCACCTCCTCTCTCTAGGGTAGGAAGGGAAGAGAATGGCCCTGGCCCAGGATTTCACCTACTCACACTTAGGAACACTGTCAACTTTTCCCAGGTGCTGGGCACGTCAGGTGCTTAGTTCTTAGGGCTTTACGTCATGATACTAGGTTGTTCATCTCACAATAACCCTGAGAAGTAGGTATAATCATCATTCCTATTTTACAGATATGGAGGCTGAGGCTCAGAGCAGGCCTAAAGCTGCATAGCTGGGACGTGATGGAGCCAGTTCTTTACCACTACCATTGCCTCAACGCAACAATACCTACTGAACCCTTCAGTTCAGTTCAGTTCAGTTGCTCAGTTGTGTCCGACTCTTTGAGACCTCATGGACTGCAGCATGCCAGGCTTCCCTGACCATCACCAACTCCCAGAACTTACTCAAATTCATGTCCATCAAGTCAGTGATGCCATCCAACCATCTCAGCCTCTGTCGTCCGCTTCTCCTCCCACCTTCAACCTTTCTCAGCATTAGGGTCTTTTCCAATGAGTCAGTTCTTTGCATCAGGTGGCCAAAGTATTGGAGTTTCAGCTTCAGCATCAGTCTTTCCAATGAATATTCAGGACTGATTTCCTTTAGGATGGACTGGTTGGATCTCCTGGCAGTCCAAGGGACTCTCAAGAGTCTTCTCCAACACCACATCGTTGACTTTGAAGGTTCGTCTAGTCAGATACTGAACACTTGCCACAACCCGAAGTGGTGCCGGATGTCCTCGCTGTATGGAGTGGGCATTTTGAGGCTCAGTAAGGGCAAGGGGCTTGTCCAGAGTCACAGAGCTGAAGGTGGTTGGAGCTTGGATCCAAATCATTTGGGGGAGGAGGCTGAATGGGAGAGGTGATGGGGCAAGATCTGAGCAGTGTGGAGAAGAAGGGGTGGGACTTGGCACTGGACTAGGAGAGAGTTTCAGTTTCCCTTTTAAAAGGACTTCTCCTAAATGGGGGATTTTGGCTGGAAACTTGCTAGCAATCCACATTCCACTGGTCTGGCCACCTCTTCCCCCTAAAGGTGTTGAGGATCTGAAAAGAAACTGAAAGTTGGGAAAAGGGGAGAGGCAGGGGCAAGGGAGAGGCCGAGGGCAGCCCAGAACTGGGTTGAATTTCTGGTGACCTCATTGAGCCTGGGGGAGATAGGCAGGTGAGCTGGGATTACACACCTCTTAGCTATTGGAGAAATTGAGCCCCAGAGAGACAGCTCTATTAGATAGTGGCTGGATCCTGTCCAATTTGCACAACCACTGCCAACACACACACACACACACACACACACACACACACACACACCAGGGGAAGAGGGAGCGAAATGGAGAAATAAAAGGGCTGAGTGGCCTAAAATCCTAAAAGGGAACTTTCCAGATCTCTTGTCTCTGTGATGTGGTGACTGGTTAGATGGTGGGTTCCAGGGAAGGGTCCCAGAGGTGCCCAGTATCCAGACTCAGGCTCCAGGCCCAGGATTGGCCTGCTAACAACCCAGCCAGAACCCAGCGTACCCAGGGTGCTAGGGAGTCCAGTTCCAGGGATCCTGGTCCTGCAGCTGCTATGCGCTCCCTGCTGACATCCCTAAAGGCTCCTCCCAAACCGGAAGCAGCGAGACCCTTTGTGGAGGCCGCTCCTCAGAGCTCCTGGAAACCACTTTCTCTTAGACCTGACCTCCTCCTCTTCTGCTGAATGAACACTCCACCTGGCTAGGCTTCAGAGTCCACCTCTATAGAGGGGAACACTGGGTCACGCAGTAATATACCACACAGTGGTGTACCAGGCATGTATTGGTAGCAGCTATGATATTACCGTTGGTCATTCCTGCCTTTTCCAAACTCTCCCTAGTGGTCAAGGATCCCCATGACTCTGTGCTCTAGGGTTTCTCCTCCCCCTTCCCTTGACTCCCTCCCTGGGGCCCTCTCCTGCTGCTGGCCTGGCTAATGGCAGAGCTCCCACTGCCCCAGGGCTTCCTGGGTGACCTCATGCACTGCTTGGCTCCAGTCACCTTCTTACTAGCAGCAACCAGAGATCCAGATTTCCTGGGGTCAGTTCTGACTTAAAACCTTCTGTCTTTTATCCCTTTAAGGTCACTAGCCAGACCCTGGCCTTTGGGGGTTGGCCTTTGGCTCAGGAAACATGATCACATGCCTATGTGCTGAAGTGTATAGCCTACCTCCTGGATGGCCCCCCGAATTCTCTCTGGGCACCTCAGACTCAACAAGGTTAAATTCCACAACCTCTTGCCAACTTTATTTTCCTCTGATTCCCTCTCTCAGTCATGGGATCATGGACCCCAAACAGAAAACTCAGAAATCTTCACTCTCATGTCTCCACTCCATCCCTGTACCAGCCAGTCCCCAGATCCTAGAGCTCTGTCTCTTTAACTTTGCTCTAGAACAGGCTTCTGCCTTCATCCCCACTCCACACAGACCATTTGGTGTTCCCTTGTGCTACTGGAAGCTTTTCCTCCATCCCTTGGCCCTCCCAGAGGGCCCTCTTCCATGCAACCCACAGGTCTCTCATCTGACCCTGCTCTGGCTCTTTCGTCTCCTCTTAAGGCAT
Source organism: Neotragus moschatus (assembly GCA_006410615.1). Classification (NCBI taxonomy): domain Eukaryota; kingdom Metazoa; phylum Chordata; class Mammalia; order Artiodactyla; family Bovidae; genus Neotragus; species Neotragus moschatus. The sequence continues at coordinate 991,306 of SJYA01000235.1, read as the reverse complement.
TGCCAGCCTCCCCAGTGGGAAACCCCTGCGGGCAGGGGCCCGGTGTGACTCACAGCTGACACTCTGCCACGTAGGAGCAGAAGGAGGAACTCCAGCCTCTGTGCACTTGAATCACAGGGGCCAAGCTGTCACTGCACAGATGAGTAGACCAAGGCCCGAGAGGAGAGAGGACCGGCTGACAGTTAAAGCGGAAGGCAGAGCTGGGCTTAGAACTATAGTCTCTGGGTCCAGGTGATCCTCCCTGGAAGGAGATGGGGACCCTGGAGCTGGGAAATGGGCTGCTCCAAGTCACCATTCCTGAGGTCTCCACTGGGACCTAGCCATCCTCTGGTACCTCTTCCCCTCTCCAGGCCTTGGCATATGCTGGTCCCTCCCCTTGGAAGTCCCGTCCTCCACTCCTGATAAGCCTCACTCACATCTCACCTAGCATCTAATCTGATCTCCACCACAGAACCCTCCCATGCCCCCACAGCCGTCTTTATGAGGTGGTGTTCCTTTTGTCCTTCCCCAGCCCCCTTCAGGGCACTCCTGGGGTCCCACTCCCTTCTGTCCATGGGGACTAGGAGCATCTCAGGCCAGGACCAGGGTCTGAGCCTTTATGGGAGAACTGGGACAGATGGAAGATGTGGGAAAAGCCTAGTCTCTCAGCTTCCCTTCCCCTGTCCATCTCAGAGTCCCCACTCCTCCTGTCCCTGCCACTCTGTCCTGGCAAAAGCTCACATCTCAAAGGTCCTGATCACCATGATGTGACCCACGGAGGCACACACAGCCACTCACACAAACACAAAGTAGCCACTCTCTCATGCACATGCACTCATAGTCACACACCCAGTCACAGCCAGTCACCAACCCAACCTCAAGGACAGACCGGCACACACACCCAGAAAGTCTCAGAAAGTCATCAAGAGTCACCAAGCCTCTCTCTCTCACGCTTAATACACACTGCCAAACAAAGATGTGGACTCACACAACTACAAAAGTACACACCTGGTCACACACACACACACACACACACACACACACGCACACACACACAGAGTCACAAAGTCTCTCTCACACACAGACAGATACAGAGCAATACACAGTCACACACAGAGAGAAACAGACACACACAGTTGCACACAGGCCCCTGGAGATACAGAACAATGCGCGCATTGTCTGGGCTGGCAGCAGCTGGGGAGAAAGGAGCCGCAGTGTGGATGGAGGGGGCTGTGGGGGCTGCCGTACCACCCCCACTCACCCCCGCAGCATCCCAAGCCTCTTCCCCCTTCCAGAAGCTGAATTCAGCTGGGACCTGGATTTGCTGAGGGATTCAGCTCTCAGGTGCCCCCTCCTCAGCCTCCTTCCATGTTTAGTGGGAGATGCAGGGCTCCGTTGTGGACCAGCCTCCTTCTGGAGGGGGCTCTGGGGACTCGGGATCCTTTAGCCCCTGATGGCTCCCTTCTCCTCCTGGGATCGTCCTGACGATGTGCCACTCATTCCCACCAGAGTAGAGCCTGGAATTTGGGGGCCTTGGGATCTTAACCTCTGACTTCAACCCGTCCAGGACTCACACAGCCTTCATCTGAGCTCTGCCAGCCGGAGCTGGCAGTGCCTGGCAGCACTGTGGGTCCCCTATTGTGGTCAAGACAGAAATGCGGGTCACGATGTCCATCCCTTACTGGCAGAGGTGAAGAAGTCACTGTCCTGTCAGTGAGTTGCCGTAGGGCATGGTGCACCTTCCGTCCCAAGAGCTGGCTCTTCTTGCCTCCCACTCTGACCAGGCAGCCCCAGATCTCAAGAGAGACTGCTTCCAGGACTTTCCTTATAGCCCACAGCCCCTTTTTACAGGTCTCTCCAACTCTGTCTTACCCTCAGTTACTGGCATTTGCTGTGTACCCTTGGACATGTCGTTTTCCCTTTCTGAATCTGTCCACTCTGAAAAACAGGGCTAATGAAACCAAGAGTATTCTGTAGTCTCTGAGTAGGGGTGGAGGTGGAGGCTACAGGAGTGAGCGCGGCAGGTAGAAGTCATCTCAGCCCTGTCGTCAGATCTGTGGGAGTTCCTGATTTCTCAGGCCCTGGGGTGTCTCCACACCTCACAGCCTCAGGCCTCCCAGGAGACCTTACTCGTAGGAGGGAGGGAAAAAGGGAGGGCGGTGCTGAGCTGTCCAGGACACACAGCCTTGCTTTTGCAACACTTGGCTTCCGCCAGCCCCCATCTCCTTCCTCCTGGGGGCTGAGGGCAGCAGCCGGACGCACACATCCGGGGCCAGCCAGGACTCTGGGGTTCCCCCTGGCCTGGACTAGTGGCAGGAGGCTCCAGCTGTAATTTCCAGTCACCTCCACCCAGCCCCTGTCTCCAGGCTCCCCTACTCAGGCAGGGCTGAAGGCTGGACTGGCAGCTTGGGGGCTGGCCTCAAGGGACCATCTAAGGCCCCTCCTCCTGAGGAAATGGAGTGTTTTAAGGGTTGTTGAGCCTCCACCTGGGCTTCCTCTGCTGTCTTGGGGGGAACCCTGATGTAGGGGAGCGGATGTGACTGGGGAGTGCTGAAGTCAGACAGGGTATGTCCAGGTCTCTGGGAGCCTCAGGCTCCTCAGCTTTCTAATGGGGATGGAGGTACCCACTAAGATACCCCAGTCTGTGGGGGCTTAGTGTGACTGGCCAACAACGGACTGACAGGAGGGATGAGGGACAACCTCACCAGACTCACCAGACTCACCCTGTGGCCGGGCAGACCTCCCAGGTTGGTGGGGCAGGCAGCACGTGGGCAGGACCTCGGACCCATCTCCAGGCCTGAGGGGGCAAAGAACCCAGCTAGGGCCCTGCGGCTGCCATGACCACATTCTCTGGAGCCCGCCGGCTGACGAGTCTGGGCATGTGAGTCCTTCGATCAGTTCTAGGGGGAGACTGACAGAGCTTGCCAATGCGGGACCAAGACGATGAGGGCCACTCCAGGAGCTAGGGCGTCCACCCTGAGAGGTGGGCAGTGAGAGAAGGGGACGACTGTTCCCTTCTCTTTCCTCTAGGAGCCCCATCTCTGCCCAGCTAGCGTAGGGACCCGCCTCCCTCCTTCCCGCCCCGGGCCCCACCTGCCCCCCGGAGCCGAGTGGGTTGGGGGACCAGACCGCCAGCGTCGCCCACCGTTCTAGTGGGGCCCACGGCCTGGGTCCGCCTCCTCCCCTTGATTGGGCGCTCATTTAAATGTCCGGCCCCGCCCCGAGCTCCGGGCGCATATATATAGGAGACTGGGCGGGCGGCAGGCGGCATTCTGGCGCGGAGCGGCGGTGGGCGCAGCTAGTGGGTCGGGCGCGGAGCGGGGGGGTCAGCTTGGTTTCTCCCCGACACCCCTCCCCCTCAGACGCGAGCCCCACCCCTCCGCCGGCCAGGCCCACCCGACCGAACTATCCCCTGCGGCGCGAGCCCGGGGCGGCTCCAGGCGCCCCCCCAGCAGAACCCCCCACCATGGGCAGCCAGAGCTCCAAGGCTCCCCGGGGCGACGTGACCGCCGAGGAAGCAGCAGGCGCTTCCCCCGCCAAGGTCNGCCAGGCCCACCCGACCGAACTATCCCCTGCGGCGCGAGCCCGGGGCGGCTCCAGGCGCCCCCCCAGCAGAACCCCCCACCATGGGCAGCCAGAGCTCCAAGGCTCCCCGGGGCGACGTGACCGCCGAGGAAGCAGCAGGCGCTTCCCCCGCCAAGGTCAACGGACAGGTGGGTGAGCTCGGCACGGCCCGACCTGGCCCCCTCCTCTCGTACCTCGCCCCCTCTAGGGCCCCGGTCCGGGGCCGCGCGCTTTGTCCGGCCCGGGACACGCGGCGCCCCCTCCCCCGCCTGGTCCCTTTGTTCTCGGCGCCGCAGCCCCCGCGGGCGAAGCGAGGGGAGGGGCGGGGAGGGGGCGCCGGCCCGGCCCCGCCGCCTTCTTTGTTCGCGGCCCCGGCCCCCAGCGCTGCCCTCCGGCCGCCCCGAGTGCCGCGCGGGGAACAAAGGCGCTGCTGGGCCGCGCCAAGGGGGCGCCCGGGGGCCGCGGGGCGGGCGCCCGGAGGCGAGGGCACTCCCCCAGCAGACCCGACCTCAATATCCCAAGGCCTTTTTAAGGGAGGAGCTTCGATGTGAGGAGAGCCTGCGGTGGGTGGGGGCCTTTTACACAAAGCCGGCGGCTGGGAAAATAGGCCGTCCAGGTGCAGGGAACAGCGCCCCGGGGCGGCTTCCCGCCCAATATCGGCGGTACGGCTCCCCCGCCCGTCCGGGATTCGCGGCCTCGGGCGGTCCTGCGCGGAATAGAGAGCACGCCCCGGGAGAGGTGGGTGGGGGGCCCCGAGACCCCAGCGCCTCCTGCCGGCCGCGGCCTCTATCCCTGTGCGGGGCAGGAGGGAGAGGTTTGACTGGATGCCGCTGGGGTGAGGCTACAACTAGGCTCTGAGAGTGCGGTGGAATGACTCGGGACCCCGATGTCTGGGTGGGCTGGGGGAGGGGAGTTAGAGCCCCGACCCTCATTGCGGTCTTCTCTGCCCTGCAGGAGAACGGCCACGTGAAAAGCAATGGAGACTTATCCCCCAAAGGTGAAGGGGAGTCGCCCCCCGTGAACGGAACAGAGGAGGCAGCAGGGGCCACTGGTGATGCCATCGAGCCAGCACCCCCTGGCCAGGGCGCTGAGGCTAAGGGGGAAGTCCCCCCCAAGGAGACCCCCAAGAAGAAGAAGAAATTCTCTTTCAAGAAGCCTTTCAAATTGAGTGGCCTGTCCTTCAAGAGAAATCGGAAGGAGGGTGGGGGTGATTCGTCTGCCTCCTCACCCACAGAGGAAGAGCAGGAGCAGGGGGAGATCAGTGCCTGCGGCGAGGAGGGCACTGCCCAGGAAGGGAAGGCTGCTGCCACCCCAGACAGCCAGGAGCCCCAGGCCAAAGGGGCAGAGGCCAGCGCTGCCGCCAAGGGAGGAGACACTGAAGAGGCAGGGCCCCAGGCGGCAGAGCCATCCACTCCCTCGGGGCCAGAGAGTGACCCTGCACCAGCCAGCGAGCAGAATGAGTAGCTGGGTGGGGGCAGGTGGGTGATCTCTAAGCTGCAAAAACTGTGCTGTCCTTGTGAGGTCACTGCCTGGACCTGGTGCCCTGGCTGCCTTCCTGTGCCCAGAAAGGAAGGGGCTGTTGCCCCCTAGCCACGTTCCCTCTCCTCTCCCTCCTGTGGATTCTCCCATCATCCATCTGGTCTTCCTCTTAAGACCAGTTGAAGATGGTCCCTTGCAGTTTTCCCAAGTTAGGTTAGTGATGTGAAATGCTCCTGCCCTTGGCCCTACCTCCTTCCTGTCCCCACCTGTGCCGAAGGCAATTGCTGGTTTTCTTCCCCAATTCTTTTCCAAGTAGGTTTTGTTTACTCCCCAAATCCCTGAGCCAGATGTGGGAGTGCCTACACTCCCAAACCCTGAGTGTCCAGCCTTCCCTTGTTGAGTTTTTAGTCTCTTGTGCTGTGCCTAGTGGCACCTGGGCTGGGGAGAACACTGCCCCTGTCTAGGTTTTTATAAATGTCTTACTCAAGTTCAAACCTCCAGCTTGTGAGTCAACCCGTGTCTCCTTTTTTGACTTGGTAAGCAAGTATTAAGCTTTGGGGTGGGCGGGAGGTCTGTAATGTGAAACAACTTCTTGTTGTCTTTTTTTCCCCCTCCCATTGTTGTAAATAACTTTTAATGGCCAAACCCCAGATTTGTACTTTTTTTTTTTTTCTAACTGCTAAAACCATTCTCTTCCACCTGGTTTTACTGTAACATTTGAAAAAGGAATAAATGTTGTCCCTTTAGTGGTGCTTTTTCATGAGTGGTCTTCTGGGGGTGAAGGTGCGAAGACTGGCCAACCTCAAGCTTTGATGGGGGGATTAAGACAGGTAAGTCTGGGGTTTTGTTGAAGGCTTGCCCAGGTTCTCATGGACCAGAAGGGCAGAGACGTGAACCCAGGGGATACTACAGAGTAGAGATGAGCTCAAGAAAGTATAGAAATGTACCATTTTATTACAAAGATTCTCACAAAAATGAATATAGTATCTCAAAATGGAAACTAGACTACGAATCTTCACCTGCAGAATTGGGGGAAGACAGAGAGGGCAGGCATGAGGACAGAACCAATCTAAAAATGGCCGATGTTACCTTAAGAACCTAAAAACAACAGGGAGTCCCTGAAGACCCAGCCACCCCTTCTCAAATACTCAGCAAGGGCACCTTTTCAAAGCTACAAAGCAGGCACTTCAAGATTTTGTCCTATGGCTGCTTAAGGGGATCCCTTTTACCCAGTACCCATTAGGGTTCGAGAGTTTGGGAGGGATGTGTTGCAAGGCAGCTACTAGAAAAGTAATGTGTGCCCTGACCTCAGGGCCCTGGTTCCTGTCTAGTCCCTGGGGATATTTATATTTAATATATTTTTATATAAATACACAGAGAAATAGAAAATATAAAATCTGAAGGGTTGTGGGATAAAGGTGGGGATTTGGCAAGAAGCCAGAACTGGAGAGGTCTCTTCAGGCCAACTTGACCTCTTCCTTGACCCTGCGGAGAGAACAGAGACTGTAGATAACCCACCCTAGAGGCCTGGGGAAAAGGAAGGGCACAATGACTTCCTCAGGCCCTTGGTGCCCAGGTGACTGCTGAAGGCTGGAGCTTCCTAGCTCTGCCTAGAACTGCAGAAACCGACAGACTGGTCCCTGAAAGAGGCCTTTGTAAGCTGGACCAGCTGTCCCTGTGCTTTCCCTCTTGGTGTGGTGGGACAAAGGGGCTGGTGCTCCAATGCCAGGGAGCAGACAGACAGTTCTTTCCTCACCCTTTGGCTTCTTGCTTCTCTTCCTTGGTTTTCTCCTCTTCTGTGACTTCTAGAACATAAGAGTGCAGGGATGGTCAAGGGCAGCCCCCCGGAAAGACTCATGGGATCTCCTGAAACCCCTTCCCAACATCACAGCTCAGTGGAGAGAAAAGTACATCCCAAGCCCTCCCAGCTAGACCTGTAGAGAACAAACAGGTTGGACCGGTTTCCCAGCCTGCTAGAGCCTAAACCCAGTGGGTGGAGGCAGCCCCCTGGGAAACGGGTGAAGCACTGGGAGGCTTGGGTGGTATGTGAGAGCCCCGCCTGACCAAGGGGAGCCCAGGCATGTCCCTAGCTCTGGAACCTGGCAGGGCTCTATCAGCCAGTGAGGATGACGAATTGAGTTTCATTCTGTGGGCCACTTCTAGGAACCACAGAAAGGCCCACGTAGCTGAGGGAGTACCCCAAGGAGCTGACAGTGTCAAGTCGGCTCCCCGCCCCCCAGCGCCCTACATAAATTCATCTTCCAGGGCCTGGGGCTCAAGACCCAAGTCCTGGCCCAACCAAACTCACCTTTCTTCTCTTCCGGATCTTTCTCTTTCTCATCCTCTGTTTTGACTCTCTTGGCTTTCTTGAAGTTGGAAGAGTTCTTGCGCCCGCCTTCTCCCTCCTCGTCAGAGTCAGAGAACTCTTCCTCACAGGCAATTCGTTTGTCCGAAGAACAGACTGGGAGGTAATGAATGGGACATTCCAGTGAGAGAGCAGATTCTTTCTCTCAGCAAAGAATGCTTTTCTGCAAGTTCCCGAAAGACACCGAGGGAAGGGGACCTGGACTCTAAATTATCCCTACAGGTATGAGCACTGGGGTTCTCAACAGCTGGGCAGCTTGGAGAGAACGTGGAGGCAAGTCAGAAGGGCCTACGGAGTACGGAGGCAGAGGCCCCCGAGGTTTGGGTCTTACTTGAGATGCGTTTGTCAGGGTCTTCCTCATCCTCATCGCCACTCTCCTCTGGAATGGCGTCCTCAGGGATGGCCTGCATTTGGACCCCAGGTGCATGGGGCAGCATTCTCAGGTTCTCAAACAGCCGCTGTCTATGGCCAATGGTAGAGAGGTTGGCTGGGCTCTGATAAGGGACCTACTGGAGCTTGAAATGTTCAATTAGGGGTGTATGGGGCAGGGGTATACTCACTTGATCTTTTCCAGGTACTCATTAGTGTTCTGGTTAGTCATATTGGAAGGACTGATATGAAGTTTGAAATCTGGTCCAAAGTATTCGAAGTAGTCGTTGTATGGAAGCTCTAATTGGGGTGGGGGCAGGTGAGAGAGTTAAGAGATTTGGCCACCATGGAACCCTGAGAAAACCATCTGCAGGTTTATCTGGGCCTGTCACCCCAACTATCAAACAGAAGCATGCCTTTAAGATGGGGTGAGACTTGGGTACCTACAGGATTTCAAGTGTTTAAAAGTCAAAGCCATTCTCCAGGGTCCACACCAGTGGCATCTGGGTGTGTGTATGTAAGTGCCTGTGTATAAGAAGGCTGAAGCCCCTGGTTTAGAAAAATTTAGGCAATATTCATTGAGAGTACTCTCTCCCTCACTACCCCAATTACCCTATAGAGTATGAATTCCAAAGCTGTAAGTACTGATAATTCTGTCCAGACCAGAAGTCAAGGGAGAATGGACAGGGGCAGCTAAAAGACTTGGAAAAAAACTGATGGCTATGGTCGGAAAATCACAAGAGGCTAGCAACAGAATCAGAGTCTGAGAAGGAGATGCTGCAGAACCAGCGGGAAGAGGGTGTGACCTCAAGGACACAGGAGCTCGCCCACTGCCCGGACCAGTCTGGCCCTGGAGCCATTACCATTAGGGATCTCCGTGTCCAGGGCCACAGCTGTTTCATATGTCCAGCACCGGGCGACATTACGAATGGTGTAGCCACCTCCTCCCAGCATCAGCATAGGCAGGTTGAAGCTCTTCACAAATTCCACACACTTGGCATGCCCTTTGGTGGGAGAAGGGGTGCCAAGTTACAGGAGCACCCAGCAGGACCCTGCCTGCCCATCCCTATGCTACCTGGACTCACCTTTGATGGTCAAATTAAAGCAACCTAACCGATCCCCAGACAGGGAGTCAGAGCCACACTGCAAGACAACTGCACTGGGCTGGAACATCTCCATTACTTTGGACATGACCTGAAAGGACACAACCTGGTCACCACCAGCCGCAAGAAAAGCTTTTGGGGTTCAGGGTGAGAAGTGTGGGTGCAGCACTTTCTTCTGTTCCTTATTCGCCACTCCTGCCTTTTCACTCTCCCCCAGGCTGAGGAGTAGAGAAAAGGGAGAGCCAATCTGGGCTTCCCGTTTCCCTACTTTGTTCAGTTTTCTAGGAGTCTTCTAGCACTAGTAACGCTGAGCCTAAAATAGCCTCCTTATTAATTCCCCGCATCCTTCCCTGCTGGTGGCTCAGAGGGTAAAGTGTCTGCCTGCAATGCGAGAGACCTGGGTTCGATCCCTGGGTCGGGAAGATGCCATGGAGAAGGAAATGGCAACCCACTCCAGTACTCTTGCCTGGAAAATTCCATGAACTGAAGAGCCTGATAGGCTACAGTCCATGGGGTCGCAAAGAGTCGGACACGACTGAGTGACTTCACTTTCACTTTCCCTGCTCTCCAGGTCCAAGACCACTGGCTCCAAGAAGCTCTTCTGACCCTTAGCTGCATCTGCTCTATGCATGTGGTCCTACAGACTTTGAGCCTCACACTACAAAGAGCTGCCTCACTTTTGTGTATCTCATTCTCACAACTAGATGCCAGTGTGACTGAGGACAGAGACTGCAACTCAGGCTTCTCTGCCACCCTTACTACAAGGTATGCATCAACAGTAGGCACCTGGTGTTTGCTAAACTACTACATGACCTAACTAGGTTACTAGTCTAGTAATGGTTGGTTCCTTGTTGCTCACAGGTGAAGATTTAACTCCTCAGCATGGCCTTCAAAGCTCCCTTTGAAATACTAAGCTAACAAATATTTTCTACCACATCCTTCAAGACCCCTCCCTGCGTCATACAGGCCTACATGCTACATACTGGCGCCGCTGCTGGAGCCGTTCTACCACCCGCCCGCCTCCAGCCCCCGCCTTCTTCTTCACATGAGTAACTCCTCATTTCTCAAGAGTCCTGCTCAAATGTCACCACCTCTGTGAAATCACTTCTGACTACCCTTTCCCCAGCTCAGGCAGCAATTTTTCTCTCTCGTTTCTCTGTTCATCCCTCAAAAACAGCACTAACCACATGTACTGGGGATGTGCCTGCCTCCCACACCATGGACTACACCATGGACTGTGAGGTCTTCAAGGACACAGATCATGCCTTAGACATTCCTGTATAACAACAGTATTGGATAAGAGATTCAGATATATATTTGGAGAAAATTTATCCTCTCAACAGGCCATACAGCATGCAACCCAGGGTTCAAACCCATTTCATTTCCAGCCAGCCTCTCGTTGGGGAGAGGTGCTTTTGCTACTCCTCCCTTAGACCAAGCCCATTTACAGCCCAGTGGTGGAAACGCACTTACCGGCTTGAAAATGGCCTCATAGGACTCGTCGTCAATCCCATCTCGGAGAGGGTAGTTAACAGCATAATACTTGCCTTTGCCAGCTCCAATATCCTAATCAAGAAGGACATTAAAGTAAAACTGAAAGATGAAGCTAGGAGGAAGCTCAAGGGTAGGGGCTAGAAGGCTAAGGAAAGAGGGAGTGGTTCTGAGAGAGAAGCTGGGTCCATGAAGTGGGCCAGAGACAGAGCAAGTCAGCACCATTCCCCTCACTGGCGGGACAACTCTAGCTCACATCTCTGGACAAATCACTGAGTCTGCACTCAGGCTGAGAATCATTTATGGGGCCAGAGGCTGAATATCCCACCCTCACAGCATGAGATCTCTTTCTCTGGAATGGGTTAAAGGTGGGAGCTGGACCACAGAATTAATACCCACCCCACAGCAACCCTTTTCCAGAACACTTTACTGCTCACTCCTCTGCTCCCCCACCCTCAGCTCTAGGGAGGTGTGGAAAGCAAGCAGAAAGGGAAGAAGAATTCTTTAAAATTGTAAGTGCTCAAGTTATTCTAACACTTGCCATAGCAAACTGACTTAATGCCACTTTTTCACCCAAGGGCCACTGGCATGACAAAGTGGATGGTTTCATTGTATCCACGCTAGCACAAGCAGAAGAGTTTAATGAATTAGCTTTCAAGGATTCTTATCCTGAGGTCCACAGATGGGCTTCAGTAGGAGGAGGTGTCTATTAACTATTCAATATCAAACGTAAAATTTCATGTACATTTCTGGGGAGAGAGCAGCTTTCAGTCAGATGGTCAAAGGGGAAGGTAACCTAAAAATACTAAGAACCCTTAAATTGGTTCACAAAGGTCCCAATTCCTAGCCCGTGGGAGAGTACCTAATGTTTCTAGCCTAAAATTCAAGCTGTCTACGACATCTGAACAGTGTAATGCAACTCAGCTGTGGCCAGGAGGAAGTGCAATGAGTCAGGAGGCGCCCATCCCTCACAACCCAGTATGCTCCATCATTCCCTTCCTCCAGAACAAGAAAGGGAAAGAGACCGTGGCAGGTGTGTGGTCTCCGAATGGCAGAAGAGGCAGGAAGTGGTTTTTGGTGACATGAGACAGGAGAGTTAGAGCTGGCAGCTGAGGGTGAGCTGGCTGGCCCCTGAAGGGAGTTCTCACCCGTAGGTCCCCAGTTCCTGGGAAGTACTCTCCATATTTATGAAAGGACACAGTCATGACTCGGTCTGTGGTATAGAAGGCCTCTTCCACGCCATCGCCGTGGTGAATATCAATGTCAATATACAGCACCCTCTGGTGATACCTAGGATCAGAAGGGGGTCAGGGGGTTCTGGGGGCTCTTTGGGAGTGGGACGCGCCAAGGGCGCCAGGTCCCAGCTTACCGGGCTGGCTGCCTCCCTCAGGTATCTCTAAGCACCAGAGACGTGGAAACTGGCTGAAGGAAGGTGGAAGAGCGGCAGGGTGTCTCCAGAGGCCTGACCAAGCCGACCAAGTCCGATCTTCCTACTCTACAGCCAGAGTCAACTCCAGCCACACAGGGACATTCTGGAGGCAGGATCTGAGCAGCACCTGCCCCTGATCTTGCCGTGGGCTCAGATCCAATCAAGGCCTCGTCAAGGAGAGGATGGCCAGAGACACTCACCGAACACATCCTAGCCGGCACGCCGCTAGGAAAGGCAAACTAGGGAGGCAAGCCCGGGGGAGAGGGAGTGGGGACCTGGCCTAAGGTGCTCCTCCAAGAGACAAGGCCAGGCAGGCATACTTTAGCAGTTCCAGGATGGCCAAGACGATATCATTGACGTAACAGAAGCCAGATGCCTCGGACTTCTTTGCATGGTGTAGGCCCCCAGCCCAATTCACAGCGATGTCCGTCTGCTGCTTATTAAGTTTCACGGCACTTGCTGGGCACCAGAAGAAAGAACACAAGCCTGTCACAAAGTCCCTCTCTCTCCTTTCCCCCCCAAAACCATGGGAACCCAGTGAGAGATAGGACCTGCCTATTTAATAGCTGAACTATACAATTCACCAGCTAGCCCTCTCCCTCTGTCTACTCCAATGGGAATAAACACAATATTGGCTACTCTAAAAAACCTGTTTTCCAAACTATAAGTGGTAAAACTCACTAATAGGCCTTAAAATTGGTTTAGTAGGCTATGGTTAGTGTGTGTATATATATATACATATATATATATTTTTTAATGAGATAGACTATAGAATAAAAATAGAGTAACAGTAAAGGTAACCACTCTTTTGTGAAACTAGCTGCAGAGCAAGAGAGGATGTGTGTGCGCAAGTGCATCCATAACCTGGAGTTTAAGTGTAAATGTATTTCTTACTGTGGTACATGGTCAAAATATTTTGAAGATACCAAAGGTAGTAGGCAAGAGGCATGAAGTACAAATAGGTCCAAGAAGAAGTGAAAGAAAAATACACACCATGTGTGCAAATGCCTTTGCGGTAGTATGACTTTAACAGCAATAAAAACATGAAGGAGTCCCCTGGCAGTGCAGTGGTTAGGACTCCATGCTTCCGCTGCCAAGGGCTCAAGTTCAGTCCCTGGCCAGGGAACTAAGATAGATCCTTCAAGCTGCATGGTGTAGAAAAAACAAAAACAAAAAAACACCAACATAGAGCAACTTGAGTGGACTAAATGTATCAACTGAAATTGGTCCATAACATAGAATAATCATGTAGCCACTAGATATCATGCTAAACATTATTACAGCTAAATTTCAAAGATTTATTAAGTAGGGACTTCCCTGGCAATCCAATGGTTAGACTCAGCACTTTCACTGCCACGGACCCAGGTTCAATCCCTAGTTCAGGAACTAAGATACTACAAGCCACATGGCATGACCGGAAAAAAAAAAAAAAAAGATTTACTAAGTAAAAAATGTAGTAGGGAGGCACAAAACTATACATACACATTTTTGTAAAATATAGATGAGTATATGTTTTGTCTGGATATGTTTTGTCTGCACAAAGAAAAGAGCATGGATGTACAAACACCAAAATGGTAATGATGGTTATCCATGACAATGTGATTGCAGTCAGTTTTTTTCCTCTGTATACTTCTTTGTTTTCTGAGATTAATTTGGGAGGTGGTAGGGAGAGAGGAGGAGAAAAAACAATGATCACAGAAAAATAAATATTTGTTAAGAAATGGTAGGGTGATCCCAGAGATAACGTAGATATTACTAATGGAAGTGGGAGATACGTGGGAAGTGTTTCTGACCTCTAAATGTAATTACCATGCTCTTTTGTAAGACACAGATGATGGCACTTCCTAGTTTTACAACACTTTGCAGTTCACAAATTACTTTTATGTTCAGCATCTCAACAACCCCATGAGGTATGCAGGGAGTTCCTGTATACAGGATGTCTTAGTAGGAAAGGACAGGCAAGGACACATATTATACCATGTCAGACTGAACCTGGCCTCAGACTGAAGCAGAATAACATTTTAAGGACCTAATGTAAAAACCCACAGGACTATTTTACATGGTCACAGGTCAGCCTCACTAGGATAGTGGCCTAAAAGACAGACCTCATTGGTACAGCCCAGAATAGCCCTTAATGAAGGGTATATTCCTTACCCACAGAGCCACCAGTAGACAGCTGACAGAACTCAAACAGGCCATCAAATACTGGACAGTCCTCACCAACGTTGACTTGAAAAAACACGAAAAGGTTAGTTTCCACAATTTCCTTTTGGTTTTGTTTACAGATTTATGAGCTGATGGAAAAAACACAGTATTTGGATTCAGAAGGCTTGGGTTCTTGTCCAGGCCCTCCTGCTTACTGACTGTGGGACTGGGTCTAGTCATTTAATTTCCTTGAGCTTTGGGTCATTATCTTTAACAAGCAACGATGATATCCACCTCACCTAATTCTTGAGAAGATTAATAGAAACCTTACATGGGGAAGCATTCAGCAAGTAAGTACTTGGAAAATGTTGTTTCACTCCCGAGGGAGAAAAATTTAGCCTCTTATTCCAGCCTGGGTTTGTTCCTGGATCTTACTCCAGCGGGTCAACAAGCAAACAAAGAACAGAGACCTATACTATCCTCCACGGATGCTTAACAACATGCCGGACACCACGCTAAGTGCTTTAAATACTTGGTGTCATCTATGCTCACACAACTTTCTGAGGTAGGATTTGGTCCTGTTTTATAAGTGGGGAAACAGGCTCAAAGAGGTAACTGCCAGTAAACGGCAGAGGCAGTATTCAAGGATTGGTCTGTCTGTCCCAAAAGCCCATGAAAATATACTCCAGTCTTTCCTCAGTAATTTCACATACATAATCTCATTGAATCTGCCTAACAACTCCATAAAAGATGGACAGGACCAATATCAACCCCACTGTGCAGAGGAACAAACAGATGTGAAGTTAACTGACTTGCCCAAGGCTATATAACCAGGCAGTGGTAGAACCAGAGTCCAGGTGTCTTGACTCCCACAGTTCAGTGCTCTTTCTACTACAACAAGTGACAATTGAAGGAAAGTTATTTCAGGCCTAAAAGGGTAAAAGTATAAACTAACACATAATGTGGAAACACATGCAAACAATAATGCAAATAAAATGAAAAAGACAGGAAGGGAAGCACATTTGAAGTCTACAGACTCAGAGCTAGAAAGGAACTTTACAGCTCCAAGTCTCCGCTCACAAAAAAGGAAACTGCTGAGATATCAATGATACCCAGAAATTAGAGGCAAGGCTGTTCTTTTGCCTCCGCCTTCACACTGCATCCACTATTATCAATAAAACTGGAGCAAAGAGAAGGAGTCCTAGGGTGAGAAGGGTAGGAGAGCCCAGCTTAGACTGTGGTGACCTGCTGAGACACAGCTGAAGCTCAAGGTTTGCCAAGAGCCACCAGAGTTACCAATCCTAGTACTGCCCTAAACTTGGGTGGGTGCTCTGATCTGGAGCCCTGCCAAGAGCAGTGCTATGAGGAAGGATGGTGTGCATAAGGGGGCAAGCAGAAGGTGGCCCTCGCCCTCACTTCCCAGGCAAACATTGGGAGGCTGTGTCAATAAGAACTTTGGTCCCTGAGACCAGGCTATTTATTTATCCATTGGCAATTGATTTCCCTCTCTGGCGACTTCCTCCTTCGGTGGGTTTGGCCTGTCTGGGTTTCTAGCTTTGCTTATACTCCTGTTTGATGTAGAGCCCCCATGGGAAGAAATTGGTATTTCAGAAATGAGAAAATAGGCCCCACATCAATATGTGGCTCAAATGGCCAGTCCATTATTCCCAGGAGCTGTGTGATTACAGACAGAAAAGGGGTAAAATGGGAGAGCAGACCCTCACCTGGACTAATCTGTGAGACCAGGGAGGACTTTTCTATGGGTTTTCTCTCTTCCCACTATACTTTTCTCATTCCTAGCCTGGTTTTAGACTGACGGGGAGCAATACTGGGTGAGAGATATGGGAGCAGATGTAGGTTGAGAAGGCAGTAAAAAACATACCGCAGAGAGAGATGTATGGGATTAAACACTGCCTTTAGGATAGTGCTTACTCCTTTAGTGGCGGCGGCGGCGCTCTCAGTGGAGAGGGAAGTAGAAGAAAAGGGCATGTGATCAAATAGAGGTGTCCAGGGGCTTCAACTGTATTGGTAATATTTTCTTTCTTAGGCTGATTACAGGAACATGGATGTTCATTACATTATTTTTATACTTTTTTGTGTGCCTGAAATATTTTATTTGCAACATATTTTAAAATACTCTAGGGACCTCCCTGGCATCCAGCGGTTAAGACTCCATGCTTCCAATGTGGAGGATGTGGGTTCGATCCCTGGTCCGGGAACTAAAATCCCACATGCCGCACAGCACAGCCAAAATAAATAGATAAATTAAAATACTCCAGAGTCAGGAAACTCAAGTTCCATTCTCCATTCTACCAGTATCTTGCTAGGAAAGTCATTTCACCTCTGTAGGTTTATAAAATGGAAAAGCATGCCTCCACATTTTATTAGCACAAGTTCCTTTTATCATGTTTCTACCATGAGCCTCATATTTTGATAGACTATCTGCCCTCCACCAAAATGCATTTATTTATCTTCCCATTATTAAATATTAGATCAGAACTTCTAATTTAGATTCTCAAAGTGAACACAAAGCATTTTAATTACATTCTAGCCAAGAGCAAGGAAATCTGACTTATTTGGTCTTCTTAGAGGTATGACTTCTCAGGTTCATGGTGGTGGTTTAGTTGCTAAGCCATGTCGCACTCTTGTGACCCCATGGACTGTGGTCTTCCAAGCTACCATGTCCTTGGGATTTCCCTGGCAAGAACACTACAGTGGGTAGCCATTTCCTTCTCAAGGGATCTTCCCAAACTGAGGACTGAACCCCAGGCCCCCTGTGTTGGCAGGTGGATTCTTTACCACTGAGCCATCAGGAAAGCCCAACTTCCTAGGCTAGGTGTTGGTAAATACTGAAACAGAGCTCAGCTCATCATCCCTGTTGTTCTCTCTGTACAGACACCCCTGGTTATAAAGAACTGCACTAAGTGGCATCTCTCTGGCTCATGTCAGTAAGTACCGTGAAGTCCTTAGAAAGCCTCATCCTTCTTACCTCCACCTCCAGTGATAGAAAATCTCACACCTAATTTTTTTAATGTACAACTTTAGACTGCTGGTTTTGGGAAAAATGGAGCAAACTGGGAGCCAGAACCAAACTACTGCACACCCAAGGGCCTAATATGTTGTCTGCCTTGGAAGATTTGAAAATAATAAAAGCAGTAAGTCATAAAAGCAAAAGCTACTATTCACTTTCACTGACAGGTGGTGCTTTAAATACATTATCTTACTTAACCAAACTCCGTTATAAAACAGGCACTACCGTCTTCCTTTTAAAGAGGAGAAAACAAGGCTTAAAGAGGCTAGGGGACTTCCTCAAGAACACATAGCTAAGTGGGAGACCCACAGGTTTCAAACTAAGACATCAGAGCTCATTCTTCTGCTGCAAAACCAAGCTGCTTCACTAATGAGAGCCCTCTCTGCTGAGAGTAGAGCTTGATCACTGGCCTAACTAAGTTTTGGAACCCCCTAAAGGCATCAAGAGCAAAGAAACAAATCTGTCTCACCTTGAGACAGACTGAAATGAAGTAAGACCCTGCCAATTTAGATAGTAAATACCTTAGATGGGGCAGCTGGTCCCGGATTTGTGGGTGGCAAAGAAGCTTAATGCTTCCAAAAAGGTCTCTGTAGTTCTGTAATCATTAGCAGTGCACAATTATTGTAACAAATAAATTTCTGCCTGAGGAATCAGACTACCTTGTGGCCAGTAGTAACAAGAAAGTGTCATAGGTTTCCTGGTATTCCAAAATAAACTATCATAAACTACTCAAAACTTCTAGACAATACCGCTATACTGTTTTATTACGAGATCTTAGGTGCTACATGGTAATTTCTAAAATAACACAAGGGAGAAATCATGTATGATAGTTTCTTCCCAAATTTGAACGTATTTTTCCCCACAACTAAAACAATCACCATAACTCCTACAAGCTGAGTGTGGCTTCTGAAACGATCTGGTTTCAAGTTCTAGGGGGCAGGGGCAGAATCACCTCAACTCAAAGATGACATCATCTAGAGTCTGTCCTAAGTAGCTGCTAGATTCTCAACGAACACTTGCATAGTCACAGCAGTTACAGCTGCGTGGGATGCCATCCAGTCCACTTTACCAAAGAAAAATCTGAGAAGTGGCTTGACAGTCAGTTAAGAGTCAGAGCTGGGACCTGAATCACCTGTCTCCCTCTCCCAGACCAGTGCTTTTTCCATTACAACAATCATGGTTTGGGGGGGATGGTGTTGTGAACCTAACTGGACAATGTTCAGTCTCTATTCCTTACAATCAGGAAACAAAGCCAGTCCTAAGACAAAAGCAGCACTGTGGTGCCCTTAGGAAGCAGGGGAAATCAGGTGTCACCTGAATGGGGCATACAAGCGAAGGGAGGGTGAGTCTCTCCAACCAGAAGGGGGGCCTAAGGGGGGCTTGAGAGTAGAGAGGGAGCAGAATGCACTTACATCTCTGCATCTGCTTGCTGTACTCGGACATGTTATCTGGGCGGATGGAGCGTAAGAATTTAATGTAGTCATCACTGTGGTACTTGGTCATCTCCTCAGCATTGGCTTTGTGAGGGCGCTAGAAGACAGAGGGGAGAGAAGCGTGTTATCCTTGAGCACCGCCAGTCTTCACTCGGCACTGAGCTACACAGGACAAAAAGAACTCCCTGATGAGATTCAGGCCTCAGGACACTCACAAGCTAGTTAAGCAAACACGATTATCAAAAGATAGTCAGTATCTCACAACCTAGACTGCAACTCAAGCTCTATTGCTTAGGCAAGTCTATTTTTTTTTCCCCATTTTTTAAATCTAAAAAACTGTTTTAAGTTTTTAACTGCAGTGGCAAGTCTATTGCTTGGGCCTCAATTTCCTCATTTACCAAAAAGAGAGAACAACATCTACTTCATAGGAAAGTTGTGAGAAGTGGATGAGATTATTAAATCTCTTTGTAAATTGTTTTACAAATTATTACTTCAATATTAAATGTAACAATATACAACTATGGGCCAAAGGGCTCTAAGAGTTTAAGAAGAAGGAGTGACTAGCACTGAGTGAAAGAGATGGCAAATCCTTTATAACTCATCATCACACCAACAATTCTGATCACATCCTCCCAATAAAAACTTCCTTGAGGGACTTTCCTGGAGGTCCAGAGGCTAAGACTCTGTTCCCAAGACATGGGGCCTAGGTTTGATCCCTGGTCAGGGAACTAGATCCCACATGCTACAAATAAGAGTTCGCATGCCTGAACTAGAGATCGCACCTGCCACAATGCAGATCTAGCATGCTGTAACTGGGCCCGGGTGAAGCCAAATAAATAAATATTAAAAAAAAAAAAAAAACTTCGATATAGTAATTTCCTGGTTATCCCAAGATTCTGATTCAGCCTGTCCTCTTTTAAAAAATTCTCCCAAAGACATTTTTACTTAAAAAAAAAAAAAAGAAAAAGAAAAAGACTTCCCTGGTGGTCCAATGGTTAAGATCCTGAATTTCTACTGCAGGGGGCATGGGTTCAATTCCTGGTTGGGCAAGTTCCACATGCTGTGTTGGTACAGCCAAAAAATTTAATAAAAATAAAAGTTCTCTTCCTCTCATCCCTTAAAGGTGGGTCTCCTTCAAAGATAACCCTCTTCTTTTCTAATAACCCATATTTTTACAGTTTATAAAGCATTTTCAAAACAGCTAACAGTAATTGTTTACTCTGTGCCAGCCACTGTTTCAGGCACTTTATTGCTATCCAGTATGAGACAATCTTTTAAAGTTCATACTATTATTATCTTCACTCTGCAGTAAGAAAACTACAGCAGAGAAGGGTTAAACATAATTTGCCCACGGTCACACAGCTAGAAAGCTGGAATAAGAACTCAGAGGTCTGGCTCTAGATACTGATAGAGAGATTTCTGACTCTCACTTAATCCTCCTTTATTGACGAATATTAGGAATGGAAAACAGGAGCTTCCCTGGTGGGCCAGTAGTTAAGAATCTGCTTCCAATGCAGGGGACTCAGGTTCGATCCCTGGTCCACGAAGATCCCACATGCCACAGAGCAATTAAGCCCGAGCTCCACGGCTACTGAAGTCTTCGAGCCTAGGGCTGTGCTCAGCAACATGAGAAGCCACCACAATGGGAAGCCTGTGCACTGCAATGAAGAGTAGCCCCTGCTCACTAAAACTAGAGAAAGCCCCAAAGCAGCAGTGAAGACCAAGATCAGACATAAATAAATAAATCTTTTATTAAAAAACAAAACAAACCCATAGTGAAAGAAGCAAGTACTAGTTCCAAATACTAAGATGTTTTCACTATACTAAGCCCTTTATACTCTTGACAATGTTGTCAAAGCTCTGCTTTGGTGATCACCTTCTAGACAGGCGACTGCCCAGACTTTCACTCCATCTTGATGTTCTAAGCTTCAGAATCACAATTCCAAAAGCTTCCCAGCCAGTTCTGCTCACAAATCCTACAGGCACTTCAAATTCTACTGGACATAACAACTTGTTGAGAGCCAAGAGGCATTCAAATTTAACTCCCAGAACTACTCTTATGCTGTCTTTGTTAGTGAAGTGCCAGTCTTTAACTCTGTCCTTCTTGCCTTCCGTTTCAATCCACTGCCACAATGGTTCTTTTTTTCCCCTCTCCATAATATTGACTGCATCCACCACCTTATTTCTCCTATGCTCCTCTTTCCTAGGTTTCCTATTCTCCCTACCATCCATTCAGTTGCTCCAGACAAAAGTCAGAGCATCACCCTTGACTCATCTGCTACATTCAACTTCTCCTGAAAGTACTGCCAATGTCCCTGTCAAACCTGTCCACTTCCCAGGTCACACATTTTGGCTTGGATAGTGGCAACATTCTTCTAATTGGTATCACATCCTTAACCTTAACAATTGTGAATCTATTCTCAATTGTACAGCCACAGTAATCTAAAATTCAAGCTGAATCATGTCACTCCCCTCTAAAAACCCTTCAGTGGCTTCATTATTCACAAGATCAAGCTCAAATTCTTTAGTTTGGCTTGAAAAACCAAAATAATTGGGTCCCTGCTCACCTCTCTAGAATCCTCCTAAAATATTTTATGCTCTAGCCTAGGGAACACCAAATTCAAAGCACTTGTAAGAGCCAGGCAGTTTAGCTAACTTGACAAACAAATAAAAACTAGTGAGGAAATCTGGGCCTAAATGCCAGGGTCTTCTGGGTTAAATTCCGTTTATTTCAAAGGCTGGATACTAACATAAAGTTCTTAAAAATACTTCGTGAATTAAACAAGAATGTTTGAAGGGCTGAATTTTTCTCATGAAATGACTGTACCAATCTGCTGAGCACAACTCTATTAGCTATTCTCTAAGGAAATTCTCTCCTATCTTTAGGCCTTTGCACATGCTATGGCCTAGAATACTGTTCTCTTCACATTCTTCTATGCAACCTTTAGGTTGCAGTTGAAAAGTTAATTTCCCCAGAAAGCTGTCCTTGACCCCCACAGTCTCAGTTAAGTAACTCTCTGAAGTGCTCCCCTGAGAACCTGTACTTCCTTGTCATCACATTCAACCTGTATAGAAATTGAGCTGCTTATTTTACTCTGGGAGGCCAGAAGCAGGTCTGACTGTATTATACAAAAACAGGACAGGGGAGGAGTTCACAGGTGGCCTAGTGGTTAGGATTCCAAGCTTTCACTGCCATGACCCAAGTTCAATCCCTGGTCAGGGAACTAAGACCCTGTATAGCTTGTGCAAGTGCTCAGTAAAAATCTGTTGTCATAATAAATTAACTCTCATTTGGATTATTTTTTGGTCTCCTAATCAGTTCCATTTATATCCAGTCTAACCCTCTTCCAATCCATCTTCCATAATGGTGTCACAAAAATCTTTAAAAAGTCAATGCCCTCTTCCAGAACATTCAATGACAAAAGAAAAGATTTTAAAGTCTAGCACAGTAATCAAGGGGACTTTAAACTCAATTTTAAAGGCCAGCATAGGAGGAGAAGGGGATGACAGAGGACAAGATGGTTGGATGGCATCATTGGCTCAATGGACATGAGTTTGAGCAAGGTCCAGGAGATGCTGAAGGACAGGGTGTGGCGTGCAGCAGTCCATGGGGTCACAAAGAATCAGACATGACTGAGCGACTGAACAACAATAGTAATCAAGGAACTTAAAAGGTTCCTTTTCCAATCAAATCCTCCCTGCTACCCTCTTTCATAAACATAATCATCCAGAAAATAACTCTTCTTCAACAAGACCTACAGAGCTTCCCACCACAGTGACTCTGATTAAGCCTTTCTACTATTTGAAATTCATCCCTATCCCATACCTCTGAAGGACAAAGCCAATCTCAAAAGCTGCTTCTTTTTACAAAGTAAAAGCAAATCTCAGCCTAAGAACCTATCTTCATCCCAAGCCACAAAGTTTCAAGGAATATGACCTCATAATCAAAAATCACAAAAGAGGACTTCCCTGGCGGTCCAATGGTTAAGAATCCCTCTTGAAATGCAGGGGATGCAGGTTCAATCCCTGGTCAGGGACCTAATACTCCACATGCCATGGAGCAACTTACCTCACATGCCACAACCACTGAGCCCACATGCCACAACTAGGGAGTCTGTGCGCCACAACAGAAGATTCCGAATGCTGCAACAAAGACCTAACGCAGTCAAATAAATATTAAAAAAAAAAAAAAAAAAAAAAAACCCACAAAACACAAGGAAACAAAGCACCAGAGGTAAGAAGTCATAGAAACAACTAATAGCAGAATCAGACCCTCAGGGACCTTGGACATACGCTGAAATAGAAAAGAACTGCACTGAGAACCCCCTGGCAGTCCAGTGTTAGGATGCCAGCACCCCCACTTCAGGGGCAATAGGTCAGATCCCTTATCGGGAACTAAGCCTGCATGCTACGGGGTGTGGCCAAAACAATAATAGTAAATAATAATAATAATTTAAAAAGAGAAAAGGATTTATGTGACGTAAAGTGAAAATCACTCAGTTGTGTCCGACTCTTTGCAACCCCATGGACTGTAACCTTCCAGGCTCCTCAATCCATGGAATTCTCCAGGCAAGAATACTGAAGGAGGTTGTCATTCCCTTCTCCAGGGGATCTTTCCAACCCAGGGACTGAACACGTGGCTCCTGCATGGCAGGCGAATTCTTTACAGTCTGAGCCACCAGGGAAGTCAAGAATATGGGAGTGGGCAGCCTATCCCTTCTCCAGGGGATCTTCCCGACCCAGGAATCAAACCAGGGGCTCCTGAATTGCAGATGGATTTTCTACCAGCTAAGCTAGTAGTATTTATATACCAGTAAATAGTTAAAAAATAAAAAGTTCACTCTGTGACACCAAAATGTATACTCAGAACTTACAAATAAAAGGAAAAGTCATGTGTTAAATTCTAAAAGTAAATAAATAAAAAGTTCAAAAGATACAGTTTATGATAGCATTAAAAAAATGAAGTAATGGGGAAAAAAATCTAGTAAAAGAAGTACATCACCTTTATGGAGAAAATTATAAAACTTTATATTGATAGCCAAATTTTCAACTCCCCCTCAACAGTGGAATGGATAAACTGTGGTATATTCTACAATTAATTACTATACAGTAATTAATATGAACAAGCTACAATTATACACAAAAATATATATATTGTGTAATTCCATTTATATTAAATTCAGCAAAATTACACTGTATTATTTTAAAATGGATAATTAGGTAATTGAATTATGATCAACAGCAAGGAAGCGATTAACCGAAAAGTCAGAGTTATAGTTAACCTCTGGGGGAAAAGAAGAGGCTACTATCACGAAGGAACACATGTAAGTTTCCGAGGTACCAGCAATGCTTTATTATTTCTTGAACTAGCCTGTAGGTTTGGGGGCTGATTTCACTGTTAGTTCAGGAATAGATAGGAACTTTCGTTTTTAACTTTGGAGACTTAAACCACTAAATTACTGTGGCAGAAAACATTTGGATTTAGCATGAAGTTAGTAAGCAGTAGCTGTAAGGGTCAGTGTGGATGAGAAATACTTGTAAATTTACTCAGTGAGGTCTTTGGGCTGGTTATCTTGGCAAAACAACTGTTACGGTTTAAAGCCAAAATTAAGGTCCATAGGCTTCCCTGGTGGCTCAGAAGATAAAACGTCTGCCTGCAATGCAGGAGACCCGGGTTTGATCCCTGGGTTGGAAAGATCCCCTGGAGCAGGAAATGGCAACCCACTCCAGTATTCTTGCCTGGGAAATCCCATGGACAGAGGAGCCTGGTGGGCTTCAGTCCACAGGGTCGCACAGAGTTGGACACAACTGAGCGACTTCACACACACACACAACTGGTGTTCATGTGTATGTTTACATCAATTTGTTAGATTGCATATTTGTTTTGTGCAGTTTTCTGTGTTAATATTTCATAATAAAGAAGTTAANGGAAAATCCCAGGGACAGAGGAGCCTGGTGGGCTTCAGTCCACAGGGTCGCACAGAGTTGGACACAACTGAGCGACTTCACACACACACACAACTGGTGTTCATGTGTATGTTTACATCAATTTGTTAGATTGCATATTTGTTTTGTGCAGTTTTCTGTGTTAATATTTCATAATAAAGAAGTTAAAGGAAATCTTTATATAAGACATTTAAAAAGACATAATTAAATGGAGATATATACCATGTTCGTGGATTCAAAAACTTACTATTCTCAAGATATCAATTCTCCCTAAGCTGATACACAGAGTCACTGAAATTTCAACCAAAATCCTAGGAGATTTGTTTGTATCACTAATGAGTTAACTCTAAAATTTATGACAAGTGCAAGAGGAAATGTCAGTTGCTCGGTTGTGTCCGACTCTTTGCAATTCCATGGACTATAGCTTGCCAGGCTCTTCTGTCCAAAGAATTCTCCAGGCAAGAATACTGGAGTGGGTTGCCATTCCCTGCTCTGGGGAATCTTTCCAACCCAGGGATCAAACCCAGGTCTCTAAAATTTATTCAGAGTACAAAAAGCAAGTAGCAAGTCACTTTAAAAAAAAAAAAAAGAGAGAGAGAGAAAGTAGGAGGACTTAATACTGGCTATCAAGACTTCATAAAAAGCTATTATAATTAAGCCAATGTAGTAACAGTATCCTGGAGAAGGCAATTGCTACCCATTTCAGTATTCTAGCCTGGGAAATCCCATGGACAGAGGAGCCTGGCCAGGGCAATAAAGAGGCAAAGTCAAGAGAACACAGGGCCCAGAAACAGACTCTAACATAGGACCTGGCACAAAGTAGGAGCTTAATAAGTATTTGTGGAATAGATTAATAAATATTGACATTTCAGATATAAAAGTGGTGGCACTTAGCTCAGTGGGGAAACAACAGACTTTTCAATCAATCAGCTGGAGAATATAGGGGAAAATTTTCAGTGGTTTCTTTACTTCAAATCATGTTAAAACATCAACTCTAGATAAGTGAATATCTGTATGTGAAAGGCAAACCTATAAAGATTTTTTAAAAATTAACATAAGAGAACACCTTAAGGGTTGGGAAACATTTCTTAAGACATGAAAGTACTTTTAAAAGAAACAATAAATATCACTATGATACAATTAAGAATCTGTTTACTAAGGATACATTAGATTGAAAAAGCAAAACCAGAGTAGAAAATATTTATAACAGTACATTGACAATGAACTACATAAAGCAAAATACACTGAAGAAACAAAAAAGTACTACAGGGGACTTTCCTGGTGGAAAAGGTGCAGTGATTAAGATCCCCCACTTCCAATTTAGAGGGCTTAAGTTCAATACCTGGTAAGGGAACTAAGATCCCATGTACCACGTGGTCCAAAAATAAAAAAGAGAGAGGTAAAACTACTATAAATTGGTAAGAAAAAGAAAGCCAAATGACCCAAGAGGAAAATGGGAAAAGAAATGAAAAGATATTTATAGTAGAGGACATTCAGTTTTACTGGTCACTAGCAAAATGCAAATCAAGGCTGGGACTTCTAGCAGTCAAAAGGTTAAGATTCTATGCTTCCAATGCAGGGAACACAAGTTCAATTCCTGGTCAGGGAACTGGGGAACTAGGATCCCACATGCCATGTGGCACAGCCCAAAACAACCAAATCAAGACCATAATTATAGTTGGTTTTTTTTCCACCTATTTGATTGGCAAAATTTAAAGTCTAATTCCAAGCATAAGAGAGGATGTAAATCAAGGTATCTGTTATATATTGCCAATTCATTCAGCCACAATGAAAAACAACTCGGCATTTAATATTCACAAATCCTATAGTCCAGAAATTCTGCCCCTAGATAAAAATCCATAAGAAAATTTTGCATATATACACTTAGAGACATGTATAAAAGTATCACAGAAACACTGGTCCTAACATTAAAAACCTAGATACAGGACTTACCTGGTAGTCCCATGGTAGAGAGTCTGCCTGCCAATGCAGGGGACATGGATTTAATCCCTGGCCTGGGAAGACCCCACATGCTGAGGGGCAACTAAGCCCCTATGCCACAACTACTGAAGCCTGGGCACCTAGAGCCTGTGCTCTGCATCAAGACAAGTCCATGCACCACAAGAAAGAGCAGCCCCTGCTCACAGCAACTGGAGAAAGCCCACACACAGCAGTGAGGACCCAGCACAGCCAAAACAATGAATTAATTTAAAAAACCAGAGATACAAATTAAGATTATGATATACTGAAATGATAAAATTACAATATACTGAAATGATAAAATATTATTCAGCAGAGAAAAAGAAAAGAATTATAGCTATATGCAACAAGTTGGATAGATTTTAGTAATTATATATATTGTGAGACAAAAGCAAGTCCCAGAAGACTTCACATAGCATGCTAACCCTTTTTAAAAAATTCAAGAACAAGTACATAAACACTATATATTGTTTAGGCACATATAAACATGATAAACATAATAATATGATAAGCAAAAGAATAATAATCACAAAATTTAGAAGACTGATTGGGTTGTAGGAATATGGATCTTCATTGCATTATTAAAATATGTAAGTATTAAGAAAGAAAAAATAAATTTAAAAAATATTTAAGTAAAGTATATGAATAAACAAAGTAAATTCTTAAAAAAGATGGCCAAGCATGAATCTTCTTTAGATGTTCATAAGCCAAGAAAAACAATTAACCTGATTCTATGTATCTAAGAGCCAATTACAACAGAAACACAAGAATAACCAGACAATCAAAAAGAAAAATGGGCAGAAGGCCTGAATGGCAACTTCAGTAGGGAAATCTGCACAAAAGATCCTCAACCTCACTAGTACCAAGAGAAATACCATCTTGGCATTATCTGCATGCCAAATAGCAATAAGGACAACTGTGTGCCTATACCCTCCGAGCACACCACCTGGTGAAACTCAAGCACATGCGCACCACGAGACATGTTCAAGAGTCTTAAGGACTTACCTGTTGGTCCAGTGGCTAGGAATCAGCCTGCCAATGCAGGGGACACAAGTTTGATCCCTGGTCCAGAGAGATTCCACGTGCTACCGGGCAGCAAAGCCCATGGACCACAATTGGTGAGCCCAGTAGAGCCTGAGGGCCGCAACTACTGAGCCCATACACCTAAAGCCGATGCTCCACCGCAAGAGAAGCCGCTGCAATGAGAAGCTCATGCACCACAAAGAGTGAGCCTGCTTGCCACAACCAGAGAAAGCTGCGTGCAGCAACTAATATCTAGTGTAGCCAGAAATAACATTTTAAAAAGAATGTTCACAGCAGCAGTGTCTGTAATAGCTCAAAACTAGAAATAAACCAAAAGCCCACCAATACCAATAAAACAGACAACTTGTGACATAGTCTTTCGAAATACAGTGAAAATAAATATATGTATCATCAACATGAATGACTTAGGAACATACTGAGCAAAAAAGGCAAGTCACATAATAAATACTGTATGGCTCCATTTATGTAACGTTCAAACATGTAAAAGTAAAATATGCATCATTTAAGGATACATGCTGGTAAAATTATAAAGAAAAGCAAGGAAATAATAAATCCCAAATTCAGGGCAAAGGTTAACTCTGGGGAAGACAGAATCAGGGAAGGACAGACAGGAGTTCTAACAGTCATGGAAATATTCCTTTTCTTAAACAAGGTGCTATTAATAATAATGTGATTCTTTATATTTTACATATATTTTATAAAAATTCTTTCATATCTACTCAATATTTTATAAAAACATTTAAAAAAAGGAACAGAAGGCAATGAGTAAGAAGCCTGCGAATATACAAAATCAGTATCCAAGGCAAGGAAGAGAGCAGGATTCTTAATTATGTAAATAGGAAGATGCCTGGATGAAAAGTGAGGATTTGATTCTGGGAGAGATTAATTAGATGTGCAGAGAAAGAACTGGAGAAGGAATCCAAGGTGAAATTGTGTGAAAAAGACTTCAACTTGTCTCCTTCAGGTATAGAAACTTCTATGAGAAGTCTAGGGAATTTCTTTCAGGAGTAACTCTCAAAGCCATTAATTTCAGGACAGACACTAAAATAAATGGCTATTTGTCCTTTGGGAAAGGGATGCTAGGATCATAGCCCAGAGAAAGGAGAAGAAATTAGAGATCAACAGAGAAACGCTGTTCAGAGAAGAGGACTGAAGATTCATACTCAATAAAGACAGACCCAGGGACTTCCCTGGTGGTCCAGTGGTAAAGACTGCGCTCCCAGTGCAGAGGGTAAAGGTTCGATCCCTGGTTGGGGAACTAAGATCCCACAAGCTTTGCAGTATGATTGAAAGATTCAAAAACAAAAAAAAATTCTAAGGGGGGGAAAAAAAAAAGATAGAACCAGAAAAGGAAAAAGATCACATGAAAGAAAACATGGTCTAGCGATTTCAACAAGAGATTACACTGGGCTTTTGGTTTAGTTTACAATAAGAATACCACACAGATGAAGTAATCTCCAATAAGGTATTATTATTTCCTATGACAGCCACGGTTGGTTACTTCCCTAAGAACTATTCTCTCCCTTCCCTCTTTTTAACAGATCTCAATTTGGTTGGGTATATCCAGCCCCAAGGTTCAAATTGCTGGTGAATGGTCTAAGTATGACAAATGACCTAATGAGACTTAAAGGGAAATCTGTTAGGAAGTTGCTAGGAAGGGCTTTCTTCTTTAATAAAAATAGAGTGTAGGGTAGGCACAGTGGAGAGTGATTCAAATCAAGGTTGCTATAAAGATTAAGTAAGTAACAGTAGCCCTGGCTTGGTACCTGCTGCTGCTGCTGCGAAGTCGCTTCAGTCATGTCCGACTCTGTGCGACCCCATAGACGGCAGCCCACTAAGCTCCGCGTCTCTGGGATTCTCCAGGCAAGAATACTGGAGTGGGTGGCCATTTCCTTCTCCAATCCATGAAAGTGAAAAGCAAAAGTGAAGTCGCTCAGTCGTGCCCGACTCTTAGCAACCCCATGGACTGCAGCCAACCAGGCTCCTCCATCCATGGGGTTTTCCAAGCAAGAGTACTGGAGTGAGGTGCCATTGCCTTCTCCTAGCAACTTTTTTTATTATTAGTATCTCAGTATCACTCATGGAGGTTAATAAAGTCCCTGGGTTATAACAAGTACTCAACAAAAATCTGTTGAATGAAAAAAAGAAACAGTGCTTAATGCAACTCTTGAAAATGATAAAGATATGACTAGGTGGAGTAAATAATCCTCCCCATCAGAATGGGGTGGAAAAAGGCAGAATCTGACCTGGCTGAAATGGAGGGTTCTGAGGGTGAAGTAGCAGGGAGGGAGGCAAACTGAGGCCAAGTGAGCATGGCTGAGATGTGTAACAGGCAGCCCCGTGGAGCCTTGGTGCTTACTATTCCACATTCAGGTACCCTCTCTGTATCTAAATGTTAGTCTGTTCCCTAGAGTTCCTGAAAACCTCTGCTATCCTTTATGTTTTTCATTTCCAGATGCCCTTCACACCTGAAAATGCTCTCTGGTCCCAAGTTCCATCTGCTCCTCTGTCTACCTTCCCTCCTTGCTTCCCCAGCTGCCTCCAGGGGCTCCAGAGACATGACACGGTCACCTGGGAGAGAAGATTCATCTCCTTTCAGTCTCTGGAAAGGTGGGGAAGGATGCTGCTGCTGCTTGCTTGTTACGTAAGCTGTCAGCACGGACTTCAACAACCCTTACACTCTAACCATAAGGCAATATAGGCCCCCAGCCCCTCCTTATTTTCTCATTTGGACTCTTGCAACAGCCTCTTAACTTAGCCTCCCTGCTTCTAAGATGCATGCCTATTCCTATTTCTCATTTAAATACTTCACTTGGGACTTCCCTCGTGATTCAGTGACTAAAACTTCACGTTCCCAATGCAGTGGGCCTGGGTTCAATCCCTGGGTTAGGGAAATAGATCCTACATGCTACAAGTAAAAGATCCTGAATGCTGCAACTAAAGATCCAGCACACCACAATGAAGATGGAAGATGCTGTGTGCCATTGCTAAGACCCGGCACAGCCAAACAAACAAACAAAATGTTGTGAATAAATACTTTTGTTTTTTACAGCATCCAGAAAAGTTCAAACTGGGAAACTCTGGACCAAAGTTGGCTCACAGATATGTTCATGTACTTTTGTTCCTACATGTTTCAAACAAACTTGGGCCAGCATTTTAAACCTTGGAGAGTCTATGTAATAATCCAGAGTTCTGGCTTCTCTTTAAAAACCGCTATGTGCTTGGCCACTCAGTAGGGTCCGACTCTTTGTAACCCTTTGGGCTACAGACCACCAGGCTTCTCTGCCCATGGGATTTTTCAGTTAAGAATACTGGAGTGGGTTGCCATTTTCCTCCTCCAGGGGATCTTTCCAATCCAGGGATGGAATCCATGTCTCCTGTGTCTCCTGCATTGCAAGCAGATTTCTTTACCCGCTGAGCCATCAGGGAAAACTGGAAGATGTTGCAAAAGACATCAGCTGGAGCCAGGCCAAATGGCTAGAAAGTCCATACTCTCTAGTAACTACAGACTTGGTATCTAGTTCAACACAGTTCCAATCACTTAGTTTTTAGGGACTAGATTTTTTGACCCTGGCCCAGCAAAACTGCTTAATATAGCACATCCAATTCTTGCTGACCTCTCCAGCTCTAGCTCTCCTCTCTCACGCTTGTCAACTTTATACTGCAGCAATATTTGCACACTAAACTACTTATATTTCCCTAAACACACATATTGTTCCTATCTTTCTGCCTTTTTGTATACGTTCTTCCCTCAGCCTAGAATGCTAGCTCCTCCTGAACTCCAAGCTAATTTCTATTTAATCTTTAAAACACTGCTTGGCTATCACTTCTAGGAAACATTCCAAGGCTCCCTTTCACGTTCCGCCTCGATATCTCTGAATCTTACACATTTTTAACTCGCTGCCCTTACACACTCTAGTATAATTTGTGTGTATGTTGTTCACCAGCACTAGAGTGAGCGCCTTAAGAAACAAAGACTCTCTACCATTTACAGTGTCTGCCACGTAACAGTCACTCAACCCATTTCATAAATGAGTAATTGAAAAAAAATGAGATAATGAATGATATATGGGGAACCAGAGCTGAAGAGGCTAGGGAGGGGTGAAGCTCCCAGTAACTCACATAGATTTCCATCTTCCGGTAAAGACCATAGTTAAGGAGTAAATTGTGAGTCATGCGGATTCGGTGAGGCTTCATTGGGTGGCCTTGTCCATAATAGTAATTTCCAACATCCCCTGAAGAAGAAAAAGTGACAGCTTCAGTGACACAGTTAGATACACTCTCAGGAGAACCCAGATTTGTACAACAAATTTCTAGGCAAATTCTATCTGGTTCATTCTAGGCTCCAAGATTCTCTCCCACATCAAGGAAGGGTAACTCCAAAAGAAAACAAAAAGCAGGGTGAGATGAGCACTTAAGGATGTCTGTCTAGCCCCAGTTTTTTCCCTTGGAACCCAAAGGCATTAGACAGTGTGAGGGGGTCAGTCCAAAGCTACTGGGGAACAGCGGCCAGTGAGGTGACTCACCTCACTGTCTCCAAGGAATTCACTCCCACAACAGAAAGAATAATCATCACTACTCAGAATTACTGTAAGTCACAGTTCACCTCCTGCACATCAGAACACTCTATGATGTCAAAGCACTTTTGCAATCACTTTCTTACTGGATTCTCACAAATACCCTGGAAAATAGTTAAGACAGGGAGTATTATTCCCACTTTATAGATTAAAGACTAAATTCATCATCTCTTTAAAAATTATCTTATCCATTAATTTTCTTTTTCTGTTTGGCTGTGCTGGTCTCCACTGCTGCTCAGGCTTTTCTCTAGTTGAGGAGAATGGGGGTTACTCTCTAGCTGTGGTGCTCAGGATTCTCATTGCAGTGCCTTCTCCTGCTGTGGACCACGGGCTTTAAGGCATGCAGCATGTGGGCTCAGCAGCTGTGGTTCCCCAGCTCTACAGAGCACAGTCTTAATGACTGTGGCACATGGGCTTAGTTGCTCCGAGGCATGCGGGATCTTCCCAAATCAAGGACTGAACCCATGTCTCCTACACTGGCAGGCAGATTACCACTGAGCCACCAGATTGGTTGGTTGTTTAGTTGCTAAGTTGTGACTCTTGCGACCCCATGGACTGTAGCCTGCCAGGCTCCTCTGTCCATAGCATTCTGGCAGAGCCACCAGGGAAGCCTCATAAACTCACCATCTCTTCATTTATCCATAGCAATAACCTTCCATTGGTCCCTCTGCTGTCAGTTCAAACTATCTGCCATACCTGTTATTTTCCTAATATACAGCTTTGATAACATCACTCCCCTGCTCAAAAATCCTTAATGGTTCCCCATTTTCTATAGGATAAAACATAAAGAACAACTTCAGCAGGACTTTCTTAATCTCTTTTTCCAACTTCTTACCACAGTCACCCTACCCCATCACACATACCCCACACACACACACATATTCTGTTCTAGACGTTAGCTGGCAAATTTGGGTTAAATACAACTGGTTGTTTGATTTTTCTAAATAAGATGTTACTGGAATACAACAATGCCCATTAGTTTTATTATCTATGACTACTTTTACATTATAATGGCAGAGTTGAGTAGCTAAATAGTTACTACAGAGACTCATCCATATGGCACATGCATGCTAAGTCACTTTGGTCATGTCTGACCTGCCAGGCTCCTCTGTCCATGGGATTCTCCAGGCAAGAACACTGGAGTGGGTTGCCAACTCCTTCTCCAGGGGATCCTCCCATCCCAGGGATCAAACCCACATCTCTTATGTCTCCTGCACTGGCAGGTGGGTTCTTTACCACTAGCACACTTGGGAAGCCCTCCTAGGCACAAAAAGCCTAAAATACTTACTATCTGACCCTTTACGGAAAGTCTGTCAATCTCTTGGAAGAAAAGCTATGACCAACCTAGATAGCATATTAAAAAGCAGAGACATTACTCTGCCAACAAAGGTCCATCTAGTCAAAGCTATGGTTTTTCCAGTAGTCATGTATGGACATGAGAGTTGGACTATAAAGAAAGCTGAGCGCTGAAGAATTGATGCTTTTGAACTGTAGTGCTGGAGTAGACTCTTGAGAGTCCCTTGGACTGTGAAGAGATCCAACCAGTCCAGCCTAAAGGAAATCATATTTCCTGAATATGATTAGAAGGACTGATGCTGAAGCTGAAACTCCAATACTTTGGCTACCTGATGCGAAGAACTGACTCATGGAAAAGACCCTGATGCTGGGAAAGGTTGAAGGCAGGAGGTGAAGGGGATGAGAGGATGAGATGGTTGGATGGCATCACCGACTCAACAGACACGAGTCTGAGCAAGCTCCGGGAGTTGGTNATATTTCCTGAATATGATTAGAAGGACTGATGCTGAAGCTGAAACTCCAATACTTTGGCTACCTGATGCGAAGAACTGACTCATGGAAAAGACCCTGATGCTGGGAAAGGTTGAAGGCAGGAGGTGAAGGGGATGAGAGGATGAGATGGTTGGATGGCATCACCGACTCAACAGACACGAGTCTGAGCAAGCTCCGGGAGTTGGTGATGGATAGGGAAGCCTGGCGTGCTACAGTCCAGCCCATGGGGTCATAACGAGTCAGATGCAACAAAACTGAACTGAGTTGAACTGCCAATCTCTGTTATGAACACACTAGATTATTATCAGCTTCTTGAGCGCATTCACCTTCACACCAAAGTATCCTTTGTTCAGACTGTTTCTTTGACTTGGAATGTCATTCCTTTCCTGAGCATCCTCCTCACACTACAAAGCTCAGCTAAAGCTCCAGCCATAGTACTAATCAGAATAAATGGTCTTTTCCTCTGCATGCAATTTATATATGGCATTTAATTTTGTATCTCAATTATTTACATATCTATTTTATACCTCCAAGACTGCTCCTTGAAGGCAAGGACAAATATGCCCTGTATATCACACAGGCTGAATAAAGATTCAAGGAAATGAACTGAGACTCAGAGAAGTTATGTGCCTGCTCAAGATCACACAGCTAATGAATGATCTGAGTGTCAATCCTTCTAACTCCAAATCCAGGATGTTAAAAACTGTATCAGCAGGGCTTCCCTGGTGATCCAGTGGTTAAGCCTCTGGGCTTCCAATGCAGGAGGCATGAATTTGATCCCTAGTTGGGGAACTGAGACATGCCCAAGTAGGGTGGTCAAATTTTTCAAAATTTAAAAAAAAAAAAAAAACTTTTATCAGGTTTCCCAGGTACCTACTTCAGTTTGCAATTAACCTAAAGGGCTCTGTAGTCTAGCTGGTACAAAGTTCCTGGGAAAATATTTCAAAATCATGTGAATTGCACACCCAAAGTGCTCTCCTTGTAAGTTCACTAGGATGAGGCAGATCTTTCATTACCAGTGAAACAAAGGGTCCCAAGCTCTTAATCAATGATTTAGTAGTGCCAGAAATAGGCTTCATTCTAGGGAGCAATGCACTGAGGGGAATGCCACTAACAGCATCCAAGCTGTACTCCATTTCTCTTTAGCTGTGCTAAAGAGACATGGCCTGTGATAAAAGGAAACTTCCAAACAGTTGAATATTTAGGATCTCATCCTTTTCTCTCTTTATTTTTTCAAATATTTATTTGGCTGCACCAGGTCTTAGTTTCGGCACCCAGGATCCTAGATCTTTACTGCAGCACTGGATCTTCAGTTTCAGCATGTGGGATCTAGTTCCCCTACCAGGGATTGAATCCAGGCCCCCTGCCTTGGGAGTGCAGAGTCCCAGCCACTGGACCACCAGGGAAGTCCCTCTCTCTTTTTAAATAAACCTTATTCTTTAGAACAATTGTAGGCTTACATAAAAATTGCAAAGTACAAAGTTCTTAGATACTATACTATTTCCTCTATTAACATTTCACATTAGTGAAATACAAAGTATCTGTTACAATTAATGAAGCAATATTGATAATTATTTACTAAAAGTCCATACTTTATTTAGATTTCCTTAGTGCTCATCCTCTTCATTTTAGTGAGGCCTGTGTTCTCAGACAGTCACATGCCAGAGCACAGCATGTAGTGGCATTCAACAGTCCCATACAGACAGACTTTGAGATAGAGTAGGAGGGAAGGCATCGGAGACATCCGTTCCCAGGGCTCCTTAGACAACTTTGCCACCACGGGGTTGGGTAGAACATGTTCTCAAGGCACTGGCTGAGACTTCCAGAAAGTGAAAGTGTCAGTGGCTCAGTTGTGTCCCACTCTTTGCAACCCCATGAACCATAGCCTGCCAGGCTCCTCTGTCCATGGAATTTTCCAGGCAAGAATACTAGAGTGGGTAGCTATTCCCTTCTCCAGGGGATCTTCCTGACCCAAGGACTGAACCTGAATCTCTTGCATGGCAGGCAGATTCTTTACCATCCAAGCCATCAGGTAAGTCCAAGTCTTCAAGATGCAGACCCAATTTGTGGGCAGTCAGGAGTCGCAAGGTCATTGCTATGTTACAAATTGGATTCCTGCTTACCCATTTCTCTGGTATAGGTCTTTATTCCTAGTAACTCCCCTGACTATCAACCCAGAAGCCAGCCAAGGTTTAGACTTGGGGAATTGAGATAACTTATCTAGAAAGCTAAGGGATACCTAAGGGTGGGGCCCAAACACATTATCCTGTCTTTAACAGTTTTTAATCAGGTTGCTGAGAGACTTAAAAAATAATACTTAGAGATAAGAGTTGGCCCTTCCCATCCACTAACCCAGGCTAAGGAGGGCCTACTGTACTATGTCATTTTATTTAAGGAAACTGAGCTTCCTTCTGATACCTGTGCTGGGGTCCTGAACTAGTCCACCTGTTTTAAACTTCTAAAAACTTTATTAAAAAGGGTTTTCTGCACTGTTCTCATAGTTTCTCCATTTTATAAGGGAGAAGCCTGAGGCGTGGGAAGGTAAAATGACTTGCCCAATACTTCAAAGCTTTTGAGCAGCAGAGCCAAATTTCAATCCCAAACTAGTGACCTCACAAGTAGTTTCTCAGAAAGAAGAAACCACCCTTCTCTAAAGATGGAGGTCTTTCCACCTTTTCTCTTTTTAAACTGAGAATGTGAAGATCACAAAACTGTGCAAACTGACAAAGCTAGAGTATTTTCTTACTTCATCCTAAAAGCCCCCTCCACTTTCCATTTTCTCTCCTTCAAACATGTTTTGCCACTTAACCTCTCATCCCAAAGGAACTTCCTCTTGAAAGAGGGGTGTCCCTACGTGTGCTCTGGTTTCCATCTCACCTGATCTCTCCTCAGGGACTCCATCATTACTAGCCCCTCTCCCCAGTATCTTCAACCTCTCCCTAATTTCCATAAAAATTTGCACATACTAAACTCTCAGCCACTACATCTCCTCTTTATCAACAACCCTCTCTCAGTCTCAACAAGCTTCCTTTTGGGACTTCGCTGGTGGTCCAGTGGTTAAGACTCCATACTTCCACTGCAGGGGGCACAGGTTCAATCCCTGGTAATGCCTCCTCTTCACTCAACCCTTCAGTCTACAGCTATTTAACTTCAGTTCTAAATGCTGCACAGGAAACAGTTCTTGCCGACACTTGGGCACTCCCTCCCTCTTTTGGCTACTGTAACCCAACACTTTCTGGTTCACTTACATCTCAAGTCATTCCCTCTGTATCTTTATTCACTCTATGAACAGTACTTTTTGAGAATCTACTACGAGCTAGACACTGTTTTGGGGGGCTGAGTATACAAAGGTAGACAAAACATGATCCTTTTCCCTAAGGAGTTAACTGTCTGTAAGAAGTATGACTAAGTAAATGGGCAATTCCAATACACAGTGACTAATGTACAAATGTACTCTTCACACCCGGGAGTACAGAGCATGAAGAACACTAGACTTTTTCTCAGTCCACCTCCTTAGAATCCCACCCTGGACCCTCTTCTCTTTTCACCCTATACAACTTCTTATATGGGATACAAGGATAACTGCATCCTCTTCTGTAACTAAAATTATCAGCTATATGTATGTATGCTGACAATCATCAAAAATTTCTATTTTCTCATTTGTCTTCTAAACTGCAGACCTGAATGGCCATTGCCTACTGGACACCTGCACTTGGGATATCCCCCAGACATCTCAACAAATGTTTCTTTAAAAAACAAAACCCAACATTATCAACTGAAATGGCCTTCTACATTCAGCATGCAACTGTCCAAACTAGATACTTGGGATCCTTGTCTTTTTCCTTACTTCTCCATTCATGCATTTAACTTCTGTCCCAGAGTGATAGTTCTAAGGTACAATAAATCTGATGATGTAACTAACCTGAATACGACTTCAATGATTCACCAGTGCCCAACTTGTGAATATAATCTAACTTTCTTAGGGTGGTGTGCCCAGCCTTTCATGATCTGGTCCCCATTTACTTCTCCAGCCTCATCACTTGCAACCTTTTTCTCACTCCTGCTCTACACCTTCTAACACTGTGCCTTCAAATTTATGCCTCCACCATACTGTACATCCAGCCATTTTTCAAAGGTGCTCGTCTCTCTCTTACCTCTCAACTTGTTATCTTTATCCTTCCTGGGCCTAGTTAGTAACTCCTGCTCTTCAGGTCCTAATTGAGATGGCACCTCCTTGCTTGACTTCTCAGGCTGGGCAGATACTTCGCTGTGCTCCCAGCAAACTCTGAGCTGTCCTTCCTCCCAACCTGATAGTGTACAGCAATTTTTCTGTCATGGTCTATATGCTCCTCCAGACTGAGTGAAAGGAAGGTGGCAAGATCATCCCCTGGCCTCAGCCCCTAAACGATACCTAGAACAGAAGAAGCTGCTGCTCCACAGATTTCTGTTCAACGAAAAAGTTTGTTTTAACAAGTTGCATCCTTCTTCTTCCAACCCCAGGAGTCCCATTTCCCAGCAGCAACCGCAGGGCCCGCTGGGAGACAAGGGGAGGGGAGCTGGTGACCTCTAGGTGCTGAGCCCTGCAGGCCTCTCACCAGAAGAGATGAGGAAGGAAAGGGGCAGTGAGAGATCTTAGGATTCTCAGCAGAACATGTCACCCGGCAATCTTCTTCACCAGATTCTGCCTCCTGCCTCGGACTCAGCCTCCCCTCTAGGAGGCCGCCGCAAACTCCACATCAGACTTCAGAATTCCCCNTTCACCCTATACAACTTCTTATATGGGATACAAGGATAACTGCATCCTCTTCTGTAACTAAAATTATCAGCTATATGTATGTATGCTGACAATCATCAAAAATTTCTATTTTCTCATTTGTCTTCTAAACTGCAGACCTGAATGGCCATTGCCTACTGGACACCTGCACTTGGGATATCCCCCAGACATCTCAACAAATGTTTCTTTAAAAAACAAAACCCAACATTATCAACTGAAATGGCCTTCTACATTCAGCATGCAACTGTCCAAACTAGATACTTGGGATCCTTGTCTTTTTCCTTACTTCTCCATTCATGCATTTAACTTCTGTCCCAGAGTGATAGTTCTAAGGTACAATAAATCTGATGATGTAACTAACCTGAATACGACTTCAATGATTCACCAGTGCCCAACTTGTGAATATAATCTAACTTTCTTAGGGTGGTGTGCCCAGCCTTTCATGATCTGGTCCCCATTTACTTCTCCAGCCTCATCACTTGCAACCTTTTTCTCACTCCTGCTCTACACCTTCTAACACTGTGCCTTCAAATTTATGCCTCCACCATACTGTACATCCAGCCATTTTTCAAAGGTGCTCGTCTCTCTCTTACCTCTCAACTTGTTATCTTTATCCTTCCTGGGCCTAGTTAGTAACTCCTGCTCTTCAGGTCCTAATTGAGATGGCACCTCCTTGCTTGACTTCTCAGGCTGGGCAGATACTTCGCTGTGCTCCCAGCAAACTCTGAGCTGTCCTTCCTCCCAACCTGATAGTGTACAGCAATTTTTCTGTCATGGTCTATATGCTCCTCCAGACTGAGTGAAAGGAAGGTGGCAAGATCATCCCCTGGCCTCAGCCCCTAAACGATACCTAGAACAGAAGAAGCTGCTGCTCCACAGATTTCTGTTCAACGAAAAAGTTTGTTTTAACAAGTTGCATCCTTCTTCTTCCAACCCCAGGAGTCCCATTTCCCAGCAGCAACCGCAGGGCCCGCTGGGAGACAAGGGGAGGGGAGCTGGTGACCTCTAGGTGCTGAGCCCTGCAGGCCTCTCACCAGAAGAGATGAGGAAGGAAAGGGGCAGTGAGAGATCTTAGGATTCTCAGCAGAACATGTCACCCGGCAATCTTCTTCACCAGATTCTGCCTCCTGCCTCGGACTCAGCCTCCCCTCTAGGAGGCCGCCGCAAACTCCACATCAGACTTCAGAATTCCCCACCAAGGTGACCTCACGCTTACCGAGGCGACCCTCCTGACCTAGGACCGTCCCCCCCCCCCCGCCTCCCCTCTAAGCCTCGACCCCCTTTCCCTCAGCCTCCTCCCTCAAGCTCCACCTCCTTTCCTCTTAGCCTGCTCCCTCAACCCCAACCTTTTCCAGCCTCTGCCCTTAGCCTCGACCTCCTCCTCTCAGCCTCAGCCTCCTCCTCTCAGCCTCAGCCTCCTCCTCTCAGCCTCCTCCCTCAGCCTTTCCCAAACGCCTCAGCCTCCCCCCGCAGACCTCCTCTGTTCCCTCTCCCGGATCCCGCCCGGCTCGGGCCCGGCCCCGCCCCCGGCGCGAGGACTGTGCTCACCGTCGTAATAGTAACAGACTTTCCTCTTGGTGCCCTGAGTCTGCGCCATCTTGCTCGCTCCCGTCCCTCCCGTCAATCGGTCCGTCCGCCCTCCCGCCGGTGGCTCCGCTCAGCGTCCGACCCGCGGGCAGGGGGTGGGCCTCCAGTGCGCTCCGCCCATCCCCGCCCGGGCTCACCTATAGTCGCGCAGCCCGGGCACGGCTCCAGCCAATCAGCGGCGCTGGGACGGCCCGGAACTCGGCGGGGGGCAAGGGCAGCCCGGCGAGGCCTCGGAGGGCCCCCTGGGCCTGTACCAAGGTCCGCGACAGGGTGGGGTGGAACTGCCCCGGGAGCGTACCATTCGTCCCGGGGGAAGAAAGTGGGCCTGCTAACACGGGTGTCCCATTCCGCTTTGGGAGATTGCTTGGCGATCAGAGGCCAACTTTCATTTGACAGAGGCCTACGATGGAAAGTGACTTGCGCAAGGTCACTCAGCTAAGTTTGGAGGAGGAGAAATAAACTGACAAACGACAGGAAACTGCTGTAGACGAAGGACTGTGCCATAGCTTTACCGACATTATCTCGGTCATCTCTGTTGTTCCTATTGGCGGCCTTGGAGTGGGGCCTTTTATCCGCATTTTACAGACAAGGATAATGAAGTTGGGAACTTTGTGACTTCCTCGGAGTCACACAATAATTACTTTCAGTTTTCAACCACAGATTTTTTAAAACGCTTACTCGACTCCAGAAGCACATATCAAAGTGGCAGAATCCATCCTTTCTTACTCCAAATGCAGTCTTTCTTTTCAAATGCAGTCCTTTCTTACTCCTGCTGCAGTCACCTAGGAGGGCTAAGGAGTGCCTTTAGATGGGAGGAAACTGTCGCTTACACCAGAGCAGAGTGTCTAAAGATACTGAAGCTATTAATATTTTGGATAATACCCAAATATGTTGTGGGGGGCCATCCTGTGCACTGTGGGCTTCTCTAGTGGCTCAGACAGTAAAGAATCTCCCTATGCTGGAGACACAGGTTCAGTCCCTGAGTGGAGAAGATTCCCTGGAGAAAGGAATGGCTACCCACTCCAGTATAAGGATACTGGAGAATTCCATGGACAGAGGAGCCTGGCGCGCTACAGTCCATGGGCTCCCAAAGAATGGGGCACGACTGAGTGACTAACATTTTCATTTTGTCCACTACTCTCCCCCAGCCCTCTGCAGCTGTGACAACAAAAATTGTACTTAGACATGGCAAAATGTCTCCAGGGCAAGGAGGAGAGAACTGGAGGAAGTATAAAAGTGCCCCCAATCCAATCCTTGAGAACCACTGCACTATATCAATCAGTCAATCATTATTGAAAGCTAAAGGCTGAAAAGCACTGTGGTGGGCTATTAAAGAGGCAACTACAATAATATTAATATTTAGTGAGTGCTTACTGTGTAAGTTACTTATGGTTCTACAGTCAATAAGATACATTTTTATGCCTCTTTACAGTAGAACCTGCCTGCCAGTGCAGGAGACCCAAATTCGATCCCTGGGTTGGGAAGATCCCCTGGAGAAGGAAATGGCAACACACTCCAGTATNTTTAGTGAGTGCTTACTGTGTAAGTTACTTATGGTTCTACAGTCAATAAGATACATTTTTATGCCTCTTTACAGTAGAACCTGCCTGCCAGTGCAGGAGACCCAAATTCGATCCCTGGGTTGGGAAGATCCCCTGGAGAAGGAAATGGCAACACACTCCAGTATTCTTGCCTGGGAAGTCTCCTGGACAGAGGAGCAGGCTGGTGGAGGAGAGGGGCTGCTAAAGAGTCAGACATGACTTAGTCTAAAGACAGCCTGGGCACTTGTATTCCTCACATGGGAACTGCATTTGAGCCTTTAATTATAAAAGTAACAGGAGATCTAAGACTGGGCACTTTTTTTTTCAGGCAAGGCTTTATTGGGGCCCCTAGGGCAGCAGCCGGCAGCATCAGGGAGCAAGAACAAACAACAGGTTTCCTTGCTTGCTTGCTAGGGTGGGGGAGGGGGTGGGGGAGTGAAGCTTGTGCCTTATATGGGGTGAGGGTAGGGGTGTGTCCAGGGGTCCAGTCAGTGGGTTGGCTTAGGGGTTTTGTCCAACATTTAGGTGGTGTTGTTGGGCGCTTCTATTATAGAAACAGCAAAGGACCAAAAAACGATCCCTATTGCCAGGTCTGTGTTGCTGCTTCCCAGCCAAGAACCTTTCTGTGTCCCCATTTCCCGCTTAGTAAAATGGAGAGTGTAAGAAAACAAAGTT
Organism: Neotragus moschatus; assembly: GCA_006410615.1. Taxonomy (NCBI): domain Eukaryota; kingdom Metazoa; phylum Chordata; class Mammalia; order Artiodactyla; family Bovidae; genus Neotragus; species Neotragus moschatus. The sequence goes on along the minus strand of SJYA01000235.1, from coordinate 949,006 downwards.
TATCAACTCTGTGGCTGTAGCCATGTCCAAAAAAGGGGGAGGGTGGGATCAGATGAGGTCATGGGTGTGGCAGCATTTTATAAAAAATGCTGAACAGGAATCACCAACTCGGATGCCTACAGAGATCAGGAAGGTGGTGTAAATGAGTGGATTTATATCATAGTTATATTGGTTTGAGTCAGGTACTTTGCTTATTTTTAAAACTGGATCCTTTTTTTTACTTTCATAAAGAAATATGTCCTCCCATCTTTCTTCAAACACACTGCCATCTTCAGGCATCTTTAATTTTCACACTTTGTAATAGAAATATGGTGTGCAAAAGTTTTTCATTTGCCTCTTTATTATAAAAACCATAGCACAAACATGATGATAAATAGCCACTAACACTTAGGTGCATAATCTGAGAGTAATAGGGTGTGAAAGGCAAAGCTCAGGCCCCACCTAAAGGCGGTGGCCATTACTCAGCTTCATGAGGCCAGGCAAACCCAAAGGAGCCAAATCTCCCTCTTCTCAAGAGAAGACAGAAGTCTGGAGTTTTTTGCAAAACCGCCCCAGTTTTATAAACTGACTGCTAACTCGGTCTATTTTCTTTTTTTTTTAATTAATTAATTTTTTTTACAAATTTAATTTTTTGGTTGTGTTAGGTCTTCACAGCTGTGCAGGCTTTTCTCTAATTTTGGCGAGCGGAGACTACTGTCTAGTTGCAGTGCTCGGGCTTCTCTTGTTTCAGAGTATGGGCTCTAAGGCGCAGGGCCTTCAGTTGTGGCTCCCAGGCTCTAGAGCACAGGTTCAGTAGTTATGGAGCACAGGCTTAGTTGCTCTGCACCATGTAGAATCTTTCCAGATCAAAGATGGAATCCGTGTCTCCTGCACTGGCAGGCAGATTCTTTACCATGGAGCCACCAGAGAAACCCTACTTAATTTAATTAAAGAACCCGCCTGCTAATGCAGGAGACATAAGAGACTGGAGTTTGGTCCCTGGGTCGGGAAGATACCTTGGAGAAGGAAATGGCAACCCACTCCAGTATCCTTGCCTGGAGAATCCAATAGAGACAGGAGCCTGGTAGGCTACAATCCATGAGTCACAAAGAGTTGGACACTGCAGCGATTTAGCACACAGCACACATTTACTTTTTGGCTGTGCCTTGGCATGCAAGATCTTAATTCCCAGAAGAGCAATCGAACCCATGCCCCCTGCAGTGGAAGCATGGAGTCTTCCACTGGACCATCAGGGAAGGCCCTCAATCTATTTCTAAGACAGCAGTAAGAGCCATCCTTTTAAAATGTGAGTCTCAAAATGGCTCCTGCAGAAGCCACAGGCCCCAAAGCCCCACGGGATCTATCCTCCTCCCTCAGGCAGCCTTTCTGTCTCAAGAGCTTGCCCTTTGCAAGTTTCTTGCCCTTTGTCTCAAGTTTCTGCCTCAGGCTGTTCCCTCTGCCTGACCGCTCCTCCCCTATACCACTTACTCCCTCACCTGCTTCAAATCTTTGCTCAAAATTCACCTTCTCTGTGAGACCTTCCCAGTGTATCCCCTTTAAAGCTACAAACCTCCCCCAAATATGACACTCCCAATTCCCCTTTCGTTGCTCTATTTTCCCCTTAGCACTATCACCTTGCAGCATACCATACCATTTATTTCTTTGTGATGCTTACTGTCTATCTTCCCTGTGAGCTCCCCAGAGACCTTATCCACTGCCTGCTGCTGCTGCTGCTAAGTCGCTTCAGTAGTGTCCAACTCTGTGCGACCCCATAGACGGCAGCCCATCAAGCTCCCTCGTCCCTGGGATTCTCCAGGCAAGAACACTGGAGTGGGTTGCCATTTCCTTCTCCAATGCATGAAGTGAAAAGTGAAAGTGAAGTCCCTCAGTAGTGTCCGACCCTTAGCGACCCCATGGACTGCAGCCTACCAGGCTCCTCCATCCATGGGATTTTCCAGGCCAGAGTACTGGAGTGGGGTGGCATTGCCTTCTCCAGATCTATAATCTAGTAAACTATAAGTTTATAACTTAGTAAATTTTACCAATGATTTGTTAGACATGAAGGGAGAACTATGCTGCTGCTGCTGCTACTAAGTCACTTCAGTCGTGTCCAACTCTGCGTAACCCCATAGACGGCAGCCCACCAGGCTCCCCCATCCTTGGGATCCTCCAAGCAAGAATACAGCAGTGGGTTGCCATTTCCTTCTCCAATGCATAAAAGTGAAAAGTGAAAGTGAAGCCGCTCAGTCGTGCCGAACTCTTCATGACCCCATGGACTGCAGCCCACCAAGCTCCTCCGTCCATGGGATTTTCCAGGCCTAGTGCACAGTCAATGTTCAATAAATATTTGTTAAATGAGTGGATTAACTCAGTGTTTTAAAACATCTTAAAGGTGAATCAGAACATATAGCTCTTGAATCAGTAGCTGTAAAAAGGAAAAGGCAGTCACCCTTATACAATGCAAAAGGAAGGGTCTTGGGACACATTTACTCTCTAGGAGGTTCTGGGTAGGGTACCCATAATTCTTTGGGGTGGAGGTTTGAAGGGGTTCAAAGAACACATATCGCAAAGCATAAGGACATCCTCTTGGCACCCATATCAGCAGGGCTGGAAAAAGTTCAGACATCCCTTCATCCCTCCCACCTTTCACCCCAATTCAGGGTGCCTCAGTTTCCATCTTCTGAACGTCCACTGCCCCCCGCAAGGAAGAAGAGACGGGAGTGGGGAGCAGAAAGATGTACAATCTTCGCCAACAGTATTTATTGAGCTCCTTATGTGTGCCAACACCAAAGAGGAGCACACAGAGGTATTTTAGATAAGGTCTCAGCTCTCAAAGAGCATCTTGATGACCAGGAGAAAGGAAAAGGTGACAGGGAGAAGCAGGTGTTAATCATAGTCCTCTCTCTTCTCTTTGGTGGTCTTGGAAGTCAGAGGTGCACCCAGAAAGGGACAACTATATGCACAGGCCACACATGTACAAGACACATGTGCAGAGCCCACCCAACTACAGATCCCATGTACAAGACACGAGAAGTGTATGTGTCGCACGTGGGTGGCATTCACACGCTGAGTCCAAATGTGCACAGGCCACATGGGTATGACACAGGAACTGTACCTCCCCCAGCCAGGTTGGCTAGACAGTGGGAGGGCTGCAAGCCCCAGTCACCTAGGCCCCTCAGGGTTGGGGTTGGTACTGGCCCTCCGTGGCCGTGAAGAAGTCCTCCAACACGCTGCGCAGGTAGTCAAAGGTGGGCCGGTCCTCTGGGCGCTCCTTCCAGCACAGCATCATAAGCTGGTACAACTCCTCCGGGCAGTTGTCAGGTCGTACCATGCGGTAGCCTCGCTCCAGGTTCTGAATCACCTCAGGATTGGTCATCCCTAGAGGTTGATGGGAGAACTGACATCAAGGCTCCAGGCTTCGGAAGCCCAGAGGCAGGGGTGATGGTCAAGAAGATATTTGACAACAGGTATGGTGTTGTCAAAGGGATCTTGGTCTTCATCGATGGTAAGGATAGTAAGGCTATACTGGCAGTACCTGCGAGAGGTCAGTCATGCCACTCGGAGTGTCTGCTATGGCTTAAACATGCAGTAACACAGACACGTTTGGCTGTGAGTCCTTGAGTGACCCACTGAACCTCTTTGAGCCTCAGTTTCCTTATTTGGAAAATGGGATAATAGGAGCTCCTACCTCCTAGAGATGTTGTGAGGATTGAATGAGAAAGTGTGTACACAGCCCTGAGGATGGTGCCTGGAGGAGGAGATGGAGCACAAAGAGCGCCTGTGATGATTATTATTTGGTGGGGAAGGATGAAGCCATCAGGGCCTAGTGCAGGATGGGGGCCAACAGCCAGGACAATGGGGAAGTTTCTCTAGCTTTGGGAACAGGCACTTGAGATGCTGCATCATGAAGCCAGGTGGATCCTGGGCCTCAGCCAGGCAGACCCTGCATTGGGCACAGAAGATTCACTAGGCCCCTCTGTGACCCAGATGAAGTCACCTTTGGACCAGTTCCCTCCTTTTGTATTGATCCGGGCCCCACCAGCGAGGCCCATTACATGTGGACCCCAAGAGATGCTGCTCTGGAGAACTGAATGGTCATAGCAGAAATAGGCCCCCTGTTTCTAAATTACCTGTGTGGCCTCTGGTTTCTCCTTCATTTTCCTGGGAAGAGAAGCCTAACTCCTAGATGTCCTAGCAAAACAGTAGTTTTACTCCTACAAAGCTTCAAACTGGAACCTAGTCGATAGAGACCTCTCTTCCTCAGGTCTTGCCCCTGGGGAGCCTCTAGTTATGTGGCACTCACATTTAAAAATCAGGGCACGGAAAGACACAGGCTAGGAAACAACACTGATGGACAGAGTCAAGGGTGCAAACCGATTGGCTACACCCAGCCTAAATATGGCCCACAGACAGACCTACTTTGACTTGGCCCCTTATTGTGTTTTTAAACAATCTGAATTGTCACCAATATTTGGAAATGGGCAAATTTTCCTAAAACTACAAGCTTTGCCTTCTCTTGAAAAAACACAGCTCTGCTTTTGGGGCCCCTGTGTCTTAATAGCAACCATCTGCTGGCGCAGACGCAAGTTTACCCAGGTCCCCATTACTCCCCATAGGCTCCCTGACCCTGAAACTATGCGTCAGTTGCCATTTATCATCGTGCTTTCATTGCCTTTATTCTTCTAGTAGAAAAATTCTCTAAGGGAGCAGTGTGAGCTCTTGGCGGGATGACAAGAGTATGTTTCTAGCCCCAGTGCTGCCCTTGAACTCTTTGATGGGGCAAGTCCAGACCAGGGAAGGCCTGCATACTCACATACTTACACCTAATTCTAAGGTGTTTTTACCTTCCCAGGAGCAAAGTTCTGTGCACACTGCTCAGGATATGGGAAGCTTCTGCCAAGTCTGGCCACTGGGCTGCACGAGCTCCCAACCCTGTCTTTGTGTTCTGTTTCCTTTCCCCAGCGTTTCCTAGCAAGTTCCTTCCAAAAAAATTCCATCCCTGTCCTGGCTGAATTCAGCGGTAAAGAACTTTGTCGAGGAGACAGAGGGAGGAGTGGGAGAGAGTGGGAATTGGCTGCTTACACATCTCTCTCACTCTACATGGAAGGCTTCAGGGGGAAAGGAAGTCAGTGTTTCGTGAGCATCTATTATGAGTCAAGCTCTTTCAGAAATAATCTTGTTTCTCATATCATGAAACTGAGGCTCAGAAAGGTAAAGTCACCTGCCCAAAGTCACTTGCCCAAAGTGATTAATAATAAAACCTAACACTCTTGAGTGTTTCATATGGGTCAAATACTGTTCTAACCTCACGTTTTAAAGTGGAGAAAGAAGCAATAATCTGATCAAAGTCAAAGAGAAACCATCAGTGGCAGATGGTAATAAAAAGCAGGCCTCTGGGAACTTCTGCAGTAGTCTAGCGGTTAAGACTTTGCCTTCCAATGCAGTAGGTGCAGGTTTGATCCCCAGTTGAGGACCTAAGACCCCACGTGCTGCAAGGTGTGGCCAAAAAATAAAGAAATAAAACTTGGAACAAAATGAAAAAAGAAAGCAGGCCTCTTGCCTCTCAGACCAGATCCTCTTCTACCTACTAGGCTGCCTGTGTTAGAGTTAAAGAAAAGAGCTGGGATTATTGAAGGAAGAGAGATTCAGGGACAGAAACGGAAGCCAGACCTAGGAGATGTGGCACCTGACTGGGGATCCAAGAGAGCCACCCCTAGGAGGATGGAGGGGAAGCAGCTGGAAAGGTTCATATTCTGAGCGCGGGAGGAAGTAGAAAGACATGAATTTGCTGCCCTTCCCCATCACCCTTTCAGCTCCTGCCTGGACCCCGACCTGGGTAAGGGATGCGACCATGAGTGACAATCTCCGTCAGCAGGATCCCGAAAGACCACACGTCCGACTTGATGGTGAATGTCCCATAGTTAATGGCTTCTGGTGCTGTCCACTTAATGGGAAACTTGGCACCTGGAGGGAGGGCAGTGAGGTCACCAGGGTCTGTGAGGCCAGACCCCGGAGACCCCTGACTTCCCTCATATCCCATACCTACCCTCCCTGGCTGTGTACTCGTTGTCCTCAATGAGGCGTGCTAGACCAAAGTCTGCAATCTTGCAGCTCAGGCTATGGGACACCAGGATGTTGGCAGCCCTCAAGTCACGGTGGATATAATTCCGCTCTTCGATGAAGGCCATGCCCTCTGCAATCTGCAGACCAGGTACAGGTCAGCAGTCCTGGGCCAGATATCTGGATCCCATTGCCCTGTGCCCATGCTCAGCCCCTCCCCAGTCTCCTTACTTGGGCTGCCATGTCCAAGAGTTTGTTGATAGTCAGCTTGATGCCTTCGGAGGTCTTGAGAAAATCCACCAGGCTTCCTGTGGACAGAAGCAAGAGTTGCTGACCCAAATTGCCCCAGGGGAAAGCTCCCAGACCCTTCTCCCCTAACTAGGGGTCTAGAAGCCATGTCTGATGTGTGGAAAGGAAGAGTAAGAGCTGAAAGTGGAGGAGTGTGTGTTCAGAGTAAGGGTGCCTAAGATGTGTGATGCCCTTTTCCTGGGGACTAAGATGCCACTTGGAGGGGTCTGCAAGCTTCTTGTCACCAGTGGGGTGGAACCTGAACTCCTCAGCCAGGCATCCAAGCCCTGCGTAGTCCATATTTGCAGTTTCTTCTCTTCCCTCCACTCCTGCCTCTATTACTCCATCTACCCTAGATAACTGTGAGATTGTTTTCATAGACCACTGGGTTCCCACTCCAAAGTCTCTTTGTCCCATTTCTTCTGCTACAGTTTCTTTTTGGTCATGGCTCAGCTAGACTCTTCCTTTAAAAACCCTCTCTAAATTGTAATAAATTTTATCACCATCATCTACCTGCTAAGACTTTCCTATGGAATAAACTGGTTTTCCTAGGGTGCATAATTAAGGCAAGTTTTCTCTGATAGCAAGATTCTCATTTTGTCCATCAATAGTCCCAGCCTACAGTGCATGCATGCTCGGTGACTAAGCTGTACTGGCTCTTTGGGACTCCATGGACTGTAGCCCACCAGGCTCCTCTTGTCTGTGGGATTTTCCAGACAAGAATACTGGAGTGGGTTGCCATTTTCTCCTCCAGGGTATCTTTCTGACCCAGAGACCAAAATTGTGTCTTCTGGATTGGCAGGAGGATTCTTTACCACTGAGGCACGTGGGAAGCTCCTCCCAGCCAACAGTAAAAAGCAATAAATGTATGCTGAATATATTAAAATAGGAGTATGAAAATAGGTATCATGAGGGAGTGAGGGACCATCTTTCTGGTAGCAGAGGGTAACTAGGAGAAGACCAGGGATTAGAGTGGCTGGAACAGAGCTAGTAACCTCTGGCCCTTCTCAAGAGATTAAAACCCTGTGTGAAGATGCCAACAACCTGAATGTCCCCATTTGAGTGCTGAATTAGTCACTGAGACAAAACCTCACCCAAAGGCAGCAAATATGTGGACGGACACCGTCATTCCTCCATTGTGTCCATGGCAGATATTGCTAATCAGTCCCAGTGCTCACTTCCAATGAACCTCAGAATCCTTCTCAACACAGAGCTCCAAGCAACTACCAATTGAAGGTGGCCTGCTATTTGCCATTTTCACAATCCATTAACCAATTAGCTTTTTTCCCTTCCTGAAAGAAGGACAGGTTTCATATTCCCAAAGAATCAGAGCCAGATAACAACAAACTTACTGAGCCATTACTATACAGCAGACATTGTTCTAACTGCTCTATATGCATTAGCTTTCATCCTCACAAAGATCCTATAAGAAAGTTACTATTGCATTATTATCACCATTTTTACAGACGAGGAAACCATGGCAGAGAGAAGTGATGATCAGCCCAAGGCCACACAGTCCTCAAGCTAGGATTCCAACCCAAGCAATCAGAGCCCTTAATGACTACTACTTTCTGGATAAGCCTGTTTAGATTTCTGCTGGTATTTTTGGGGGAACTGAGCTCCAGAGGCGGGACAGAGACTTGGCCCAAAGCTGGGCCTAGAAATTCCTATTTATTTAAACTCCCCTTCCTTGGGCTCTCAATCTGTCCAACAGTGGGCGAAGGGACTGGGAGAGGCTCACCAAGAACTGAAAAAGAGGGCCTTGGAACAGATCAGACCTCCCAAGGCTGCAGAGAGAAGATATAGAAAAGGGGCTAGGGACCTACTCATCTCCTGAGATCAAGCATCCTTAGATCAAGATAAGGCTTTGAAGAAGGCAAACAGTACTGCAGGTGAGGGAAAATGGGCGTTGAGTCCTCTTCCACAACCTGAGAGGAAGGCCTCGCATGCTGCAGTCCATGGGGTTGCAAACAATGGGCCACGACTGAGCGGCTGAACAACCAGAGCCTGCCATCTCAAGCTGGGCTCCCAGATACGATTCAAACAGCACACCCTCTTCTCCACACAACCTCTGATCGCCCCTGAAGGTGAGTCTTTGAGGGCTCAGCAAAATTCCTCTAGAAAAACCTCAGTGCAGAGCCACACATATCTCCTCCCAGCTCCGGGAGAGGGCAGAGGACACGGCAGCGCCCCCCAGCGGCCACGCACGGCGGCGGCGCCCACCGTTCTCCATATATTCCGTGATGATGTAGATGGGCTCCTGGGTGACCACCGCGTAGAGCCGGACCAGCCGCTGGTGTTGCAGCTGCTTCATGAGGTTGGCCTCGGCCAGGAAGGCATCGGGGGACATGCTGCCCTGCTTCAGGCTCTTGACTGCCACCTTCGTATGCCCGTTGTAGTACCCTAGGGCAGGAAAGGGTTGGGAGGGTCACTCGCACCCCATGTACCCAGAGCCAAGCAGCTGCCCTGAAACAGGGTACTGTCGTAGAACTCTCAGGTCTTGGGTAGACACCTCCCCTCCCCACCTGCCCACAGTCCTGGAGGGCCTCACTCACCCATCCACACCTCTCCGAACTGGCCAGCCCCCAGCCGCTCCACCAGCTTCAGAGTCTCCCTGGGAACCTCCCACTCATCCTCCCACCACGGCTTCTGGGGCTTCTGGGTCTGGCAGGGGCGGCTCAACCGTGTGCACAGCCCGTCCGAAGTATCTATGAGGTCGAGGGAGGGGCGAAGGGCTGTCAATAAGGCGGAACTGAGAGGTGGGGGGCTCACTCAGTCCCCACCTGGGGAAATGGACAGGCAGGGGCTGTCACCTGACCCCTGAGGCTACAAGGTACCGCCCCTCACCCTCTTGGGTGGGAGTGAGAGGAATGAAGGAGCATGCTGAGAGATGGGCGGGGTGGGGGGAGGAGCAGGACCCCCGAGAGGAAGTGGGGGAGACAGGCTGATAGGGTAGGGCCCAGGTGAAGAGTCCTGCGGTGCGTGCTCACTCATGTAATGGCGGACCAGCTCGTGCAAGCCGGGAAAAGTGACGCGGGGCGAGATGTAGAAGCCGCCTTTGTCTAGGTTACGGATCTTGTAATGTTTCACCACTTCTCCCTGGGTCTGGTCGAAGTCCCGGACCGACAGTGAAAACGATCCTGAACGAAAGAAGGGATGAAGTAACGCGAAAGACCGGGAGTGGTGGCCTCCAGTGAGTCGCCCCTCCGCCAACGCGGTTCCGACGCCCCCCATCCCCGCGGGCTCCTCTCACCCCAGACCTCGGCTAGCGGCCCCAGCCCGCGGCCCCCTCCCGACGTCCCGCAGCAGCCCCTCCGCTCACCCGCCGTGCTCTCGCTCTCCCGGATCAGGAAGGAGCCGTGCGTGTTCCCTGGGGCCAGGAGCTGCCTCTCCGCGTCCTTGCGGCTCAGGGTCTTGAAGAACCAGCTGCTCAAGGCAGAAGCGAAGTCTTCTTGGGTCCGCTGGTCCGGTCTTCTCTCATTACCCTCAAGCATTCACCACCACCACCCCTAGCACCTCTCCTCCGCTCCGAGGTCCCTGGATCTGCGTCCCACCATTCCCACGACGCGTCCCCACTCACGGTTCGGGCTCCAGGCTGTTCGCTTTGGCCACAAAGTTGAAGGGGATGAAACCTTCCTGGCCCGTGGTCAGGGACTGCGCCTTCCACCACTCACCGTTCCTGCGCGACAGCGGCAGTTAGCATGGTCTGCACAGCCTCGGACTCGGCTGGAAACCCTCCGTCGGAGCCCCCAGTTAGGCCATGCCACCCCACGCTCCAGCTCAGCACCCTGGAGCCTCCCATTTTTGTCTGCAGAGCTCCCACTGCAAGCTGGGACCGCAGGGGTTTGCGGTGCTGGAGATACCCCAGGATGGGCAGGGCGAAGAGGGGCACTCACTGCTCCAGGATACGGAGCTGTTCACCCTTCTCGAAGCCCAGGTCTCCGTCATGAGAAGGTTCATAGCTGTGCAGGGCGATAACCAGGTTGTCTGTAAAGACAGGGGCAGTCAGGGAGAAGACTTCTGGAGCAGACTGGGAGGGTGAGTTCAGGAGTTAGAAGTTGGGGATGGGGGAGGAGGTGGAGGCTAACAGCCAAGGATCCACAGGCCTTGTCTTTCAGGCCCTGCTGGTTGAGGTCACCTTGCAGTGGAGAGGCTGGGGGGTTGGATCCCTCGTAGGTGACCAGTGGATCACGCACTTCAGAGCCATTCCGCATGGGCAACTGTGAGTGGGATGAGAGAAGTCAGAGCTGGAGACTGGGTGAGACCCTGGCTTGCCTCCCCACTCTCCTGCTCTCCTTCACTTCAGCTTGGCTGGATCTTCTCACTGAATTTGCCCACCGCTTGATGTGGGACCTTAGAAGAGTCCCTTTCCCTCTCTGGGATTCTTTTCCTTTCTGTGTGGCAGGGGGGCTCGCTGTCATCTCCAGGACCTGTAGGGATGATCTGTTCCTTTCTCCCCATGCCTGCATCCCACCCGACTCCCTCACCAAGCCCCTTGTCTTGCCTCTTACCGTGGTCTTGCCATCCAGTGGGACTATGGGGTAGTGGCAGTTTTCACAAACATCGATGTTTTCCATCCAGTCATCTTCTGGGTTTGAGCTGCAGCTACAGCCCATGGTCCCTGGGGGAACGGATAGGGGGCTGAAAGGGCTCCCCAAACATCAGACATGCTAGGGCCTAGCCCTGGGAACTTACAGAAGTGCCCGAGATTGTCAGCCCCCTAGCCGCCATTCTCCAGCCGCAGAAAAGCTGAAATGGGGTCCTAGCTCCCCATAAAGTCACACGTGGCCCCCTGCTGAGACCTAGGCCCCGCCCTCCCACCTGGGCTGGGTAAACCGCCACAGGCACCTTTGTTAGTCTAGTTGCCCACTTCCTGCCTCTCCCCACTCCCACTCTCTCAGCCCATCCCCCAAGTTGGGGGACTACCTACTAGAGATCACACACACTTCCCCCAGCCCTAGGGAAGACCTGAGTTTTGATCCTCCCCTACCAGTGGGGGGTGTGTTCCTCACCTCCTAAGTACAAGTCCCCCCTGCTGCCAAGGACGCTGAATGAGGGACCCTCTCTGCTGAATGTCAGCCATCAGGCCTCTGCTCCCCAAAATCCCCCACAAAGTCTGTTTCAGAGGCTTCTTTCTGCTTCTCCCTAGCAGAAAACCCCTCAATGGCCCTATTGGCCATACATATTTTTTTTGTATTTGTTTGCTTGCTTTAGCAGTGGAAACTTTTTGTCAGATGAAATCGAGCAGAACCCCGTAGATAGAGCAGGTAAAAGTGAAGCTGTTCTGCCTGAAGCAGAGTGGGGATCTCACCCCGAAGTCCCCAGGAGTCCCTACAGTACCTCCTCCCCCAGGGCTGGTCCTTTGGACTGCCTGGAAATACCAGTCCTCAGATAAATTAATTTGTGCATTCAAGAACCTTTAATATCAAGATCAAATCCATCTCCTCAGTCTATTCTGCAATACACACACGCGTGTACACACACACGCACACAGAATCTGTCTTCTGAGCTCCTCTTTCCCAAAAACTCACACTCTTCTTACAACATGCCTTGCACGTGTGGTTCACCTGCCAGGGAATACTCTTGCCCATCTATTGAACTCTAGCTCAATCTTCAAGGTTCAGCTCAGATATCACCTTCTCTGTGAAACCTCCCCAATGCCAAGTACACTTTGGTCCTACAACATTCCACTCTCACCAGCCACAATCATCAACTTCCACCGAGTGCCAGGATGACACTAATTTATGTGCCTTTCCTACCCGCTTGGTGAGATCAGGAATTCAGCAAGAGCAGAGGTTGTGTTTTATTTGCCTGAAGGTCCCATCACCCAGGACAATTCTTGTTAGTAAATGTTGACTGGTATGTGGAAGGTTAATGCACAGATTCTCCCATTTGCAAAGGTCTTAGAAACCACCAAGTCTAACCTCAGATTTTAGATGAGCAAACAGAGGACCAGAAAGTTCTGCTCAAACTCAGACAACTGTTACAGGCAGAACAAAGCTAGAGCTGCTAATCCATGCTGAGATCATCTACAAGTGGGGAGCAGTGGTGGTTTTTTAGTTAGTAAGACTTAAGGACCTATTCAATTACAACGCAATTAAAGGAAAAAAAAAAAAAGATTCAAGGATAGTCCCTGGAGTGAGGTTCAAACTCTGGGAATAATACTCATTGTGTCACTTTGCTGAAATCATTCTCCTCTAGTTTCACTCTGCCTTTTCTGTCAACCGGGAATTGTCATCCCTTCCTCGGAACCTTAGATAAATGTTGGTTTGGTTTAGAGCTTAGAAAGATTTCCACGAGTGTTCATGCTGCCCTACCAAGCCCTGCTTTGGAAAGTGGAAGAATATGACTGGTAAATAATCCTCTTGGCTTTAAGCTCATATTTCTTTTTAAATATATATATAATTTTTATTTTATATTGGAGTATAGTTGATAAGCTCAGATCTCTTAAATTGAGATACTTATAATCTTTCATGGGTATTGGAAGTCATGGGTGTGTACCTCTCAAAGCATGAGTGTTAAACACATAGTTAAACCTCAGTCACATAGTTAAACAAACAGATCTATTATAAACAGAGGAAAATACAAAATGTACATGAAATTTTAAGCCAAATCAAGAGACTTTCAAGGAAAGGTGTTCACACATATACTCTTCCCCTCCTACTTTAGGAGTCCTAGGGAGACATTTGAGAAATCTTGCTCGGCTCTGTGGCTGCAAATGGCTTTTTTATTTTTTCGATTGCCACTTTTATTATGGCTTAGAACTGATTAACGGCAAAAGCCTCCAGAAAAGAACTGTTTACATTCTGGAACCAGCCTTAGATGAGCTGACTGTCTAGGGTCTGAGGTCCTGAGCAACCTGTTTTTGTGATAGTCAAACAGCCCTTGGAAAACCCCCAGTTGGCTATATTATCCAGAGAACACCAACACCAGATAAGGTGTCAACTTGGATCAGTGAGTCCCTTCTAGGCCTAACATTCTCAGAGGCTTTGGAAAGGGTAAGAGCAAGATGAGAAAAGCTTGGGGTTGAGAAAATGGGATGAACTGGGGTGCAGCAGTGAGGAAAGGCTGGTAGACCTGCAGAAGAAATCTGTGCTGAATCTAGGGCTGAATACTGCACGTGGTCCAGGCTGGGGTCACACGGGGGGAGAAGAGGAGCCGCCTGGCCTTGGGCGAGGGGCCAGGAAAACATGCAGGCAGGACCTATACCCTGGGTAAATCTGGACCTGCCAGAGAGGACTTGATGATGTCCCTGAAGACTGGGACCAGGTGAGAAAGAATGAAATATCGCCATTTGCAACAACATGGATGGACCTACGATTATCAAACTGAGTGACGCAAGCCAGGAACAGAAAGACAAATATTACATGATATCACTTATATACAGAATTTTAAAACCAATGCAAATAAACTTATTACAAAACAGAAACAGACTCAGACTTAGAAAACGATCTTGTGGCTACCGAAAGGGGAAAGTGGTGGGGGAGGGGAGGGATAAATTAAGAATATGAGATTAACAGATACACACCATTCCATATAAAAGAAATAACAAGGATTTACTGTATAGCAGAGGGAACTATATTTAGTATCTTGTATAACCTATAATGGAAAAGAATCGGAAAAATAGATATATGCATTACTGAATCAACTAAACGTCGATTTAAAAAAAGGACGGGGGCCAGAAGTGAGACAAAGCCAAGCTGTGTTAAATTAAGGAAAATGGTACTTGGTAACTCTGTTGGGTAGCTGACCCTTGGTGTTTCTTGTGTGACTTTAGTGCCCACGGAGCCCTGGCTTTAGGTTTCAGGCCCTGTTCTATACAGAAGTGTGAGTTTTGGAGTATAACACCTGGCAGCAATCAGAAGACCCCAAGACCTGGCAGTCAGACATAATTCTGCTGAGTGGCTCAGCCACGTGCGCTGATGAGGCCCCAGAATAACACTGAAGGCTTGCAGGTGATTTGCTTCTCAGTTTGACAAATTGCATTATTGTTTCTTCAATGCATACTTGGTGGCTTAGCCACTTGGTTCCCAGGTGGCTTAGTGGTTAAGAATCTGCCTGCCAAGGCAGGAGATGCAGGAGACATGGGTTTGATCCCTGGGTTGGAAAGATTGCCTGGAGGAGGAAATGGCAACCCACTCCAGTATTCTTGTTGGGAAAAATCCTATGGACAGAAGCATGGCAGGCTACAGTCTGTGGAGTTGCACAGGGTCGGACACAGGTCGGACTCGACTGAGTGATTGAACGCACACATGCACGATGCATACTTAGTTAAGTCTCTCATTAAAATTTGAACTAGAAACAACAAAATTAGTACCTAAATGAGGTAGTTTAGTCAGCAAAACCCTCAAAATCATGAGAGCCATGGGGGAGCGGGGAAAAGTACGACAGCCTAAGGCAAGTTAAGTCCTTAGAGGAAAGAGTTTAGAAGCAAGAGTGTAGGGACTTCCCTGGTGGTTCAGTAGTTAAGACTCCCTGCTACCAATGCGGGGGTCCTGGGCTCCGTCCCTGGTCAGGGAACTAGATCCTACGTGACACAACTGAGAGTTCACATGCTGCAACTAAAATCCCAAGAGTTGCAACTAAGATCCAGTGCAGCCAAAATAAATAAATAAGTAAATAAAAGAAGATAGTGTGATTCATCAGCCTCATTTTAAAGATGGAGATGGTGTCAGATCAGAGGAGCTAAGTGGTTTTTCCCAAAGCACATGAGGGTTCTTGGCAGAGGCAGAATTCCAATCAGTCCCCTACCACTTCTGTCCAGGAACTCTGCTCTGTTCTTCATCACTTCCTGGAAAATCTAAAGAGTTGTAGGGAATCCTGAGAGGTGATGGAGAAAAAGGAGCAGGGACAGAGGTCTGACGGAATGGAGTCTACTCTCCATCAGAAATGTGACATTGCGCTGTCAAGAGGCCTTTCTCTCCAAGACAATTCTCCATCTATCTCGAATGCATGTTTTTGGTTTATTTGTTTTTCAGTTTTTTGGCTGTGTCGGGTCTTCGTTGCTCTTTGCTCGGGTTTTCTCTAAGTTGCGGTGAGCGGGGGCTATTCTTCCCTTTGATGCCTGGTCTTCTCGATGCAGTGGCTTCTCTTGTTGCAGAGCACAGGGTCTAGGCGAGTGGGCTCAGTGGTTGTGGCACACCAGCTCAGTCACACCTCGGCATGTGGGATCTTCTGGGACTAGGGATTGAACCCATGTTCCTTGCATTGGCAGGCAAATTCTTACCCACTGCTCCACCAGGTAAGTCCCCTAAAATGCATGTTTTTGAGTATACATTTCACTGGCTGGGGAATACAAGTTTGTGCCTACCGAGACACATTAATCATTGAGCATCATGTCATGTGTACATACCCATGGGTGTGCAGGAGTCCATGTATGCGGATGGCTGTACAATGAAATGGGGGCATGTATGGTTTGTACGGGTCCCTATGTAATTGTGAGGTTATATATGCATATATTTCTTTGTACAAAATGTGGGTCCCATTCTAGTCTGATCAAATCAGGTTAATAAATGAGGTTAGCAAAAAGAAAATAAAAATTAAAGCTTAATATAAATTTCTCATTGAAAGTAAGAGAGGGGAGGAATGAAGAAAGAAAGAAAAATAAAGAGGAAGCAGATCCAGAGAATCGCCAGGACTCTCAGAATCCGTAACAAAGGCAGATTCTGGGGTGAATGAAACAGGACATTCTTTTCTCTCAACTCAAGAATTCAAGGTCAATAGGAGGAACTTTGTAGATTCTAGACCTTCTCTGACTGGTGTTTGTAATGTTCTCAGTCAAACTCAAGGTCTGTCCACGGTCCACAGAAGGCTTTGTGCCAGTTTTAAAGGGCCACCCCTCCCTGGGGTTTCAAACTTGGAGAGTGGAGCAAGGGCTGGATTTCAGGTCCCATCTGTCTTGTCTCTCTTCACAGAGCCCGACACACACAGTGCCCTGCTCATCATTCCTGTTGTTCAGTCACTGTGGTGTCTGACTCTTTGTGGCCCCATGGACTATAGGGTGCCAGGCTCCTCCACCCGTGTAATCTCCCTGCTCATACTCTGTGTAGAATTGATCAAAAATCCCAGATTTCATGAAGTTTCTGGACCAAATTTTCTGATCCCAAGGTTGTTTAGAATCATACCACAGTGAGCTCTATTTTGCACTTTCCTGGTGCTCCAATGGCTAAGACTCGACTTAGCAGTCAGTGCAGAGGGCTTGGGTTTGATCACTGGTCAGAGAAATAGATCACACTCGCTGCAACTGAAGATCCCTTGTGTGGCAACTAAGACCTGACTCAGCCAAATTAATTCATTACTTTTAAAAAACTAAGAAAACCTGAATACAGTATGAACTTTAGTTAATAATAAAGCATCAGTATTAAAACAAACAAAAAAAACCATAACAAGCTCTGATTCTTGCCAGCTCGTTCACTTTTACCAACTCCATAAACATTGTCTCACCTGACTGGGCCTAGAATATGTTTTGTCCTCTTAAAAAAAAATTATGAGACTTTCCCTCCCCTGAACTGTAAACCTATTCATTTATTGAAGATTCTGTCCAAAATGTGTGCCAGCTTCTTGCCCGGGCAATGCGTATGTCAAGAGCAGGCAAGCTATTTCACTGACCCAGGCTACTGCCATACTCTGGGCCACATTGTGGCAAAATCTGTTGGGGATAATTGAAAGCATTTTCTTGGCCTTTTTCTTTGGTCAAGATTTGATTATTGGCGAAGATGCATATATTCAGTGAAGAGCCTGGGCTGTGGATGCCCTTGCCGAACCTTTAGCACGGTACTTGAGCATCAAGGTTGACAGGCATGGCAAGTAATTTCTAGTGGGTAAAACAGGGATGCACCCTGAATTCCTTCCTTTTTCACGTGTTCCTCTTTGATATAATACCAGTTTGGAATAAACCCTGTGAGTTCACAGAGTTCACAAAAACGGAGAACAAAACGATGAGTCTTTTCTTATATGCAAATAAGATGGACTTAGTCTCACAAACTGGGAGTGGTTTGAACACAGAACTGATTCTCCTAGTTAGTTATTGCCATAAACAAGGGCAATAGAGTGATTATTCTAAAGCTTGTATTTTGGGTAGAGGTCCTCCAACCAGTAACTTGTATATATTGAGTAATTCTTCTTAATGTGTCCCCTTCCTTATGTAACTCTGTCTGTATTTTGCATCATGTGGGTTTTATCAGGATGAAGTATTACTTAAAATTTGGCAATCTGCACCACTTTAAAGTTTCTGGGAGTCTGCCGATCAAAAAGGTTCAGCTCACCATGTCCCTGTCATAGTCACCCAAGTTCATTCCCAAGGCCTCCCAGTCACTCACTGATAGAGGGCCTTTGGGCAGGTTGCTACACCTGTCTAAACCTCCCTGAGAGAATTCCTGGGTGATCCAGTGGTTAGGACTCTGTGCTTCTGTTGCAGGGGGCACAGGTTCAATCCCTGGACCCTGGTCAGGGGACTAAGATCCTGCATGCCTCAAAGTGTGGCCAAAAAGAAAAAGAACATAGACCCCCCTCAGTCCCTTTATCTTCAAAATGGAAATTAAAAATGGACCTGGTCCAGGGCTGTTGTGAACATAATATGTGATCTATAGATGACCTCATATAATAAAGTACTTAACATGGCACGCAGTAAGGACTAAGTAAATGGAAATTGTTATTTGAGGCCAGCATGGGTATTTCATGACCCCAGCCTTAAACACATTCATTTTCCTTTTTGATTTTTGGCACTTCCACAGATCATTTTTCACGTTTAATATATTTACCTCAAATGAAAACTTTGCTACCATAAATGGAAAACGAGTACAGAACACGGTAAATCAAGTGTACTTTAATTTTTTTTTAAAAAATGGAAAATTAGTATCACCATCTATAAATGGAAATCAGTGTATATTAAAATAAACACATGGTATAATACCTAAATTCACATTTGCACATGTTCATTCATGACCTCTTAAGATCAGTCACCTGCATCAATGATGAGGTATTTGGGGAAATGCCGCACTGTGAAACAGAGCTCTGAGCTTAGGCCTCGCTTGGTAGGTTAGAGAAGCCACGACTTTCTTACTTGGCCAGCCTACCGATTACATTTTAGTGGGTATGTCTTACGTGCCAGGCTCTGATCTAGAGTTCAGGACACACAGGTGAATAGTCAGAGGTTCCCGTCCATTTGACTCTGCCCTCTGTGACAGAGGTGGGTGCCCCTCTGGTGGGTCACTCTATTTTCACAGGATGCAGTAAGGCCTGTCTTTAGCTCACTGATCAGTAATGTCTGGGACTCTTGACAACACTAACAACACCAAACAGCAATACTGTCCAGGAAGCAGCATCTTAAAATCACCACATTGCCCAATAACCAAGTTAACGATATTTAGCTAAAACCACTGAAAAGGTGGTTTTCAGAGAAGGCAATGGCACCCCACTCCAGTACTCTTGCCTGGAAAATCCCATGGACAGAGGAGCCTGGTAGGCTGCAGTCCATGGGGTCGCGAGCAGTCGGACACGACTGAGAGACTTCACTTTCACTGAAAAGGTGAGGTAGATCTCCACATTGATATGGAAAGATGTTCCAGAGATAACATGGCAAGTAAGTCACAGAACAGAAAGTAGAGTATAAGCCTATTTGCATTTATTTCTTAATATTACAATTCTTGGGTGTTTATTTTTGGCTGCACTGGGTCTCTGTTGCTGTGTGCAGACTTTCTCTAGTTATGGAGAGTGGGGGCTGCTGTCCAATTGTCCAGCAGCACGTGAAAGCAAACGTGTACAGGGGCACAGGGATAGAATCTGTGTCCCCTGCACCGGCAGACTGATTCTTAACCACTGGACCACCAGGGAATCCTCCTATTTGCATTTGAATATGGATACCTAGGGGATTCTTTTCAGCCAGATTCTGTGCTAAGCCTTCATTTGCATGAATTCATGTTATTCTCATAATACTCCTATCAAGTAAGTGCTATTATTATCTCCATTTCACAAAAACTGAGGCCCGAATGGGGTAAAGCTNATCCTCCTATTTGCATTTGAATATGGATACCTAGGGGATTCTTTTCAGCCAGATTCTGTGCTAAGCCTTCATTTGCATGAATTCATGTTATTCTCATAATACTCCTATCAAGTAAGTGCTATTATTATCTCCATTTCACAAAAACTGAGGCCCGAATGGGGTAAAGCTATTTGTCTGAGGCCTCATAACAAATAAGTGATAGAAATAAGTGGCTGAACCTCAGGCTATCTGCCTCTAGGGATTAAGTTCTTAACAGTATGCTTTTTAGTGGCCACATAGGGGAAAATCTGGAAGGTTGTACACCAAACTGTTCACAGTGAGCATAGCCCATGAGTGAGATTGAAGGGAGCTGCATTTCTTATATTTCTGTATATATCTCTGTACTGTTTAAATTTTTTAAAATATTTATTTATTTTATTTAATGGCACAGGGTCTTAGTTGCAGCACGCAGGAACTTTAGTTGTGGCATGTGGGATCTAGTTCCCTGACCAGGGATTGAACCTGGGCCCCATGCACTGGGAGCACAGAGTCTTAGCCACTGGACCACCAGGGAAGTCCCTACTGTTTAAATTTTTAGAAGCAGCCATGTGCTAATTTTATAATTGAAAAACAGAAACAACCAAGTCCCCACCAACGCAAAAACTCTGGTAAGAGACACAGTCCTTTGAGAAGAATCAACCTTACAGTTGTCCTTCCACTGCTCCTCTTGTCTCCAGAGGTGCAGGCCAGGAACTAGGGATACAAGAAAAAAGGTTCTGCAACCACTGAAGTCTGAGAAACCCTGGGTTAGACAAAAGCAAACAGCCGCCTTCTCTGGGGAGACTTTCAGAGTTTCCACAAGCTAACGTTGATGGTGAATTTCACATGGGACACTTCATAGCTGAGGCCGTGTTGATCTGGACCCAGAACTGTTTCCTTTCCGGGCGCCTCGTGGGATTAGCATTCTTTAGACCAAGCGTTGGAAATATAGCTCAGACACCTTCCAACCAACACCTGGATGGAGGCCCCACTTACCTCCATCCCACCCACAAACTCAGCTCCCCTCAGCATTGCTTTCACTGAATTGAGCTTGGCCTTGAAGCCATCAGTCTGTGGGTGTGTGCCTGGATTTATAGGATCCCACTGTGGTGTTAGAGAAGACTCTTGAGAGTCCTTTGGACTGCAAGGAGATCCAACCAGTCCATCCTAAAGGAAATTAGTCCTGAATATTCACTGGAAGGACTGATGTTGAAGCTGAAACTTTGGCCACCTGATGGGAAGAACTGACTCATTGGAAAAGACCCTGATGCTGGGAAAGATTGAAGGTGGTAGGAGAAGGGGAAGACAGAGGATAAGATGGTTGGATGGCATCACCAACTCAATGGACATGAGTTTGAGTAAGCTCCGGGAGTTAGTGATGGACAGGGAGGCCTGATGTGTTGCAGTCCATGGGGTTGCTGAGTCGGATATGACTGAATGACTGAACCGAATTGAACTGAACTGATGTGTGATATATATGTGGTCCCTGCCTCTGCCTCTGAACATCCATGCACACCTACATTTTCCAGTGATGATATGAATGATATCTGGGCTAGGGAGGGAAGGATCATGTGTGTGTGTGTGTGTGTGTATCTATGTGTCTGTAGGAAGGTATTTGTAGGACCCTCCTCCAAGATAGACCCTGTGGCCAGCCTAGAATTCTCACACCCACTAGAACACACAGGAAACAAGCTCATTTGCAAAGCTACACCACAAGTGTGAAGGAATGGGCTGCCCACTGGCCTGCCAAGGTGCTGAGTAGGAGTAATTCCGGTTATGGACAGCTCCCCCCTCCAACACCCCCACCACACACACACCCTTGGGTGCACCATTTGCAGGAGAAGTGGTTGCCTAACCTCTGTTAAGCACCTTCAGCATGCCGGTTACTACCCATGGGACATCACAGCCATTTTCTCTTTGATTTCCCACCAGCACTCTGTAAGGAGGGATTTATTATTGCCTCTTTACCAATAAAGCAACTGGAGTTTGGAGAGGTGAAGTCATTTGTTCAAGGAAATGGCAGAACCAGAATTGTGCCTGGGTCAGCCTGACTGTGAAATGCATGTCCTTTGCGCTACACTAAACCCGTTGGCTCCCTTGTGTTTGGTCTTGCCCTGAGGTCTCTGCCCTCCTAGGATCCAAGGAACAACCCAGAGGCAGTGACCCCGGCTACATATGCTAGGTACTCTGCAAAACGGGCCTTTGTTCTCAAAGCCGCCTGCCTCTTCCAGGAAGCCTTCCGATCACCCAAGGGAGGCTTCCTCTCGACCTCTGGAGCTTCCGCTCATTCTCTTGCTCCATCACTTGGCCCTTTTTCCCTTTGAGAAGCGCCTCTGTCCCAGAGCCTCGAGGGCAAGGGACCCTGAGTCATCCTTCAGCACAGGCTAGGGTGGGGGACGGCTGATGCCAGTCTAGGGTCTGGATAAGTCTAGGGAAGACCCAGCTTGTTTTCCAGACCCCACAAGAGACTGCAGACCTTGGAGCTGGGGACGAAAGAAAGACTGCGACATGGCTGAGACAGTGGAAACTGTTTCAAGAAAAACTCCAGTGGTGGTGGGGGAGGCAGGGGAAACCTGGAAAGTGTGGCTCAGGTGGGGATTTACCCCATAAACTGCAGGCTGAGAGCTAAAAGTGAGGGGATGGACAAGGAGGGATTCTGCCTCCCTGGGCCTCCACCTTCCTGGGGTCTGAAGCAGGAACTAGCACGACCCACTGGCCTTTATCAGGCAGTGGCAGGGGCGGGGGTAGGAGGCAGGAGGGAGCAAAGGGAAGAGGAGAGGACATCCTGTGGACACTTGGCAGGGGCGGGAGTGGCAATTTTCCTGATGGAAATCCAGACAGTCCTTGCCCAGGGCCAGCAGCACCCCTGTCCAGGATAAAAATAGCCCTTCCCTTCTCCCATCATCCTCCCACTCCCCAGCATCCCAGAGTCCTGTCAGATACTTCCGCCCCAATCCCCATCCCAGATGATAAGTATCCCCTTGCCTGCCCATCCATTCCCAGAGGGAGACCCCCTCCTTCTCTCAAGCAGTGTGGGTCGAGGCTAAAGTCACTTCTCACGTGTCTGTCCGGATGCTCTGGGTGATTCCCCTCGCTCTCTCAAGAGAGTCTTGTCACTGGGGTCTGCACCAGCAAGTGGAAGGACTCTTGGGACCCTTGACTCAAGCCTGTCTATCACCTTGCTCCGGGGGTGGGAATCACATCCTAGACCATCACCTCTCCCAGGGCCATCACACTCTCTGCCTCTGCATTGCTGATGGACTATGGGGAGGGAGCACTTTGCCCAATCTGGGGCTCAGGAGGCTTATCTACCATGGGATGAGAGGCTGGATGCAGGGATTTCTGAAGGCCTTTTCAGTACCTAAGAGATCCCCAAGGAAAAGTCTCCCAATGAGGTGGGCTCTGATGGCAGGCAGTGTCACGGAGGCAGGAGGCAACAACTACACAGGAAAGAGGCGATCTGGCTGTTCAGCCTGCCTCTCACCTGACCTCCAGGTGTTTCTGACCCCAGCCTGAAAGGCGGCTGCATCCCTGGGGAGCCTGACCCTAGGTCCAGCTGCAGCCTTCTGCTGGAAGGTCCCACACCCACCCTTAGACCCCTGTTCCCGGTACTCCTTACCTGCCCAGCCCAGGAGCCCCCTGGCCCCATTCACATGGTCTTCCTGGCCCAGCCCGGCTGCCCAGACACAGCTTCGGCTCCCCTCACCGTCGTAGCCACCGGCTGTCTCCCCGCGCCCACGTCCCACCCTGACTTCCTGCCTCCTCCTGAGGGCTCCGCAGCCAACCGGGCCCCAGCAGCCCAACCGCAAGCCTCCAGCACCCCAAGCTTCCTGCTGCCATCGCCCCCTGCCTCTCAGCCCTCTAGGGTCCTTTCACCCCCGTCCAGGCCCCATTCACCCCGAATGTGGCACCCGGAGGTGGAGGAGGATATTGGATGGAACTTCCTCTACCCCCTCAGGGAGCACCTGGACCAGAGATTCAAGGGCCGCCTTGAAGCCCCAGTGAGCAGGAGGCAAGGAGACACCCACTCAGCTTTCAATGAAGGGCAAGCTGCATGGCTGTCAGTCTGAGGGCCAGGTGACCCTTGCACTACAGTCAGAGGGCAAAAGTAACATCACTTCAGAGTCAGGGGGGAACAACATCCCTGTAAAATCACTGGAAGGTGGATACGATGCTAGATAGTCAGATAGATACCAGGCGCACACAGCTGCTAGCCACACAATGGAACCACAGCCATGCCATCTCAGGGCATGGGGCAAGAGATTTATTATTTGCAGAGGGGAGGCTAAGACCCCTCTACAGTCTGCTGGACAACAGGCTGTTCAAGGAAGCAGACAAGACAACCCGGTGTCTTTAAGGGAGCAGAGTCACAGCCTCTTTTGTGGGCAGAGGGCAGGACAACACCCCCTAATTACGGTCGGAGAGTAGGGCAACCCTTCTAACCCAGGTAGAGACAAGGCCACAGCCCCTGTCAGAGGCGAAGGCCTGACACCACCTCCTGCAACAGGTGGGAGACAGAACAAACACTCCTGCCCAGGCCCCCGGTGCAGGGGACAGACTGGCAGCACTTTCTGCTAGCGGCAGGAGGAAGGGACCCTGTCATAAGCAAGAAGCAGGCCAACAATCTCCCTTTCCCCAGGAGCCAGGCTGAGGGTGGCATACGTCAGAGGCTGAGGGCCAGGTCACCAGTGTTACGAGGAACTCTATGTGGCCCCTCTCGGGCCCAAGAGCTGGGCCTTGACCGCACCCATCGGAAGACAGAGACCTGTTGCCACCGCCTGAGGCTGCACTGAGGCAGCAGCTTGGGGGAGGGGAAGCCCACAGAGCATTGTTGGGGTTTGTGAGGTGGAAGCCGATGCTGTGTGCACCTTCAGCTGCTGCGGAGAGAAGGGGGAGACAGGAAATGGGTGGGGGGAAGAGGAAGCCTGAGTTGGAAAGTCAGACAAAGAGGGTGACACAGAAACAAAAGCTGAGAAACACGAAGTTTAAAAAAAAAAAAAAAAAAACTAAAAACAGCCCTACAGAATGACACAGAGCCCAGAGTCCCAGCTGCAGGCCCCATCTCTGGGCCCCAGAACAACAGCAAGAACATGACTGGGGCTAGCCATAATAATGCACATTTTATTGAGGACTTACTGTACATTATCTCACTTAAGATGTATCTAACTACTTGTGGAGTTGGATTTTCCATTGTAAAGGTAAAGAGACAGATGCAGGGGTTAAGAGAGCTCCTCCGGGTCTGATAGAATCAAAGTTGCAGCTGGCATTGAACCCAGGTCTACAAGATCCTGCCTTCTTCAGCTGCTCATTTACCTGAGTCACATTCCATAGGGGTGATTTAGACTGTTAAATTTTTTTCCAGTCCTCATCTTGATGAGATAGAGCAATAGAAGTGGAGATGTGGGGGAGACGAGGATCCATCAGGGCTTCTCTACCTGCAAGGCCAGCCTCCTCTCCCGAGGTAGAACCCCTGGTCTTAGCAACCAGCGAGACAGTGAACCTGGGCCTGAATAAAGGACTGCAGAGACCTTGATGGGAAGTAGAGATATATTGAGGAAACTGAGGGTCTGTGAACTCCTCCTCTTCCTCCAAACCGCCCTCTTCCCCCATCCGGGCGGGCAGCAGGGCCCCAGGATGCTGGGGCTTTAAGCTCCCAGAGCGCTGAGCATCTCCCCAACTCTACCCTGACCCTTCTCCGGGTGCTGGCTTCTCTGGGGCGCCCCTTTCTTCCTTCGTCCCAGGTGGGCTAGGGAATGGGTAGTGGGTGGTGCAGGAGACACGCAGGGATCCCTTAGCAGAGGGTGAAGCGCCGGGCACTGATGTTCATGCGCGTGAGGCCCAGGTGCCGCAGTGGCGGGGCCAGGGCCAGGCCGGCCCCGGGCTCCAGCTCCAGCTCCATCTCGGCCTCGTTCAGCAGCTCTTGGTGCAGGTGACAGACTTGGTCCACCTTCAGCCGGTGCAGCTGGGCCCGCAGCCTAAGCAGCTGCCCTGCCAGCTGCCGGTCCTGTGCCTGCATCTCCCGCTGCGGCCGAGAGGGGGCATGAGTCCGCGGAACCTCCGTTCTTCCCTTCCGGTCAACACCCCGGGGCTTTGTCCTGGCTATGTCCTTCCCACCCCCTCATACCCCAGCTCTACACAGCCCATCTCATAGATCGTGCTCTGAAACTAAGCTAAACAAGTACAGGTACCTGGGGCCTGATCTTAGATTAACTAGATGGAATCTTCAGTCTGGAGGCTGGACATTTTTATATTTCGGCATATTAGATTAAGAGCCACCTAGTTAATACTGGCCTCCTCTGGGGCAGCGTGGTTAGTGCCTCCTTTGTATCTTTGGGGTACAGCAATTTGCAGAGGAGACTGGGAAGCCATGCCTTCCCCAGCTATCCCTGGTGGCCCCCAAGGGCAGGACTCTGTCCTCTGAGCCACAGGAGCACAAGGTCAGTAGACTGATGGACTCCTTCTTCAGTAAGGCTCCCTGAATAAAACACTGGACAAGTCCATTCCTGGCTCCTCAACCCTGGGACACAGCCACAGAAGAGGGCAGTTGCTGGAGACAGGGTCATTCTCATCCCCTCCCCATACCCGGGGTTTGGGGCCCTGAGAACTGACCTCAAGGCCCTCTGCAAGGCTGTCCATCCCACCAGACTCACCAGCTCCCGTCGGAGCCACTCAAGGGCAGAGTCCATTGAGTCGAATCCACAAATGGCCCCAGGTCCCCCAGGCTCGGGTCTGGCTTGGGCCCTGCGCCAGGCCTGGCTCTGGACTCGGGCTGTCCACTCCAGGTATGAGGGTCGTCGTGTCTGCAGCTGCAGCTTGGCCGTCAGCGCCTTCACAGAGTCCAAGCTCTCTGCTTCCTCATCCTCCTCGTCTTCACCCACTGCCTGGAATTTTAATGGTCTCAGGGACATGGTAGGGGGTGAGCAGTGACAGGGAAACGCTGCAGCTCTGGGATTATGGAAAGGCTGGCAGTATTACCCAGGAAGAGGTGGGAGAAGCTGAGGGTGAAAGAAATGTGCCAGGGAGTGTGCGATGGTGAATGTTCAAGGTGGGTCAGGGAGGCTTGAGTGGGTCAGGGTAAGCAGATTGGTGTGGGAGGCTGAGTGTGCAAGGGCTGGGATTTTCCTGGACTGCTATCACAGGAGCCACGTGATGCCCATCCGGGTGGGGGCAGGAGGAGCCCTGCGCCACTGGCCCCTTGGATGAAATTTATTGTCTTTGCCCAAAAGGAGACACCCAGTTCCCAGAAAGGAAGTTGCTCCAGGATAAGAAAAGCATCGTCCACACCAGAGTCTTGGCCCTCTTCCCAAGACCCAAGTTAAGGGATTGGGGAGGGGATAGGAGGCTGACAAGCTGCCCCCAGTCCTGACTCAGGACTGCAGCCCTTCAGCAAAGGAATAGTGTCCAGATCCTCAGTTTGGGAGTCAGGAGACTTGGGTTCAGGTGCTGGCTCTGTGGGAACTTGGAAAAGTCACTGACTCTGTTGGGACAGATCAGTGATTTCAAGCTATATTCTAAGGAACTTTAGGTTCCCTTGGAGATCCCACAAGGACTGTGTGCGGGGTAAGGGCAGAGCTGTGGATGGGCTCCTTGACCTTCCTCTCCCTGCCCCTCCTAGGGCTTCAACCAGAGTATTTCTCTTTTTAAAACTTTGTATTGAAATATAACACACACCCAGAAAATTTTACCTGTCATAAATACATGGCTTAATGAATTCTCCCCAACTGAACACACTGATGTAAACAGATCAAGCAAAGGAGTATTACCATCACCCAGGAAGCTCCTTTGTTTTGCTGGTGTAGACCAACTCTCCTAAGGGTAATGTAACCAAGCATAGCTTGCTCATGTACCTACGGTTGAGAAAGCCAAACTCTGACAGGGTGTTTGCAGCAAAGTAAGGGTTTATTGCAGGGAGGGCAAGCAGGGGAGTGAGAGACAAGTCTCAGATTCACATCAACTTGCTCTTTGAGTGTTAGGTTTTTGTTTTTTGTTTTTAAAGGGGAAGAACTGGACTTCCCCAGTGGCCCAGTGGTTAAGACTTCCACTGCAGTAGGCACAGGTTCAATCCCTGGTTGGGGAAGTTCCGCATGCCACGTGGTATGGCCAAAAGAAAGAAAGAAAAGAAAAAAAAAAGGGGAAGAACAAAGAGGCTGGGATTAATCATCACCTTGTGATGTTTCTGTGACATTTCTTAATAGTAGTTTCAGAGTCAGAATGTCTCTTCAGTTCAGTTCAGTTCAGTTCCTCAGTCGTGTCCGACTCTTTGCGACCCCATGAACCGCAGCACGCCAGGCCTCCCTGTCCATCACCAACTCCTGGAGTCCACCCAAACCCATGTCCATTGAGTCAGTGATGCCATCCAACTATCTTATCCTCTGTTTTCCCCTTTCTCCTCCCACCTTCAATAATTCCCAGCATCAGGGTCTTTACAAATTTACAGTTCTTCGCATCAGGTGGCGAAAATATTAGAGTTTCAGCTTCAGCATCAGTCCTTCCAATGAATATTTAGGACTGATCTCCTTTAGGATGGACTGGTTGGATCTCCTTGCAGTCCAAGGGACTCTCGAGTCTCCTCCAACACTACAGTTCAAAAGCATCAATTTTTTGGCGCTCAGCTTTCTTTATAGTCCAGCTCTCACATCCATACATGACTACTGGAAAAACCAAAGCTTTGACTAGACAGAGGGGATAAATAAAATAAAAAAGTTTTGGATAGAGTGAGTAATCATAAACTCAGTAAGGGAACTTGGTTTCTGGGGAACCCAGTTTCAGTAATACTGCTCTAATTTTTGACAGCCTAAATTAGTTTTGCCTTTTTGTATACTTTCCAGTGTTTCTCAGTCTTTAACATGGATCCTAATCCCCTGGAAATTTATCAAAATAGACTGCCCCATTCCCAGAGATTCAGATTCAGTAGGGTAGGGCCTATTGTTTGGGGTAGGGCCTATAATTTGCATTTTTAACGAATTCCCATCCCAGCTGATGCTCCTGGTCTGGAATTTTACAATTTATACTCTTTTATATCTAGTTCCTTTTATAGAGCAGTTCCAACTGTGTATTTATATTATGTGTGTGTGTGTGTGGGGGGGATCCACTTATGATTTCATTATTTGAACGAAGGGTTTTGCATACACACAAAGGCCTGGAACCTAGTAGACCAGAAGGCTCTTTAAAGGCAGGAGTACCTTTTATTTTTCTTAGTGATTATCACTTAACACATTATAGGCATCATTGTTTAAGAAATAAAAGAATATCTGGATGGATGGGTCCTCCGGTAAATAGATTTAAACTCTTGTCATTTACCAGCTTAAGTGTGTCTCTTGCCAGACTGAAAACCCTGTGAAGGAAACCTTCCTCAGCCACCCTTGGGTTCCTAGGGCCCAGCTCAGTGTATAGGCAATTCCCCTTTGGTCAAAGGATGGAGTGATGAGGGATGGGGCTCCAGAGGGCAGAACTATACCAGAAGTGGCCCCCCCATAGAGGGCGCCCTCAGGCAGGGACTGCCAGCTGTGGTGGGGGAGGGGTGCCAGCTACACAGCTGCTTGCATTTAAGGTGGACCCAGGGATTTCCCCACCCAGCCTCAGCTGCAGGAGACGATGCAGACACTTCCTAGTTTCACACTCACCCTTTCCACCCCTCCCACCAGGGGTACAGGAGAAGAGATGGGTATTTTTCTTTTTTTTTTAATCAGTGGGAGTGCCAGCACCTCAGAGATTTTTTTTTTTTTTTAAATGCCTCCTGCGACCCAGACACGAGGTCTTAAAGGACTTCAGCAAGATTTTTCTCCCCCATTTCACAGATGCTGAAACTGAGGTTTCCCTAACAGGTTCTAGACCCGGGGTCCTCACTAAGAAGTGCCAGCAATAGGGTGGGGGTGGGGGAATTCCTGTGAAACTGTGAGATCTCTTCTTCCAAGGGGCCTCCTTAACAGCTGTCCTGCGGCGTCGCCAGCTACCCAGCCAGTTCCTGTCCCTTTCGGAGCCCGCGCTCACCCCGCCTGACGCTCAGAGTCAATCCCTCTCTTGCGTCAGGCCCGCCACTAGAGGAATGGAGTTCGCGGAGCTGATCCGCACCGGCCAGGCCCAAGCCGAGCTCCTGCGGGGTCCGGAGGAGCCCCCACTGCATGGCACGCTTTGCATCACCGGCCACCACCTGCTGCTGTCGCCAGGGCCCCAGGCGACTCCAGATCTGTGGCTGCTGCTGTTGCGTAACGTTGACTCCATCGAGAAGCGGTGAGACGTGGCGGGGGCGTCCCCGTAGTCGGGGAGCGCGTGGCTAGGCAGGGAGAGGGGAAAGGGGTAGCGCAGTTGGAGCTGGTGCCCCGCAGCATAACGTACAATCCTAAGAAACTCCTTTCTCCTCCCCCTGGTGGGGGTCAGTGGACATTAAACCTAAAGCTTGTGCATTCCCAGGGTCGCGGGTGACTCGGGCACCATCACGCTGCGCTGTAAGGACCTGCGAGTGTTCCAGCTGGACATAGAGGGCGTGGAGGCGACGCTGGACATCGCCCGCTCCATCGAGGTATGCCAAGGATGCAACGGAGGCACTTAAGTTGCCCTATCCCGTAACGGGAGGAGTCAGCAGGGTTTACTTCTCAAGGGCGCTCAGCGTCCAGGTTTGTCCCGGACCAGAAGGGGATGCAGGGTTGTCTGGAATGCGTGGAGAGGCAGCAGCTGAGGAACGGAGGGCTGGATTCCGATCTTTTCTAGATCCCTTGACTTCCTTCCCCAGGCGCTGTCCTCCCTGGAATCGGTCATCACCTCCTTTCCGTTCTTCTACCGTCCCAAAGGTTTGAGGTTAGGCGACGCCTGGCACTTCCACCCTCCCGAATGCTACTACAAGCGAGTAGCTCGCGAGGTGGGCGCGGTCGTGCGGGGCTGGGGATATGGGGGAGCCAGGTCTGGAAGGGGCACGGGAACTGGGCACACATCGGGTGCCATAGACTGGGTCTTCACTCGTCCCTGTGCCGCAGACCAACGCGTGGCGGCTGAGCGAGGCGAACGAGGACTTCAGCTTGTGCCCCAGTTACCCCCGCGCTGTGATCGTGCCTCGCGCCGTGGACGACAGTGCCCTGGCGCGTAGCGCCCGCTTCCGCCAGGGAGGCCGCTTCCCTGTGCTCAGCTACTACCACGCTCCCAGCGGAACCGTGAGCCCCGCCCCTCCCCAGACCCCACCGCTAGGACCCTCTGCCTCCCTATTTGGCTCCACTCTGCACTGGCCGGCTCTTCTGCGATCCTGGCCGTAACATGGCCCCGCCCCCTCGGCTCAGTCTTGCCTTCACCGGTGCTGACCCCGCCCTTCTCCGCAGTTTTGGAGTCTCCCCTGCCTCTGGCTCCGCCTCCGGCTGGTCTGGCCCCCTCCCCGAAACCTCCTCTTCTTTTGTCCACCCGTGACCCGCCCACGGCCTACTCTCGGGTCCCTTCCGGCTCTGGCCACAACCCACCGAGACCCGATTCGAAGCCCGTAAGGTTCCTGAGCTCCATCTAGCCTGACCTAGCCAGCTCTAGATCCGCTCCGGTGTGTACACGCGGACTAAGGGATGCTCTGAGCGAAGTTCCTGAACCAAGCCTGGGTGGGTACAGTTTCTGGAGCTGGATCCCTGTCTGCAGGTGCTGCTACGTGCCGGTCAGCCCCTGACTGGACCCCAGAAGCGGCGTTGCTCTGAGGACGAGGAGCTGCTGAGAGCTGTGTTGGCGGGGGCTCGGCCCGAGGCCCGGGGCTTCATCCTGGACACGCGCTCGCCCCAGGCCGCCAAACAGGCCCGCATGACTGGTGGAGGCACAGAGGCCAAGGCTGCCTACCCTGGCTGGAAACGACTGCACCGGCCCCTGGAGACGTAAGGGGCTTTCTCATGCCCTTCTAGGTTCTCTCCTCTAAGGACTCTTTATGGATTGGGGTGGGGGCCTGGCGTCTTCTAGGAACTTCCAAAACTGTTTGATCTTTCCTGGTAGCCATCCTGCCAGGTAGGCATGGCCACTTGCAGGCATCCACTGACAAAGCTCTTTCCTCTCTAGGCATCCCAACTTTGCTTCGAAAGAGAAATCTCTTCTTTACATTAAACTGAAATTTGTCTTCCGGGAACAACTTCATCATACACACACACACATACTCTCACTCTCTCTCTCTGCCCTGGTCCCAGCCCTGCCCTGAGGGCTGTACCCTCACAGTTGTTATCTGTTCCCGCTGTCTCCAGGTGCTGGTAGTACCAAGAGGAGGTCCTGAGGGACTTTTGTGCTTTGAGGAGAGCGGACTGCTCCCCTATCCAGAATACAAAACTGTTTATTCATTTATTTGACCAACATTGACCCAGCAGAGAGGCTGAGATGGTGGCCAGCCCAGACATGGCTGGCAGATCAGCAGTAAACAGGCAATTATAGTTCAGTGTGATAAGCAGCAGCACTGGGGGCACTCCCCTCTTAGAACGGGTCATCCAAAGAAAGCTTCCCTGAGAATAGGGTGCTTTAGTGAGATCTGGAACACAGGAGCGGTAAGCCAGAGGGCGGGAGAAGGACACTGCAGGTGGAAGGCCCTCCAGGTGTATAGCAGCAGGCAGCCTAGTCAACTGCCCTGTTTTGGACTCTGGTGGTGCTAGTGGTAAAGAACCAGTCTGCCAATGCAGAGATGTGGATTCGATCCCTGGGTCGGGGAAGATCCCCTGGAGGAGAGCATGGCAACCCACTCCAGTATTCTTGCTTGGAGAATCCTATGGACAAAGGAGCCTGGTGAGCTACAGTCCATGGGGTCACAAAGAGGTGGACACGACTGAGCAACTTTGCACGCACAGCACAGTGTGGTGAGAGTGTGGAGTGTGAGGTGGAGGTAGGGAAGCTAAAGGGGCCACCCGGGCCAGAGCAAGGGTTTTGAGTACCATAATTATGGGCTTAGATTTTATCCTAAAGGCAATGGGGAGTCATTGAAGGCTTTTAAACAAGCCTGAAGAAAGTACCAATTAGATTTTCTGGCAGAAGGTTCCTGGTGATCTAGTAGAAGACAGTTCCTGGGAAGATTCCAGAATCCAAAGAGTATTCTATACCTCTTGTCAGACTGGTCCTCCCAAGGGAGTACTGTGTAGCTCCCATTGGGCTGGGGTACATCAAGGGGACTGTGACACCTTCATCAAACTGGGAGTTTCCCAGGGCATTCTTTCTGGAGCTATTAGTAATTGCCCTCTGTTCTCCCCCAGGAGCATACTGGACACCTTCCAACCTGGGAGGCTCTTCTTTCAATATCTTATCTTTTTGCCTTTTTATACTGTTTATGGGATTCTCACAGCAAGAACACTGGAGTGGTTTGCCATTCCCTCCTCCAGTGGACCATGTTTTGTCAGAACTCTCCACTATGACCTGCTGGTCTTGGGTGGCCCTGCATGGCATGGCTCATAGCTTCACTGAGTTACATAAGCCCCTTTGCCATGATAAGGCTGTGATCCATGAAGAAGAAGGAAGCACAGAGGATGAGATGGTTGGATATCATCAACCGACTCAGTGGACATGAACTTGGGCAAATTCTGGGAGACAGTGAGGGACAGGGAGGCCTGGCATGCTGCTTGGGGTCACAAAGTCAGACATAACTTAACGACTAATCAACAGCAGAGCATTCTGTTTCTCCAGGAGGCAATGCTATCCCTCTCCAACAGACTAGGTTTCCCCAAAGGGTCTTGGGTCTCCTCCAGCAGATTGGAGAATCCTCAAGATTAGGGAGTCACTTCCATCAGATTAGGTGGGCTCTGCAAAGGGTCTTGTGTCCCTCTTGTCAGATGGGCTCCTCTGAGGGCTCTGTGTCTCCTTCATTGGCTTGGAGCCCTTGTTCCAAGGCTGTGCTCACCAGAGCTTTAGGCTGGAGGAACAATGACCAGACTCCCTCTTGTGCAGGGGGCGGCCACTACAGGAGAGCTTCGTGCGCCTGGTGGAGGCCTGTGGGGACCTGGAGCAGAGTATGGACCGCTGGCTTAATCGACTAGAGAGCTGCCGCTGGCTGTCACATGTGAAGGAGACTCTGAGCACCGCCTGCCTAGCAGCCCAGAGCATGGAACAGTAAGCCCCCCACCCTACAAGACAGGGAACAGGGCAGGGTGGGCAGGGCTCTCTATGTCTGGATGCAAAGCCATGTCTCAGTAAGCAAGCAAAGGTAGCCTTCAAATGGGCCCATTCTATTCCTGACCTGGCCACTCCAGGCAGGGAAGAACAGGCCACTGTTGATGAGCCCTGGGCCCACAGGGAAGGGGCCTGCATCCTGGTACATGGGGCTGAAGGCACAGACAGCACCCTGCTCATCACTTCACTGGCCCAGCTCATCCTAGACCCCTTGAGCAGAACCATGGCTGGATTCCAGGAACTAATAGAGCGAGAGTGGATCCAGGTGAGTGGCCACCCAGCCCAGCCCTACCCGCCTCTATCCAGAAACCCCACTTCTTCATGCCCATCACTCTGCCCCTTCCCCAGGCTGGCCACCCCTTCCAGCTGCGCTGTGCTCACTCAGCCTTCTCCCACGCCCGCCCCAAACACGAGGCCCCCACCTTTCTCCTCTTCCTGGACTGCGTGTGGCAGCTGGGCCGCCAGTTCCCGCTGTCGCTGGAGTTTGGGGAGGGGATGCTATTGGCGCTCTTTGATCACGCCTATGCCTCCCCTTTTGGCACCTTCCTGTGCAACAACGAAAAGGAGAGGTGAGCTAAGGGGGTGTCCAGGTGGGCCAGAGGGCAGGCACAAGGCAGGGGCGGGGCGGGTACCTACTTCCTTAGAAGACATCTTTGGGAATTCCTTGGTGGTCCAGTGGTTAGGACTCAGGGCTTTCACTGCTGGGGGCTGGGTTCAATCCCTGGTCAGGGAACTAAGACTGCCCCTCCTCCCTCCACTCCAAAAGAGAAGGTATCTTTCCCTTTTGAATTGCTCTTATAGAAAAACCATATGTCCTCTCCTCTCCTGCCTCTGGATCTCACACGTTCCCCTAACTTCTGCAAAGCTAGAAATGAGTGGGTCCACAGTGTCCTTCAGACCTACCTACCCTGTCCACAGCCAAGAACCATGCACTCCTAGCTTAAAAAACGAGGAAGGGGGAAATTGCTGCCAAAATCATTTCTGGGGCTCTCTACCACTTTGCAGGGTTGATTCTAGTGAAGCAAGAGTGGAGGTTGAAAGTGGAGTCAAATTGTTGGGCTCAAATTCTGGCTCAACATTCACCTAATGGATGATCAAAAGCAACCCTGAGTCTGTTTCATCAGTAGCAAGGAGGTGATCATAATAGTCACCATAATTTAGAGGTGGGCTATATGTGTGTGTGACAGGATTAGCCGAGTTAAAGCCTAGCAAGTGCTTAACAGTGGGCACGCAAGTGGTAGTTGCTTTCATTATTTGGTTGACTTGTTGCTCCCATTAGCCATCTTTCTTTCATCAGACTGAGACAAGGGGGGAGGAGAGAGTTCACTCTTCTCCACGGAGGCGATCATGTACTTAGTGATCTTTTCTTGCCCAGTGGCCTCCCTGTCCTGTTGTTTTCACTAACTCTGCTTATCCAGGTTAGAAACTTTTTACCTCTCCCCAGCCTTCATATTCAGCTTTTAAGAATTTCTTTTCTTAGTCCTTTCCCATCCAAGGCCCCTTCTACTTCCCTAATCCAGACTTTCCTTTCCATGTAAGCCATTGGAATAGTTTCCTCACTGCTTATAGTATCTTCACTTTCATCTTTTTTTTCTCTTTTAAACTCATCAGTCTAGACCTATCAGTATTCACATTGAGCCCTTTCCCACTTCCTTGCTTTTGTTTTTGTATTTCCATGTTTTTGCACACCTGGTGAACTGCTACTAGAAAGAGAAAGAAGGAATTGCTGCTAGACCCAGCTAAAATGGCACATTCTTTTTAAAATTCTTTTTCATTCCTTATTGGGGTGCGTCGTCTTAGTTGCAGTGTGTGGCATCTTTGTTGCGTCACGGAGATCTTTTGTTTGTGGCGCACACTCTCTAGTTGTGGCACATGGGCTGCAGAACACATGGGCTCAGTAGTTGCAGTGCCCAGGCTTGGTTGCTCTGTAGCCTGTAGGATCTTAGTTCCCTTACCAGGAACTGATCCCACATCCCCAGCATTGAAAGGCAGATTCTTGACCACTGGACCGCAAGGGAAATCCCTCAAATGGCACATTCTTAATTAGCCTTTCATGATGCTTTCAGGCAAAGATAAGCAGAACCCCTTAAGAACTAGGACTTTGCCTCGTTCCTGCTTTATCGTAGTTCAGCATCTGACTCCCAGTAACATTTGCAGGTGTTATCACTGCCCTGGGGGATCTGTCACCCTACTAACCAGGGCCCCCACCCAGAATCCTGGAGTATACAGCCAAGTCTGGAAGCTCATGGTCTCACTCCCTCCAGATGCCTGTGTGAAGTGAGAACTCGAACACACTCCCTGTGGTCTGGGCTCAGTCAGCCAAAAGAACAACGAAAGCTCCGGAACCCGCTCTACGTCCCCAACCCCCTGGCTATCTGGCCCTCGGCGGAGCCCCAGAGCCTGCGACTGTGGCAAGGTGACCCTCCTCCTCCTCCCTGGGGGAGTTCTCGCTTCTGCCCAGCTTCCTTACCTGTCCTCCTCCTCCTCAGGCCTGTTTCTGCGCGGGACCCGTCCACCTGAGCCTTCAGAGGTAGCGTGGGAGAAAGTGTGGCAAATAGTGACAGATCAGGAGAAGACAGAAAGCTCTCAGCCAACAGATTCAGCCTCTGAGCCTAGACCCTAAGTACTAGTCCTTAGATGGTGTTTGAGATGTTCCTGGAAGCTCTCCAGGCCCCTGAGCACCTCTGGATCTTGGACGAAAGTGCCTACAACCCAGCCTGGATCCACGTGTGAAGTGTCCAAAGTGTAGGCGGAAGGTCCAAATAATAAAAGCATCCATGACTGGTATCAGCTGGCTGGGGTGTCACTGGAAAGGGAAAATGATCAAATATCTGACCAGAAACGATTTATTTCCAAACCAGTTTATTTCAAAGAGTCCAAAAGCTCCTGTGACCCTGGCTCAGATGGAGGTCCAGCTTCCTTGCGTGTGTGCGCGGCCGCAAGGTGAGGCTTGTAGATCACTCGTGCCCCCTGTAAAAGAAGTGTGGTCTCCTAACCACGGAACTGCCAGGGAATTCCCAGGTCTGGCTTATTAAGCTTCAAACTCAAATTCAAAGTACTGTGGGTCGAAGTAGTGGATGCGGACGTAACCATCTTCACCGCCGCTGCTGTAGCTGGAAAGAGACAGCCAGGGCCCAGTCAGAGGTCTGCCCTTTGGGAAGCAGGCCTGGGGGACAGGATGTGGGAAAGGAGCAGAGGTGGGCAAACCAGGGCTGGCTCAATCCCCTTCACCAGGCCCTACCTCTTGCCGTCAGGATGGAAGGCAACACTGTTGATAGGTCCAAAGTGACCCTTGACTCTTCCAAACTCTTCTTCAAAGGCCAAGTGGAAGAACCTGGAGGAGAGAGCAGGGTGGGAAGCAACAGTTCATTCAGTCCTCATCTCCTACCAAAACACGTCAACGGGAACCATTTCCCACACAAAACTATAAAGCAGGGAAACTGGGATAAGGGGGAAATGAATGAGAGCAAAACAAGATGAAGTTGAGAGAAGACTGGACCCAAATGTCTTCCTTGGTATGTCCTGGGCAGTGCTCTTAAAAGCCTCACAACTATTAACTTATTTAACCTGCATAGTGTTATGAGGTAAGTATAATATCACCGTGCCCATTATACAGTCAAGGGTGACTGGGCACAGACAACTCCAGTGATGTGCAGGGCTTCGGAGTGAGCCTAAGAGTTCATGCTCTTAACTACTGTATCAGACACTTGTCACAGGCGGGCCCCCAATCTGGCTGTACTCCCTAGCAGCCAGTGAATTAAGGAAAGTTTCCTTGGTTATCCGGTTGGTGGCCATTGTGAGAGACACTTCATGATGTTTCTGTTTGGAAGCTCTCCTTTCCCCTTTACCTGGCCTCGAACTTGCCAATCCTGGTGGAGGTGGTGGTTACATCCATGGCTTCCTGACCACCGCCCAGCACCACCTGAAGGGAAGAAACTCTAGATAGGCCCCCAAAGCAGGCAAGTCCATTTTCCGTTTCTTCCCCCAACCTTAAAGCCTTTAGTATCTCCTACATCAGACTGGGAAGATATTAAGGATAAGAACAAACATCCCTTAGCCACCTCTTGCCCTGCCCCCGGGGCTTCCCCATCATTCACCTTTGTTCCTGCTCTGAGATCTCTCTGCCTGACACTATTTTCCTCAAAAGCTCTTTCCTTAATTGCTAGACAAACAACTAGATCCTGGAAACACTCTGAGTCTTTAGCAGGAAGCTCGGGTGGGTTTCCTTACATGATCATAGTTGGGAGAGAGGGCAGCTGAGTTGACAGGTCGTTCTGTCCGGAACGTCTTCTGGTGTTCAAGGGTTGTGGAGTCGAAGAGCTAGAAAGAAGGCAGGGGAGATGTCTCTAAAAGGAGTCTTCTCGAGGGAAGATGAGAGCCCTGCGGGAGGGTGGGAGCAGGCCTGCCAGACTCCTTGCCCAGGCTCACCTTGGCAGTGTTGTCCTTGGATGCAGTGACGAACATGGTCATATCCCTGGATAACTGGATATCATTGATCTGCCGGGAGTGCTCCTTAACATTCACCAGTACCTCTCCAGACTGCGGACAGAAGAGGGAGGCTCGGACCAGCTCCATTCCCACCACCCCAGGCTCAGCCAGGATTCTGGACTCTTTCTCGTCCCATGAAGGAGGGGGAGGTCAGGTGGGGTCTGCCTTAGTATCCCCTGAATCAACATTTACTCCCACTACCAAGCCCAATCTGGCCCAAGTGTGCAGGTTTCATAAACACTGCTAGTCCACCTAGGAAAACGCACACTCTGGTGACACCTATTAATTAGTCATCATGTAACAGTAGAGCAGTTCCATTTAATCCTTCTTCCAAAAAATACTGAATGGCTACTATTTGCTAGAAGCAGAAGATGAGAGTTAGACAGCCTCACTGACTCCATGGACATGAATCTGAGCAAACTCTGGAAGGTAGTGGAGGACAGAGGAACCTGGCATGCTACAGTCCATGGGGCTGCAAGGAAATGGACACAACTTAGCGACTGAATAACAGCAGCAGCAGCAACACTATTTGCCAAGCATTGTGCTAGGCGCTTAACAACACTTTTTTTTTTTTAATCCGCACAACAATCCTATGAAGTGGATGTTTTACCACTGACGGCCTGGATTCAATCCCTAAGTGGGCAACTAGGATCTTGCAAGCCTTCCAGCATGGCAAAAAAAAACAAAAAACAAAACAAACAAAAAAACACCAACCTCTCTGTGCCTTGATTTCTCTATTTAGAAAACAAGATTATTAAAAGCCCCTGGGAGTAATTCCCTGGTGGTCCCGTGGTTAGGGCTAGTAACAAACAAGTCCCCAGGATCCCTGTAAGGACAGAGTGTGTGCGTGCTCAGTCATGTCTGACTCCTCGTGACCCCGTGGACTGCAGCCCCCAGGCTTCTATGTCCAGGGGATCTTCCAGGCAAGGATTCCAGAGTGGGCTGCCATTTCCTCCTCCAAGGGGTCTTCCTGATGCGGGGACATCGGGACTGGGTCTTACCTGAATTTGAGTGATGGGCGCCTGGCACGCGGTCTGCAAACATTTGTGAAGACTAAACGGCCTCAAGCACTGGGCCTCACATAGACCCTCAGAAGACTGCCATCTCCTTCCCTGAGTTACGTTCACCTACTGTCAGGGAAGACTGTATCTTCGTCTCCTCCATGGACACATGGTAGGGAGGCATCTGGCGCCTCCATTTTGGAGAACAAGCACCAGTTTTGCAGTCAGGCCTACCTGACGGCACAGATCAGCTCCACTGTTTGCTAGCATCAAACACTATTTATGGCCTTGACCTTGGTTCCCATTCCCTTCCTGCAGGTAGGCCTGGTACTTCAGTG
The DNA here is from genome assembly GCA_006410615.1 of Neotragus moschatus. Taxonomy (NCBI): domain Eukaryota; kingdom Metazoa; phylum Chordata; class Mammalia; order Artiodactyla; family Bovidae; genus Neotragus; species Neotragus moschatus. The sequence continues at coordinate 909,743 of SJYA01000235.1, read as the reverse complement.
GACCACAGCCAGTGCCTGTTGAGTGACTGACCAACCTTTACGATATCACATCCCAGCATTCCCCAGAAACCCAGGAGCCCACATGAGAAATCTGAGACAGCCTGGACTCCACCCTTTCGGTAACCCTCCCTCTCAACAGTCACCCTGAATGTCTCCTGCCAGGCGCCCCACATCCCTGTCACTACTGCCTAGTTTTTGTGCATTCTCCAATCTGGCCTGTGAGAGCTTTCTAAAGGAAAAAACCTGGGACTTCCCTGGTGGTCCAGTGGTTAGGAATCCATCTTACAACGCAGGGGATGTGGGTTTGATCCTCGGTCGGAAAACTAATATCCCACATGAAGACTGAGAGCCACAGCTGAGTTCACACACTTTGAGGTGCCACCACCAAGACCCGATACAGCCAATATACAATCAATCAACAAATATTTTAAAAAATATGAGAAAACCTGATCATCATAACCACTTGAAGATTTCCTCCTGCCTAAGGGGAAATCACAGCTCCCTTGTCTCGGGACCCTCGATCTAGTCCTGGTCCCCCTTCCCCAACACCGCATTCCAGTGAGACCAAACTCCCATTCCTGAAGAAGCTGCCTACCCCGTTAACTCTGTGCTTCCACACACACTGCTCCGGTCTGTGGACAACCCTCTCTTTTGGCTTGAAGCTCCATTTATCCTTCACAGCTTAATGTGCATGCCACCTCTTCTGTGACAGAGGGCACTTTCTGTACTTGGTTGAGACCTCAGTAGTGGCACAGCTCACAACCTGACCCATGTACTAACTGTTTGCAGCCTGTCTCCCAGGGCAGGGTCCATGTCTGATTCCCTTCTTTGTCCTGAGTCTAGCATGGGGCCTGCCATTCAGTGGGGGCAGGGAAACACTTAATTGTGATCACTGGTAACATGTCCTGAGTACTCTATGACAAGTTTTTCAAACACCTGAGGTCATCTGATGCTTGAAACATCTTGCAGATAAACAGGCTCCGTAAAGTGACGTAATACGACCAAGATCACATACTTGGAAGATGGTGCAGTCTGTGTGAATCTGCCCCTCGCTCTTAACGCCCAGGCTCATCCTGCCTCTCACAGAGAATCATTCTGATGGGCGCAGGCCTCACCCACCTTACCTTGGCACTATACTGGTTGAGCTCTCCCCCTTCGTGGCCCGCGATGATGCACTCTCCCAGAGGTCCCCAAACGGCACTGGTGATCTTGGAGTCGTTGCAAGGGATCCTCATGTAGGGCTCATTGCTGTCTGTGTGGGGCAGCACATGTCAGGCCCTGGGCTCTGGAGCCGTGCCCCTCACCTCAACCCCAGTCCTGTGCCCCAATCCCGGCTCACCGATCTGGCTTGGATCCCGCAGGTCAAAGAAGCTCACAAAGCACTGGTAGCCCATCTGCTTGTCTGTGGAGAACATGATGATGTTGCCCCCAAAGTCAAAGCCACAGGTCCGGACTGCTGAATTGGTCTTGAGCAGGGCCAGCTGCTTCCCTGGGAACAATCGGAGTCTCGGTTAGTCCCTGGCCCCTGCTGATGCCGGGAGGACGCCCTAACCCCTGCCTATCATTACAGTGCACTGCTCCTCCTGCGCCGGTGACTCTAGCCCCTCAGCCCATCTTCCTCCCTCACTGCTGGGGTCGGGCTCAGGTATTTTAATTTCTCCACACAGTCCCTCCTCAGACATCCCACCACTGTGGGACAGACGACATCCCACTCACAACAGACAACACTGTATCTGTCTCCACCTCTGTGGAGAATGTGCTTCTCCATAGCAAAGATCTGCTCTAACTTCTCTGCACGTCACCAGTGCCCAGCAAAGACCTGGGAGAGATCTGGGTACCCAGAAAATTTTTATTAAATGGAGTGGTTTAATAGGCTCCCCTGTCTTCTGTCTGTTCCTGCAATGTTCCCCACTGCTACCTGGGCTTGCCAAAGCTAAACATGGTTGGGGACTTCCCCAGCAGTGGTTAAGACTCTGCCTTCCAGTGGAGGGGGTGTGAGCTCGATCCCTGGTCAGGGAACTAAGATCCCAGTTGACACAGGGTCTGGCCAAAAATTAAAACAAAAAAAGAACAGCTCTTCCCTGCTCAGGACCCTCCACAGTATGCCAAGTCCCACAGAACAGAGTCGTGTTCCAGAGCTCACATTCAAGGCCCGTTTCGCCCTAGCCTGCCTCAGCTCTTCCATTGCTGTATTTCATCCCCCAAGAAGCAGGAGCTCCTGCCAGATCAGATGACTTGGACGTGACACTCGCTGTGCTTTCACTCTTGCATGTGCTGCAGCGATCGCCTCATATGACACTTGCTTCGGGAAGCCTTCCCAGGCTGATCCCAGCCCCATTTCAGCCTTCAGTTGCCTCCCCCTCGGCTTTCATAGTGCACTGTGCTACCTCTAACAAGGCTTATATCTCACTGGAGTGCCTCTTTTCACCTGTCTTCCTTATTTTCTTGTCTCTTTTTCCCTAGACCGGGAACCATCTCTGGATTTATCTCTATTTCCCCAGAACCTGTTGGCCTCAATAAGTATCCTGTAGGTCCTCACTGTTTGCTGAAAAAGTGAAGGGTCCAGGCTTACCTGTTTCACAGTCCCAGAGACGACAGCTGTTGTCAGCTGAGCCAGTGAGGACATGCTTGGTGTCCCCTGAAGAGGGTGTTAAGAAGCATGACAGAATTCACCTGCATCCTTGTCCTCTTGGAAGGCCAAGTGAATCATCTCCCTGTTCAGCACCAGAGAGCCTTCCTTCTCTCATCCTAACCTCCTCTTTCAGAACTGGAACCTGTCCTAAATGTTCCCCGAACTAGTGAACAGACCAAGGAGTAGGAGGTAGGTAGCATCATTCTCCAGACTCCACCAGAGCATCTCAAACCCTCAGCTTCAGGTCAGCAGCTTCTCTATTGCTGGCAGACCCTGGGAGCACAGACTCAGAACAAAGATAAGGATACAGTCAGCGTCCACACACCACACAGCTCCGGTATGGCCCATGTAGGTCCCCAGTCTCTCACCATTCACAGAGTACCATACATTGACAATCTGGAGGATCAAGGACAATGCGACAGGATGACAGGCATCGAAGGCAGAGCCATGGCCTATTTTGCCCCAGAAGCTTCTAGCCAGGCCAGATTCTACCCTCCCCTGCTCATCTCTTGGGGAACAGCAGGTGCTGGTAAAAAGACCAACTTCTGGATCCTCCTCCTGCTTGCGAAAATCATACCAGCCTTTCCCCAGACTCCTAAACCCTTTGAGGAATAAAAGGTCAAGCTGAGTATCAGCCTAGCAAAAGAGTAGTGTTTTGGTGTTCTGTCCAAACGGGAGCAGTTGGCAGGAGGGAAACCTGGGTTCCAGTCCCTGCTCTGCTACTATCTCACTGTATTATCAAAATGTGTGCTTTCCCCCTCTGAACTTCAGTTTTCCCACGTGTAAACTGGCCAGGACAATAACGCCTTTTTCAAAGAGTAGCTGTGAAACTCCAATAAAATAATGTCTAAGGAATTTAAAATGTAAGTGTCTAACATTAATATGGTACTCACAAACACCCTTTATTCAAGTCAGCTCTTTATTTGAATAATCTCATTTAAACCTAAAGACAACCCCAAGAGGGAGGTACTATTACTACCCATATTTTGTAAAAAGGGGCTCTTAAAGTTTATAATGGTTAAATGGCATGTTCAAAGTCACAATGCTAGTGAATACAGGACTCAGGATTCAAATCAGATGTGTCTGGTTTCAGAGCCCCCACCTTTAGCCACTAAGGTTAACTTTCTCCATATGGACGTGCCTCAAAACACAGTACTCAGAGGGGCAGTTTGCAGTGAGCGAGCGGCAGGAAGAGGGATGACTGAAATGATACCAAGGACACCTTCTTTAAGGCCTTTATCCCTCGCCTCCCCAGGATCAACTTTCCCCTTCTCCAGGTGGTCTGTTCCCCTATCCTTGTAGAATAGTTTTGTTCTTCCCCGGAATGAGCTCCTCTCCGCCCCATGAGCAAGATGACCCACGTCTCCGTCCCCTTTCCACAAGGTCCCCTTGCTTTTCTTCTCCCTGGCTACTCCCTCCTCCTATCAACAATGGAGTCCTCTCCCACACCTATCGGTGTAATGCTCTTGCCCTCCAAACCCCGGGATGATCTCTCCCTACTTCTCAGAACGGGACACTCCTTGGTTTTTCTCACAGCAAAACTAGCTTGTCCACCCTTCGCCCCAGGAGAATGAACTCGCACGCTCCCGGGCCCCCTCCGCAAGGTCCCGGCGGGCCCGCCCTTCGGCCGACGCTCACAGGGTCCTTCGCCACGGTGAAGAGGAGGTCTCCCTCGCGGTTGTACTTAATCTGAGTAATGGACCGCTCATGGCCCTGCAGCAGGATCGGCTTCTGTGGGGACAGGACGGCAATGTCAGCGCCGAGAATTGGCCCCTGTCCCAGCCCAGACCCCCACGGCAACACCTTTAACACAGGAGAACTCACCATCCCGGCGGTGACGCGAGGAAAGCGGCAACGTGAGTAGAACCGGAAGAGGCTTTGGCGCCACTTCCGGATTACGAGTCTCCGCCCCCTTCGTTCCCGGAAGTGGAGAGGATCGGCGTTGCCATGGCGGCGACCCTGGGTAAGCGGGCCCCGCCCCTCCCCTGGCTTCCAGACTGCTATCCCAAGTTCATTTCTTACACCCCCCCCCCACCACCACCTAACCCCGACCCCTGCTACAACCGGGAACTTGGGCTCCAGGACCCATCTCCCTAGCTTCCCGGGGCCTGTCCTACCCGCCAATCACACTCGGGGCGTCGGAGAGCAAAGACGGGATGCGGGGGCGGCGGGGTGGGAATGGGAGGCCGGAGGAGGGCTAAGGCCCTGCGGTGGGGCGGCGGGGGATGTCACTCTTATCTCCATCCAGGGCAGGTGCTGGCTCTGGTGCTGGTGGCCGCTCTGTGGGGTGGCACACAGCCATTGCTGAAGCGGGCCTCCTCTCGCCTGCAGCAGGTTCATGAGCGGACCTGGGCCCGGCAGTTGCTGCAGGAAATGAAAACCCTCTTCTTGAATCCCGAGGTGCGTCTGTGAATGAGTCCTCTCTAGAGGGTAGCAGCTAAGAATTTGGTCTCTGGAGTCAAACAGATCAGGGTCAAAATCTCCGTTCCACCACTTACTCGCCAGAAGCCCTTGGATGAGTCTTGTTTGCCTTGAGTCTCAGTTTCGTCATCTGTAAAATGGGGATAATAAGGGTAACCGTCTTATGGGGCAGTTGTGAGGGTTAAGTGAGGTGAGGCACATAGAGCACTTAACAGTGGGCCTTATACATATTATAATTAGGTTCCAAGTCTCTGATGCCCTGAGCCGCTAGTAATATTTTATTATGGTGATCCTTCCAACAGACTTTTCCAGAGGGAGGGCTTAGGGCTCAAACTGGCCCTGGGGAGAATCTAGAGTACTACTTCTGAGCTCAGTGCTGCCAGTCTCAGCTGGTGGGAAAGTCACAGACCCAACTGCCTCTCAGGGCTAAGGGCTTTGAGTGAAGTAGAGATAAAGTGCTTTGTGAGTTGAGAGGAGGGAGGCTGGAGCTAGGCGACTGAGGGAAGGTTTCTTGGAGAGAGGAACACTGGCACTCAGGGACTTGCAGGATGGGGAGGATAGAAACCAGCGGGGCTGAGGGGGAGGACATTCAGGGCAAAGGCATGGGGTTCAGTCGGTGATGTTCTCTCTGCCCTGGAGGGGTCCTTTTCAGATGGCTTGGGGCCTAGGCCCTTACAGCTACCCCTCCCTCCAAGGAAAGGCTTATCTCAAAGCTCAAAGAAGGCAGCCCTGCTCAGTTAAGCAATCACACTGACTGCAGTTTTCTTCTGTTTCCAGTACCTGATGCCCTTTTCTCTCAACCAGTGTGGTTCCCTTCTCTATTACCTCACCTTGGCATCAGCAGGTGGGTCTCTGGCTCAGAACCACTATGCTTAGGATGGAGGGAATGTCTCAAACACCTTGTTGCCATGAGTGAGGGACTGGTTCCATATTTGCACCCTCTTCTCTAGGCAGTAGGGTATGGTGGGTTGGTTATGAGTATGCTGCAAGGCACAGGGTTGGTTTGAAGCCTGGCAATCTTGTGCAGCAGCAGAGAAAGAAAGTTCGTTTGGCTGTGTGAAGGGTTTGTGTGTGTGTGTGTGTGTGTGTGTGTGTGTGTGTACCACGCAGTTTATGGGATCTTAGTTCCCTGACCAGGGATCAAACCCAGGCCCACTGCAGTGGAAGCACAGAGTCCTGACCACCAGACCAACAGCAAATTCCCCAAGGGCTGCCTTTGACACTCTTGCTTCCACTGCTAACTGCCTGCCTGACCTTGGGCAAGTCTCTTATTTGAACCTTGATTTTTTATGGTTGACTTCATAGCACTGAGAGAATTGAGTTCAGTATTGAGAAGCATCCGGAGCAGTACCTGGTGCACGATGGACTGGAGGAGCTTGATAAGGATAAATTTCTTTCACCCTATTGTTGTGTGCCCCTCTCCTGCATCAGATACTGTTCTAGTTTTACACATTTTAAAAAATTCTCAGCCCAACCTTATAAAATGGACATGATTTTCTCCACCAAGGCAATGAAGTTACAGAACTTTGGGCAACTTATTTCATCTCTTAAGTCCCACAGCATGTCAGTGCAGAAGGATGCGAAGCCATCTATTGCTAAAGTTTATGCTCTTGAACTTTGCTAAGAGAAGTTTTTGCTATAACTTTGCTATAACTCACCTGGAGTCTCACCTGGGCCCCCCCCCCAGGGATTTGAGGGGAGTTTGGACCCCAAATAATGGTGGGAAACCCCTCAGAAGTCATGGGAGGGGCTAGGCCCACCTCCAGACCTGCCATATCAGCTTCGGCTAGCATCACTCCACTTTCATCTGCTTTGCATTTTGGGCTTCTCATAAGACTTCATTTAAAAGAAAGTTTGAAAGCCTCTGGCACTCCCTGCTGCCCAGAACACTGAGTGCTGTGGGAAAATGCCTGCAGTTAGCCATTTACCAAGTTTTGAGCAAATTGGAATTTCAGGATCTTCTTATCTTACCACTTACCCTGCCTATATCCATTCTAATAATCAGAACAGTGGTCACTATTTATTCAGGCAAGGATATACACGTTATCATATTTCATCTTACAACAACCCTTTTGTAAGACGACGCTGTTATTTTGGTATCACTGTTTTTCAGGTAGGGAACAGGCTCAGAGTATTTGATTGATCTAGCCAAGATCACATAGGGAAACCTGAGTTTGCCTCACTCCAGTGTCCTATTTTTTCTAACACTATGCTGCTTCCCTCTCCCATCTACTGTTGCCAACCAGCCTTTAGCAACCACTACATTCTGTGTTGTGTAAGGTTAAGGAAAGCGCTGAGTAGGTGGCAGTTGTGTCAGTTTCTTGGATGGCCAATAGCAGCCATGGCCGCGCCCCGCAGGGGATGAGCAGCTGCGCAGTTCTCTCCTCCTCTGCCTGGAACAGGTGAGGCCTGGGAGGGCTGGGAAAGCATGTGCTGAGGAGCCAACGTGCACAGCCTGCCTGGCAGTTACGAGTCTTGCAAACAAATAGCTCAGTTTCTCATTTATCCATTAGTGTTTTTGGTTTCATTTATTATTTTTTGTTATGTGTTTTAAGAACACAACATAAAATCTGTCTTCTTAAAAGCTTCAAATGTACACAATTTAAGTGTAATAAATTTTAAGAGTATTGTTAACTCCGTTAAGTTTTTTTGAAGTTTCACTTATTGAAGTCAGAGCTTCAAAACTAAGCAACAGATCCTGGACTGTGGTGACCTCTACTTAAGAACCAGCCCTGTGCGGCCTGTCCTGTATCCATTCCTATCTCTGACTTTTTTTTGTCTTACATAATTCCATGAGGCCCAAGCCCGAACTGAAACAGAAACACCTGTGCTTCGCCTGCTGTTTTGCTTTGTCCTTATCCATTTAGTTCTGCTACCTTTGGAGAGAGGCAGACCTTGGTTGAAATCCTCACTTTGCCTGCATTTGTGTGGTGTTTTGAGCCTTTGTTTCCATTATGATGCTAATGCACTTCCTGCGTTGTCATGAAGATTGTCTACACATCGAGCCGGCCCATCGAGCGTGCTTGATAAGTGGTGGCTGTATTTGGCGTTACTGCACTCCTGCTCCTGTAGCCTTTGGGTTTTGGGTACCTGTCTGTCCAGATGTCCTTGAGATCAGGGTAGTTCTGTTTGAGTGCAAAGACCTCATCCTTACCAGCAAACCAAGATGGTCCCAGACCTTGTAGTTTAGGTTTTCTTGCTGGAATCCTGAGGGAGCACTGAATTTGAAGTCGGGAGACCTGGGTTTGAATCCTGAGCTTTGCTGTGACTTTATCTGAAAACCGGGGTCATGAGACACCTTTTTTAAAGTGGTCTTGATGATGTAATGAAAGTGTTTTGTGCCTAGACTTTTTTATTTTTTTGCATCTCAGAGATTCTTTTCATTCTGACACCCAGATCTGACCCTAGCTGTGCCCATCAGTAACTCTCTGGCCATCATCTTTACACTGATTGTTGGGAAGGTCCTTGGAGAAGATATTGGTGGAAAACGTAAGTCAGGACACTGCAAGTTCGGGAAGCCACTACTTGGACTTTGACACCCCTGGGTTAGTTTTTTCCAGAGCCGTCTCCTGTGAGCAGGTGAGGAGAGGCTCTTCCCTCATCCTGCCCTTTCCTTTGTAGCTCTCCTGCCTCCTTGTTGCCATCAGAGTTGCCTCCCCCTGGGCAGTTCCCATCTGAGCCCTTCCCTCAGCCCTGCATCAGCTCCTACTGGCATGGCTAGTCCCAGAGCCCCTCAATTTCTACCCATTATCCCAGGAGCATTTGCTGGCATGGTGCTCACCGTGGCAGGAATTACACTCTGCATCACAAGCTCAGTGACCAAGACCCAAGGGCAATCGTCTGCACTTTGACTGAACCAAGGCCACCTCCACTCTGCTATCTCCAGGAAACCCTCGGGCCAGGAGGTAGAGGCAGTGAGCCTGGGAATTAGGCCTCCCAGCCCCAGCCTCAGCTTCCTCAGCTCCTGGGAGAACTACCTCATGGATCGTAATAAGAGAACAAGAGTGAAAGGGTTTTGTAATTCTCACGTGCTGTTCAGCCACTCAGATTTAGCACAAGAGACTTCACCCTCGCCCTCAGCAGCCCTCGTGCCCCAGCAGCACTCTCTCTGCTGTCTCATCAGGTCCCCAGACCTGTCACTGTTACTATGGCCTGACCTGGACTATCCCAGCAGCTGGGCGGTGGACTGCAGAACCCCAGCTGCAAGGAGAAGGCCAGCTACAGCCTCTGGACCAGAAATGCAAACAGGAGGCTTCCAGGGCTCAGCCTTCGCTGGCTGAGGGGGGAACTGGGGAAAGTGCGTAAGAGTGGCAGATGACATGCGGGAGAGGAGCTGGCTGTTAGCCTTCCTGTCCCTCCCATAAGGTGGGTGTAAATCCTCAACTGTCTGCCTCCCCCAAATGCCTGTGGGTCCTGGCACTGCCCAACTCCAGCGTGTGGAGCAGTGCTGGGTGAGCAGCTGTTGTTGAGTCGCTAAGTCAGTTGTCTGTAATAAATCTGTAGTAAACAGATGGAGGTTAGTAAGTATTCTTTTATTGTGATAGACCTGCTCCTATGTTTGTGGTCTCTCCCCCAAACCCAGCTGGCTACTCCTTTCTCTGGCCAGAGACTCTCATAAGGAAATGGCCTCTGTAGCTGGGGCTTCTCTGCTCCGAAAGGAAAGGGAGACAGGGGTGTGGGTTTACGAGCAGAAGAGCCGGACTGAAGGGGTTGTAGCATACCCTGTGAGCCCAGAGGAGACGCTGGTTCCTTGAGAACAGGCTGCTGGAGGCTGAGGATAAAAGGTGACTGCAGAGTGACGGTCCCAGTTCCTGGCCGGACCTGCTGGATCTCAAGATGGTGGAGCAGGCATCAGGCTGAGATAGTCTCCCCAGCCCCAGGCTGTTTTTCGAGGAACAGGGCCTCTTCCACTATCTGTGCTGTCCCCTGGAGGAGGAAGAAGGCCACACAGAACGGAGCCATTAAGCACCCCAGTCCAGCCTCCAGCCTTTAGCCTGGGGTTTCCTGACCCCAGGAAAGGAAGAGACCAGAAATCTGGAGATTTAACATAGAAACTTGGGCTCTGGGAAGGTTAGATTTGTTCACAGTCACAATGGAGAATTCTTTCTGGGAACCAGGGCTGCTGGTTTCCAGCTCAGAACTTCTGTCCCAACATGTGGCTTCCAGGGACTTCTCTGGCTTCCAATGCAGTGGGTGTGGGTTTGATCCCTGGTTGGGGAACTAAGATCCCACATGCTGCAGGGTACAGCAAAACAACAAACCATACAAGCAAAACAAAAGCCAACACACGGCTTCCAGTCCCAGCCTACCTGATCCAAGGGCTCCTCTGTCTGGGTGTCTTCATCATCTGCTACTTCCTGGGCCCCTGCCGTCTCCTTCCTTGGGTGGGAAGCTCCATACACTCCCTTGGTTCCTGATGTGGAAGGCAAGACCAACACCAAGGCTGAGGAGCCCTCAACTTTCTTTCTTTAGACTTTCTCTATCAGCCCCCTCCCTGGCCCTGAGTCTCGCTCATGACCACAGAGGATGAAGGTTAGTTCAGGGGCAGGCCTTTGGCCCCCATCCCCAACCCTTCCAAGTCCCACCCCTGAAATTCATGGCTTCGAGTTTTCACGTGCTTCTTTTTGTAAACCAGGCCCCCATGAAAAGACAGAGGACTGGCTATGCATATGAGGGGGTAGGAGACAGTTGTGCTGAAATCAAGACCAGCTCTGGACCATGGAACTCCCTCACCCCCTGTGTCATCCCCAGCAGGCACCATCCCATGTCACTGTCAGAGGCTGGCTGAGAAGGCCTTGAATTCGGGGGTCCCCTCACCTGATGGAAATGAGAGCGTGGGGAGCATGCTTCTTGGATCAGTAGCTCGTTGGGGCCTGGCATAGAAAGTGGATGGCTCAATTTGTTTGGCTTCATTTGGAGAGGACTGGCTTGCCTGTGCTCTGTGGCCCTGGGCCTGCAGAGGGAACACTGAGCATCGGCCATGGTTGTAGGCTGCCCTTGCCTTCTCCACTCCCAGTCCAGGTGTGAGTGCCTCTGATGCCTTTGGCAGCCTGGGAGAGGAGAAGCCATCCATCTTCACAGCCTGCGTCTTCCCTCCCTGCTCCCTCTTCCATCAGGCTGCTTTATCCAGGGACATAGTAGATGATGCCTGGTGTTCTAAATGCCCAGTGAAATCCGGTTGTGTCCTCCTACCCTCAACTCACTGGTTCATCTCTTGGGAGGGCTCAGGCCTGGGATAAGATGGGAAGCTGATAAGTATTTTGGACCCTGCTGAACATTTCATGCAAAGATGGGCTCGATAAAGGACAGAAATGGTATGGACCTAACAGAAGCAGAAGATATTAAAAAGAGGTGGCAAGAATACACAGAAGAACTGTACAAAAAAGATCTTCATGACCTGGATAGTCACGATGGTGTGATCACTCATCTAGAGCCAGACATCCTGGAATGTGAAGTCAAGTGGGCCTTAGAAAGCGTCACTATGAACAAAGATAGTGGAGATGACGGAATTCCAGTTGAGCTGTTTCAAATCCTGAAAGATAGTGCTGTGAAAGTGCTCCACTCAATATGCCAGCAAATTTGGAAAACTCAGCAGTGGCCTGGAACTGGAATAGGTCAGTTTTCATTCCAATCCCAAAGAAAGGCAATGCCAAAGAATGCTCAAACTACCGCACAATTGCACTCATCTCACATGCTAGTAAAGTAATGCTCAAAATTCTGCAAGCCAGGCTTCAGCAATACGTGAACCATGAACTTCCAGATGTTCAAGCTGGTTTTAGAAAAGGCAGAGGAACCAGAGATCAACATCCGCTGGATCATGGAAAAAAAGCAAGAGAGTTCCAGAAAAACATCTATTTCTGCTTTATTATCTATGCCAAAGCCTTTGACTGTGTGGATCACATAAACTGGAAAATTCTGAGAGAGATGGGAATACCAGACCACCTGACCTGCCTCTTGAGAAATCTGTATGCAGGTCAGGAAGCAACAGTTAGAACTGGACATGGAACAACAGACTGGTTCCAAATAGGAAAAAAAGTACATCAAGGCTGTATGTCATCACCCTGCTTATTTAACTTCTATGCAGAGTACATCATGAGAAATGCTGGACTGGAAGAAACACAAGCTGGNTACATCAAGGCTGTATATTGTCACCCTGCTTATTTAACTTCTATGCAGAGTACATCATGAGAAATGCTGGACTGGAAGAAACACAAGCTGGAATCAAGATTGGTGGGAGAAATATCAATAACCTCAGATATGCAGATGACACCACCCTTATGGCAGAAAGTGAAGAGGAATGAAAAAGCCTCTTGATGAAAGTAAAATAGGAGAGTGAAAAAGTTGGCTTAAAGCTCAGCATTCAGAAAACGAAGATCATGGTGTCCTGTCCCATCACTTCATGGGAAATAGATGGGGAAACAGTGGAAACAGTGTCAGACTTTCTTTTTCTGGGCTCCAAAATCACTGCACATGATGACTGTGGCCATGAAATTAAAAGATGCTTACTCTTTGGAAGAAAAGTTATGACCAACCTACATAGCATATTCAAAAGCAGAGATATTACTTTGCCGACTAAGGTTCGTCTAGTCAAGGCTATGGTTTTTTCAGTAGTCGTGTATGGATGTGAGAGTTGGACTGTGAAGAAAGCTGAGTGCCAAAGAATTGATGCGTTTGCACTGTGGTGTTGGAGAAGACTCTTGAGAGTCCTTTGGACTGCAAGGAGATCCAACCAGTCCATTCTGAAGGAGATCGGCCCTGGGATTTCTTTGGAGGGAATGATGCTAAAGCTGAAACTCCAGTACTTTGGGCACCTCATGCGAAGAGTTGACTCATTGGAAAAGACTCTGATGCTGGGAGGGATTGGGGGCAGGAGGAGAGGAGGGCAACAGAGATGAGATGGCTGGATGGCATCACTGACTCGATGGACGTGAGTCTGGGTGAACTCCGGGAGTTGGCGATGGACAGGGAGGCCTGGCGTGCTGCGATTCATGGTGTCGCAAAGAGTCGGACATGACTGAGCAACTGAACTGAACTGATGCCAGTTATACTGATTTTCCCAGCATCCAATCTGGCATCAGGTCCAGCAATTCAGAGTTCTGAAGATCTTCATAGAGCCCAAATAAGCTGGCTTTCAGACCTGGTTCTGGTCTGGCTGCTGTCAGGAACTGTGTTACCCTGAACAAATCACTTCACTCCTCTAAACTTCAGCCTCTCCTCTGGAAAATGGGAATAACAATCTTTATTATTTCACAAAATTATTGAGAGGCTACAGTACAATAAGGTCAGAGTCTCAGTGGGAAGCTAGTCACTTCCTTCTCACCCCCCCCCCCGCCCCGCCCCAAACACCCTGGATCACCTACCACCTGCTTGTGGGGCCTGGACTTTGGANGTCTCAGTGGGAAGCTAGTCACTTCCTTCTCCCCCCCCCCCCCGCCCCGCCCCAAACACCCTGGATCACCTACCACCTGCTTGTGGGGCCTGGACTTTGGACCTGGGGGGTGCCTGCAATGAAAAAAGAGAAGGCTTATACGGGGCAGAGCAGGACATAAAATCAGGGTGGCTTCCTTTGCTCCAACCTGCCACCTCTCCCCCTCATATACACATACCAGCAGCCCCTGGGCAGTGAGGGACTAGGCACCAGCAGCTCCAGATAGGGGAGGGCCTTGAACTCATCCTCTCCAACGGCCACATAGTAATGGCCGCTCACCAGAGCCTCCCTTGCTGACAGTGGGAGCCCGTCCAGGGTGCAGAGCCTGGGAGAGAGGTGAGTACATAAGGGCCAGTGAACAAGGTGGGTCAATATTCAGCAGACTGTGAGGGGGTGGGTACAGCTCTTCCAAGGTGCCTGGCAGCTGCTGATCCTCCAGGCACCAGGGCCAGTCCTCTAGGCTCCACTCTGGCTCCAAGGGCTAGACCGGAAGGGCCTCTCCCTCTGGCACAGAAAGAAGTCCCCTTTGGGGAAACATGCTTTCCTTTGGTCTTTTCATTCTCCAGGAAGGCCAGAACCAGTAGGGCGGCTCGCTTTGGAGACATTCGGGTTTCCGCAGTCCCCAGACTCACTTGCGCACAACCCCGCTCTGTAATTTCACCTTCTTCGTCAGGAGCTTCAACACTGCTTCCCAGTCCTTGCTGGCCTCCTGGGATAGCTTCAGGCTGAACGGAGGACTTAACAGGTCCCCATTCCTGAACACACTGGGACAAAGAGCAGCCTGGTAAGGGGAACAGTCCTCAGAACTCCTTACACGTGAGAGGATGAAGGATGGCACTGGGGCCAGAAGACAGTCTGAGACCCAGTGCATAGGTCCCCCCAGTAAGCATGTTGGACTTTTCCCATCCCCACCAGTCACCAGGGGCTCCTGGAACAAATCCACCTACTTTTCCTTGGCCTCACTGAAAACAAAAATCTATGCCCCTGCCTCCCCGACACAGGCACTCACTGGATGTAGCAGGGGGAAACTGCAGGTAGCTGCCATCCAAGGGCCCCATCACACAGCTGCCGAGTCACGGGAAGACCCTGAAACCCATCAGATCCCCAGGTCAGGAATGCATTGAGGCCTTTGGTCAGGGGTAGTTCAGTCTAAGGTGGGTAGGCTGAGGGAAAGGAACCAGACTGGGGTGGAAGAGGGGGTAAGGAGGGTGGGACCGGTCACAGCTTTTACCACAGGGTGCTTCTACCTCCCTAAGTCACATTCTTAACCCCCTCCCATCCCTCTTTTTTATAGCATCCTCTTTCCTCTGAGGACCACAGCCTAGAGTTAGAAGGTTGCAAAAGGCTCAGGGAACAGCATTTTGAAATCCTGCACCCTGGGAAGGCTAGCAGCTGGCTCCAGAATAGGTGTGGAGAGCAGCAGATCCAGCCGCTTTTGGGGCCCCAGACCTTCCAGACCAAAGTGGGAGCCATCCCAGAGGAGGGGAGAACAGAGGGCTGGGGGCTGGCCTCCCTCCGGACTTACCACCAATCTGCTGCTCTTCCCACCTGGATCCTTCCGTCCAGGGGGTAAATAGCTGAAAGGACAGAGAGGTCACAGGTCATCCTGGGGAGCCGGGGGACCTCAGCAGCCCAGCAGCTGCCAGAGGGCGGGGCTGGGGCCCAGCTCACCAGGTCTCCCTGCCCAGTGAAACAGTTTCAAGTCATCTCAGTCCAGAAACAGATGCTGACACTTGAACCTGCCTTAGGCCCTGCATGTATCAGGCTGCACATCCAGTCCAGGGCACAAACCACGTAATTAAAGGTCTAAATCCTCCTGTATCTCAGAGAGATGTTCTCCTTCACAGGGGATGTGGTTTCATCTTATTTTGTATGAGACAGAACACGGACTCCCTAAGTAACATGGAAGTGACCAAGCCCAGATTCTAAGTCTAGCTCCCAGCTCCTGGCTCCTTAGGCTACAGTGAGCAACCTCTCAGCTGAGTGGAGGAAGACCTGGAAGCCAGATCTGAGTTGGAAGCTCAGACACTGAAATTAGTCTCCCATCTTGGAAAGCACAGCCACACCCTGTAAAGGGTGATCCCAGCCTACTGGAGAGCACGGGATGCCGATGGATGGATTTAGAGTATTTGGTGGTGGTGGTGATGGGGGTGATAAGACTCGCATCAGGAAGAGCCTTTGGGAAAGGGGGCTCAGCTAGCATGAGAATGTTGTTCTTCCCATGGTTTGGTCCTGGCAGAATAGGCATGATCATCAGCATCAGACTCTTGACTTGACCAGTGGCACCACTTGTGTTGTCTACTCCTAGGCAGCTTAGGACTATCCTGATTTACCCTTCCAAAGACTGGGGATAAGACCACCCGCCTCACAGGTGGGTGTCCTGTGAATGAGCTACTTGGTCAGTACTGACTGTTGCTGTTGCGATTAGCTCCCTCCCCAGGCTCTTTGACCACCCCCAGCCTACTCACGGGAGCTTGTGGAAATGTTCGAAGCCAGCAGCCACATAGAGCCCTCCGTTCTGCAGGTCTGCCAGGTCGGTGACAGGGTGGCCATAAGGGGTGTAGAGAGCACGCACGGCCACTGGGGCCCGCACAGCTGATGTCACCTCACAGAGGAAGGTCTCCAGGGTGGGGAAGCGGCGTTGAGTCACCACCAGCTGGCGGCCTGGGGAGAAGGGGTCCCCGTTCCGGTATACCACTACCCTCTTGGCTGCTGGACTGCCACCGGCCATTGCGTGTTCCTGGCTAGAGACGCAGAGCTGTTGCCAGGCAACTAAGACAGGGTTGGGAACAATGCCAATCAGAGGTAGAGTGCTGCCTTTTCACCTAGGAAGGTAGGGAGAGCCTCCATAGGAGCATCTGTCTGCATTCAGGGTCTCATTCAGTCTGCTCTTGGTGGGGCCTCACAGGAGTAGGGTGGGTCTGGTCATTAGATATGAAGGAAGAGCCAGGGCTCAGTGAGAGGGGCAGTGGCAGAGATCACAGTGAAACACAGATGTTCAGTACTGGGTCGGGGCAGGGATTCTCAGAGCCTCCCCGCCATTGTAGGCCAACAGCTTTGGGGGGTTGTTCCCCAAGGATGCGAGTCTGCCCCTGGGCTATGGCTCTCGGCCAGCTCTGGAGAGGATGCCCATGTCAGCAGGAAGTGAACAGGAGGTCCCAGAAGCTTCTCCTGACCAGGGGCAGAAGATAAATACAACCAGGCTCAGAATCTAATGAAAATCTTTATTCTCCATCTTTATTTATTCTCAACCTTTATTCTCCAGCTTGACTTGCCCCAGGTTGCTCCCTATCCCCAAATGTGGGTTGAGCCACAGGCAGAGGATGAAAGTAGTCTCCTGCCTTCTCCCTCTACTGGTGCCAGTTGTGCTCCAGCTTCTCTTGGCCTCACTAGCCACCAATACCCAGGGACAGGGGAAGGAGGTACAACTGGAACCAGGGAGCTAGGATGAGGTCCTGTCTCCCTCACTGCCCTTTCATAGCATCGCCCTTTGGAACCTGGTCCTTCCTGGTTCCCCAGAGTCTAGCCTGCTGGTCCTGTTTTCCACTGTCTGCCCCTCCACTGATCCTCTCCTGTGTGGTCTGACCCTGTGGACAGTTTCTCAGGTGGCCTTGACCTACATGATACAGTCCTCTGGTTCTGCCATCCTTCATGGCTAGATTCACTGGAGGTTCTATCTATGGAGCTTTTATCACTGGGGGTCTGGCCCTTGGGTGGTTTATTCTTCCAGAGATCCAGGCCACCATGCTCTGCCAAAGACCCATCCCAGGTGACATGGTCCTGTGAGATGCCCAACTCTCGTGGCACAGCTCTTTGCCAATCAGGCTCTTTTTGGCATGGCCTCCTGGGAGAGGTGTCTTCAATGTTTGGGTCCTCATGGAGTATGGGCAGCTGTGTCCTGGCCTTTCCAGGACAGGAGCCCTTAGATTTGAGCTCTTTGTGGCTTCCATCCTCTAGAAGTGTTGTTAGCTGCAGGCAGGTCTCTCCAGAGATCTCTTCTCCACAATCCAGCTCTTTGGTGAGCCTCTTCCCTGTGGCCTGGTATTCCGATGGTGTGGGCAGCTGTGGCCCAGGCCATCTGTAGGATGGGTCCTTGTACTTGGCCCCAGCAGTTGTTTTATCTGGAGTGGCCAGTCTTTCTGGGAATTTGCGGGGTTGTGATCTGAGCCTCCAGCAGGAGGCATCCACATGGCCTGGCTCTCCAGGGGTCCTGCCTCTGCAGGGTTGGTCTTCCAGTGATGGGCCTGGTTGTGATCCAGCTTTTTCACAGCTCTCTCCCCCATGATCTTGACACAAGCTGGGCTCATGTCTGTTCTGGTTCACTTCTGGGGGTCGTAGTGTTTGTTTGAGAACTAGGTACTGTTAGAGAAAAGAAGAGACACTGTACCAGGCAGGTCTGCTTGGGCCTGGCAGGAGGCTTTTCCCTCACCACCACCCTTGGCTCTAAATGTGCAAAAAGGCTCCAAATTAGTGCCTACCTCCTTACGGCTATTGATGGCCTGTTGTATCCACAGCAGCTCCATGGCCAAGTGGCTGCGGTGGTTCTGGAGCTCGTGGAGCTCAGTCTGGCTGTGGGACAGTCCTGGACCTGCTGCTTCTGTGAAGGAGAACGAAGGGAGAAAGCCTTGGGACACGCACTGGGCACTGGCCTAGTCCTTAGGCCCTGGCACCTTCCCTCTACACACCCGTAAGTCGCCCCCAGCCAGAAGGAGGGAAGAAAGGGATGCAGCTTATCTAGCACAAGCCTTTTACTTTTCAGCTGGGAACGAACGCTTAGGCCCAGAGGGCAGAGGCTTGCCCTGATCTAGGTAGAGGTGTACCTGGGTTTTTCATCCTTGACATGTCTCTGGTCTCCTGGTTTGCTTTCCTGGTCCTCCTGCTCTGCTCATCCTGAAGCCAGGCACTGGCATCTCTGCAGGGAAGACTGCTGGCATCTGTGAAGCTCTCTCCTGACTTCTTCAGTATCATATCCTCCTGGATGGTCTCTTTCTCAGTCTCTTTACATGCAAAGCGGCTCCATAGTTCCTGCTCTGGATTTGGTGCCCTCTCTCCAGCGGCTTTCCAGATCTGACAGGATTTTGTCTTCTGAGAAACCAAAGGTGTGAGAGCCCCGAGGCTAAACCCTCCAAGGATCTGGACATTCTGACTTAGCATACCAACTGATGAGGACTAAGGACTGGGGTGTGAGGAGGTGAGTCTGCTCCCTTTTCCACTGAGGAACGCTTGTGGGCAGGTAATGTGGAATGCCCTTGCCCATTTTACCTCTAGAGTGTGTAGTACCTTTGGGAGAAATTGGGGTCTGGGAATCCAGCCCTCAGTCCACTGAAGCGTGCCCAGATCGCCCTCGATCTCTCGTACAATAGCTTCATATTCACCTCGAAGGCTCTGGAACTGGCGCCGGACCAAGAAGCCCCGGATGCAGGCCTGGTGTGGAGAACGAGAGGAGAGAAAACCCTTATCACTGCAACATGGGGATATCTTGGAGAACGCTCCTGGAGAGGTCATCGGTGTGACTGCAAGAGGGTACCCGGCCCCGGGGAAAGGACAGGTGATGCTGTGCGTTGGGGCTCTGGGGGTTCGAGGAGTGTGCTGGACTGGATCCAGCACAATTCTTCGACAGAAGGCCCTTCCCACCTTTTCCCTGATCCCGTAAGTGCTTGTGGTGGCAGTGGGGGGTGGGAGTGGGGGGACGCGGGAGGATCCGTGCTGCTGCTGCTAAGTCGCTTCAGTCGTGTCCGACTCTTAGCAACCCCATGGACTGCAGCCTACCAGGCTCCTCCGTCCATGGGATTTTCCAGGCAAGAGTACTGGAATGGGGTGCCATCGCCTTCTCTGAGGATCCGTGGGGTCCCCACATTCTTCAGGCCGGTGGGGTGGGTCGGTAGCTTCGGACGTGGGCACGCGGGCAGGTTACTAGACGTGAGAGCCTCATCTGGTCCATAGGTCCCACCCAGTCCGAGCACCCGTAGGGGGAAATCACAGGCAAGCCTCCCGCCCCGCACCTGCAGCGCCGTCACCTTCCGAACCAACCGCTCCCGCTCCATCCGGCGCAAACTGACCCGCCCGGCGCCTGCGCAGTGCGTCACCGGCCTGCGCCGCGGGGCCGCTGAGCTCAGGCCCCGCCCCTCCGTGGCCTCCTTTGGGCTCCAGCCAGGACCCGGTGCAAGCCGGTGCTGTTCCCATACCCTGAGCAGCTCCGGGGAATCTAACCGCCTGAACGGGACCTCCCAAACCAGAAGTGTGTTGCGCAGGGGCGTCCCTGCGAGACCTGGGGCCTGGGCACCCTTGCCAAGTAAAAGAAGCAATGAGAGAAGACACAGACCGGTTTCTTTCCTTGTGGTTTAATTCCATTCGGTGCTCCCCTCTCCCATAGCACCTGAGGGAGCCGCGAAACACACACTCGAGTCCGTAAAAAAGTCACAGTTTGAAGGAAATGAGAAGGGACAGTCAAGGCCTGGGTCTTAACACCTACACAGCTGACGGCTCCTCGGGCTCGGCGTTCTCGGCCAGGTGCAGCTTCTGTCTGTGCGGGTCAAGGACTGTGATGCTCTGGACCCCAGGTCCTTCCAGCCCTATTGTCCCAGCCTGCACAAGCTTAGTTTCCCCAGCTGTGCAAAGGGGCGGGGGTCAGGGACTCTGGGCTGGTCCCTAATCTAGGGTTGCAGCCCTTGCTGGCCCCTCTTGCCAGGTGCCTTACCCCCTTCGCTTTTGGTTTAGATCATGCAGGTGTGTGTGCACTACTTCTCTTAGGACTAGATGGGAGATAATATGATCAGTAAAAATAATTGTTCGGTGCTGAAAGAATAGGGAGACATCAGACAAGCTTTGTCGTAGATTGGTGTAAGCTAAAGTGCCTAAAAATATTTTGGTAAGTACGTAGAACATATTCCCTGCAACCACTATTCTTTCACCTAACATTTGGGGAATTCTTTCTGCACGTCTACCAGCGTAGGGGGAGTTTGGGGCTAATTCTGTAGGACTGAAAGGGGTGAGGACGCTGGTTATCTGTAAATATTCCTGCAGGGTGGTGGGGAGGCGGAAGCTGATTTTATATCTGGGAGTAGAGGACACCCACTGTCAAGTTCCTTAGAAAGGATACATAGAATTACTAAGATCTTCCAGCTGTCAGCAGAAAGAGAAAGAGGGGTTTCTGTAAGGAGGGGCACCAGACCAAATTCTGGATGTTCTGGGGCTCATCTTCTGGTGGGTGTTGAGAGGTTCAGAGCTTTTGCCTCCACACACCCCCAGTTTTTCACCTAGGGGCCAGGAATGGTCTTGGAAGCATGCACCCTCCCACCCCCTGGTGCCCTCAGGAACTGAAGCCCTCAGCCCTGACCCACATTGCTAAGCAGCTGGTCCAGGTTGCGGTCAGCCATCGTCTTCTTCTGCTCCTCAGGCAGCCCGTCTGTCACCCCGTCCTCCTCTTCCTCCTCATCTTCCTCCTCTCCACACACATCTAGGCTGAAGTGCAGCCGGGCCAGCTTCTCCTGCATCTCCCGCACATGCTCCAACTGCTCAAAGGAGCATTCCTTCCCTGGACAGCGCCTGTCAGCTCTGGGAGCAAGCTTGGGACCATGGTCCCAGCCTCGCCCCCCAGAGACCCAGCCCTCCAGCCCCACCCCCAGGACTCACCGAAGGCCTGCAGCCGGCCTGAGTGGAAGTCGTTGAGCAGGTTCAGCAGCCCCCCTTCCATTTCATAGACATCGGTCACCTCAGTCAGGAAAGAGTGCTGCAGGGGCGTGCCTGCAGAGCCACCTGCACCTCCTGCCAGCAGGGGGCGGCATTTCTCCTTGCCTACCCTGGGTGAGTGGGCGTGGCCATGGTCACAGGTGGGGGAAGCCAGGTACTCCAGGGCTTTTGTGCCATCTGTCTATGCACTAATTCATCTTTCTATCTACCCATCAACTTAAGTGGATGTTTGTTCTTCCGACCCTGTCTGGAGCACTAGGATGCATTAAGGGACGCAAGTGGATGAAGAGGGGTGAGGGTGAGAGGTCAGAAGAAGTCGTTTTCTTCCAGTGGTACAGCCAGAACCACGCCTGGAGCAGGGCTCTTGGGTTCCTGTCTGACCCCTCACTCAATCCTCCTGTGATCACTTGGCCTTACTGGTCCTCAGTGAATTTGGGGACAGTTACTTCCTTATTGCCGTGAGAGCCATTTTACCACTTCCGAAAACATTTTCCTGCCCCTCTTGTATATAAAAACCATTTTTTAAATTTTCCACTGCCCACAGGAGAACACTGAACGACCTTCCCAGCTTGGCCTCCATGCCTCTCCAACTGCACTTCCTACTATTCCTGTCCCAGCCCTGAGCTTCAGCGACGCTCACTTGCCTGTGTCCAAACATGCCTCTTAGGCAGGCAGTGCCAAAGGCACAGGGAAACGTAGTAATCAGAGGAGGAATGTGTGTTTAGTGCAAACAGTGTAGGGTAGACAGGCAAGGCAGGGTAGGAAGCAAGTTTTCAATCATTAAAAAAATGAAGTGGAGAACTCAAATTGTTTACTTGAGTATCCTCTCACCATTTCCTGCCCCATCACACTCCGGGACCACCAAACCACTTTTTTGATTCCTGGAACCTTGCACACAATATTTTTCTTCCATACTTCTGCCAGGCAGGCCCCTCAGCTTAGAACAGTCTCTGCCTCCAGTGTGCCCAACAACCTTCTCTGACTCGCTTCTAGAAGTCTGCACACTCCCTGCTCTGAGGTGCATCATCACCCTGGGTGATCCCTGTGACCCACCTGGTCTTTTCCCAACACACCTGAAAGTAGGGACTGGGTCTGAATTCTCAGGGGCCAGTGGAGGGAGCGGGAGCCCCAGGGAAGGGAAGGATTCCTGCTTAGCAATTATAGGCTAAGCCCCGCCTTTACCTTGCTGCCCACAGGGCTCAGGCCATAGTTAGGGTCCCTCCCTCCTTGCCCTGCTTCCCATCTGTACCTACCTCTTGAACTTGGTCCGCTGTTTGGGGGATGGCAGATGAGGGAGTCCCAGGGCCAAGGAGCCACTGTGGCTTGTGGGCACTGGGACCCTGCGTAGTGTGCCTGGGGGCTGGGCTGGCTGGGTCAAACAGGGCTTGGGACTCCTTTTCTTCTTCTTGTCCTCCATTGGATGCTGGCTAGGCCTCAGGTCCTGGGAGGGAGGCAGCCCCACTGAGGTGGTGTGGGCAAAGCCATCCCTCCACCCACCTATCCCTGAGAACCGCAAAGGATGGCCCCAGGACCTTCTAACTGTCTCCTCATCACTCCAGTATGGGCAAGGCCAGGTGCCAGCACCTACTGCTGAGATCACAGCTGTTTATTTGAAAGNTTGAGAAATGAGGGTATACCAGGAATGTAACAGGAAATACTCAGAAGCAGATTAGTGGTACCACCCATGGATGAAGAGGGGAAATGGTGTGTCATTCATTTGCCATCTCTGGTTTAAGTCCTAACATAATTCAGGAGTACTTCTCACTCTTCATGAACCTTATCACCTGAGGGATTTAAGAGCTGTTAAGAGCGGGCCGTTTGTGGAAGATGAAAGGAGCTATAAGACAACGAGCTAACTTCGAGGAAATACAGCAAGAAGCAAAAACTCATCCACTCAATCCATCTTGGTCTATGGCTTCCACAGCTACAATGAAGCTGAGGCCCAGCTGGAGATGGGGTTGTGATACCCCCAGACCCAGCGTACTCCTGCTTCCTGATGCAAGACTCAATCATTCCGCTGTCCCAGAAGTGTTTTGTATAAAGACTGGCTAATGTTCTGGCAAGTCTGCAAACAGTAGGTGTTTCAGAGCACAGAGTAGCTAGCATGTGTGAGGGGTGGGAGTCGGGGTAGAGAAGAAACAGATACAACTATCTGTAGCCATTCTGTGGACTTCTGGGGCTCAGCCAAGAACAAGTAGGATGTCAAGGAGGGCATATCTCAGCTATTACGTGGTTAACAAAATCAGGGCAAATCTCAAAAAAGAATGCATATTGTGGGCATGGATATATGAAGCAGACTCATCAAGCCAAGGGGACGGCTGGACCCGGGGTCCAGCATCTGCAACGTGGAGACCGTGGTGATGGCATCAGCAGTAGCCACCCAGGACTGAAGCCACTGGTAAGCTTGTGGCAAAGCCATGGGGACCCTTGCCTTTCTCTCTATATAAATAATCTGACTTCATCAGGCAGGAAACCTAAGCACCAGTGTGGCCAAGGTACCAGGCAGGGTGCTGAGGCAGGTGGAGCGCTAGAGGCCAGGAGCCCAGGCACCACCGCTATAGCACCCCTTCCTCCTCAGAAGATCCTCAATACAAACACTGTCATGTGCAAAACAAACACAAAGGAAACAAAACCCCAAACCTTCAGAAAGAATCCTTTGGGTGATCTCTTGTCCATCATTTGTGCAGGCTAGAGAGGCACCTGTGAATGATAAGGCTACTGCGAAGCATCGTTGGCCTGGTCCTGGCACCACCAGCACGCAGGGGAAGCGGCACCTGAGGGGCTCCCTACCAGCACACCACCCTGCACAGAGCACGCTCCAGGTCCCTTGTCCTAGGCAGGGAAGCAGTCCGATCACCAGCTCCAAGTGCTCTGTCAACGCTCTGCCTGGAGACCCCTTTTCCAGGTCAAGGGAAGCAAAGGCGCTTCCAGGGGAGCGGGGAGAGCTGGAGCTGCCCAAGTCCCGCTAACAGGAGGAACACAGTCATGGCCTGGGTGTGTCACCTGTCATGAGCTCTGAAGGGCAGGGAGGGAGGGGTGAGCCTCACGTCAGGCAGGGAAAAGCTCAAGACACTTGCGCTGCCAGCTTACTGTGACGGCAGCTCCCCGTTAGGACGCTTCAGCTCACAGAAGAGCCACTGACTTGATGTGTACACACCCCCACCTGTGATGCAAGCCCACTTTACACTTACAGATATATAAATGTATGAGGCCTTGCACATATGCCGTATGTATGCAGAACTGACCCATAAAATCCAAGACTGCAGAGTCAGATGTCAGCCAGGTCAGAGCACCCTGGGCCTCAGCGGTGGGAGCCTCGCACAGGCTGGGCCTGGCTGAGCGGCTCGCTCCCTTCCCAGAGTGCCCCCTGGCACGGGCACCCTAGGCGGTGATGGAGGTGGGTTCCTGGGGCCCCGTTTGGCCTGAAGGGTCTGTGCTCAGTGCTCCGGGGCAGCAAGGAGCTTCTGTGGCCCTTGGGGAGCTCGGTGTTTGAACCCTGGGCCCCTCGCCACCCTGTTCCTTAGAGGCGTTGGCAGCCTCTGCCCTTCGCTCAGGGCCACTGTTAGTGAGAGGAGCCTGGCCGCCAGCACTCAGGTCCTGCACCCTCTTGTTCAGATCATTGCGCTCTGACTGCAGCGCTCGGCACAGCTTCTCCAGCCGCTGGATTTTCACCTGCAGGCCCTCCAGCTCTTTGTCCCGGAGTGTTTTCTAGGGAGAGAAATGGGGCCTTCAGTTCCATGCCATCAACCGCCCACCCACCGCCACTTGGCAGAAAACATTCACCATTCACATTTTAACAACGCTGGGCACTGACCAGAGTCAAAAGCTGGCCCCTTTCGAGTAAACAGTCCTGGTTTATGCTGAGACATGGCTGCCAGCTGGAGACAGGTGTGGTACAGAGAAGGGGCCTGGCTTGGAGGTGATGGATTCCTCTGTTTATTCACCAGATGGCCTGAGCAAGTGCTTGGCTTTTGAGTCTGTTGCCTTATCAGTTAGCCTGGACTACTAACTTCACCTCACGGACCTTGACAGCTCAATGAGCTAGGGCACCCACACACACAGCAGGGTCTGGCGCACAGCAGCCTCGCCGTCAATTACTTTCTCCTCCTTCACCTCAAGCCACAAAATCAAATCGTCTGCATGGCTCTGCATGCCAGCTGCACACACGCTGGCACCCCTTGCTTTCTCTGCTGTTTCCTCCTTTCTTCCATTTGCTCTCTCTGCTTCCACTACAGACCCATCGCTAAGCTCACTACCTCCCTTGAGGAGACGGCTGGTGCCTCTGGACTTGGACAGACATGCGCATGAATCCCGGCTCCACTCGGGGCTCACTGCATCCTTCTTCTTAGAAAGTATAGGAAAGGGTCAAGAATTTCACACACACCCAGCCCGGCTGCACACCGTACTCAGCCCACCTCCTCG
This sequence comes from Neotragus moschatus, assembly GCA_006410615.1. Classification (NCBI taxonomy): domain Eukaryota; kingdom Metazoa; phylum Chordata; class Mammalia; order Artiodactyla; family Bovidae; genus Neotragus; species Neotragus moschatus. Next base: position 884,151 of record SJYA01000235.1, on the reverse strand, counting down.
GCCATCTCAAGCAGGGCCTTGTTGCTGCTCTCCCACCGGGACCGGTACATGGTGGTTTCTTTTTCCAGCTTCTTGATCTTCTTAGTCATCTGGGTTATGTGACACACAGAATAAAATAATCAGGGGGTCAGGCGATTTGTGCATCTGTGTCTCCAAGGTGGGAAACCGCCCCTCAGTGCTTCTGAGCCACCCCAGGGTGTATCCAGGTAAATACGGCCCACTCTTACTCCTCTATGGTATCAATCACATATTACTGTAAACAGTGCCACAGGAAGCAGTCTAGGGATGGGGGCTTCCTGAAGGCAGGCCTAGTGTTCAATTCAGAATGAAGCTGCTTGCACCCCATAGCCACCCCCAATCTGGACCAGTTACCTTTTCCATCTCCTGTTTGAATGTGGTGAACACCTCACTGCTTTTGGAAAGAGTGTTCTGGAACTCCTCAAACTTCTCAGTGTACAGGGCAAGCTAGGTGAGAGAGAATCCCACGGGTAAGACTAGGCTTTTCTGGAGGGCACTTCTGGTCAACACACTCAGACCCACCCTTAGCCCTCTGACCCAACAATTCTGTTGAGATACCAGTTTTCCTTAAAACAAAAAAAAAAAACCCCATCTATTTGGAAGGATAGAATCTAAAATGTTAAGCCTAAAAAGTAGGACTGGGAGTGATTTATATATTTCCTGTAATGTTCCTTTTCAAACTCCTCTTTCAGAATGAAGTCTAATTTACATAATTAAAATCACCTGTTCTGTCTCCACCTCCTCAAAAGGAATACAACACTTTGGAACAGGAGCAAGTCCTTCTAGCTTGCCTTCCCACCTGGTCACCACCACATAGGTGCCAGCCAGGTCCAGAGAGAACAAAGGCTTGGCAAGGTTCCACTTCCCTCCCCCCGGGATGGGGCTCAGCTTGGGGACCATGGAGGCACAGGGGGAGGCTACACAGTCTTACCTGCTGTTTTAGGTGGGTCTCCTGCTGCTTCATCAGCTCGCACATCCTCTGGGACTCCACAGCCTCTTTGAGGAGCTATTTCCGAGACAGGACCCCAGATTCCGTCAGAAGCCCCTAGAGGCTGCATCTGGACTGTTTTAGCCATACACACCATGACCCCCTGAGGCTTCCTGCTCTCAGATGGTTTCTGAGCTAGCAGTGCCCTGGCCTAACCAGACAACAACCTCTCCCGGGCACACCTAACTGTGAGCTGAGCCAGAACCCGACCCACCTCCTCCCAGAACCCCCACCCCTGGGGCCTGAGCCTCACAAAATCCTTCTCCCGCTGGTGCCTCTCCTCTGCCTCCTTCAGCATCTCCTGGGCCTGCTGGAGCTTGGCGTCCACCAGCTGCTGCTGCAGGTCCTTGTGTTTGAAGACTTTGTCAATGTGCTGCAGGAAAGCATTGTCGGGGGTGGGTGCGTGGTTTCCATCTGTTAGAAGCTTTTCTTGGGGAGGCCCAACAGCTACAGGATGCTCCACACCCAGAGACCAGGGTACTGCCCAGTCTCCCACTTCAGTATGACATGCTGGACTTCCGTGTGTCCCACAGGTTGTGCGCCCTAAGTCCCTGAAAGGTCTACTTCCCAACCTCACCTTGTCTTTTTCCCACTGAGTCAGTCTGGCATGGGCACGGGATGAGATCACCTCCCAGGAAGCCCAGTAACAGATACACTCAAACCTTCAGCCTCATTACTCCACTGGACTGAGAACCAGCATTTTTGTAGCCCAACTCCCTAGTAAACGGGAGTACCAGGGGTAAAGGAGAGGGAAGAGGAAGAGGACCCTTCACTTGGCCCACAAGGGCCAAGAGACAGTGTGCAGGGACCCAAAAAGAGGGATTCGAGTGCCCGGGACGGCAGTCAACACCAGTCAAGGGAGTGACGCCCTGCCCTTTCAGGTGGCGGGGGCAGCAAAGCAGCAAGAAATTGGAGGGCACAGCCCCAGAGTCAATCACTGAACACAGTTCCAGCTCCTACCCTGTGATTCCAAATTCTAAAATGCTCTGAAAACTGAAACTGCCTTAAGTAGGCAGAAAAACTTGACCCATATCACTGTAGGGCTAATTATAAACCTAGGCGAGAATACTCACAAGTTTAACTACATAAGCATTAGCGTGTCCAATTTGGGGTGCTGCCACAAATCCTTGCTGGGCTGCGACAAAATATATGACCCATGAATATAACTCCAGTCTAGAGCGTGGACAGTTTCACTCCGAAAGACACCTGGCCCCACAGTTCAGGACTGGGCGCTGTGGATCCAGCTGTGTGGTCACAAGCAAGATTCCTCTCATCGCCTCAGTTCCTCCTCTAGATCCCTCCCAGGCTAAGAAGGGAGAATGGGCGAAGGGGTGAAGCCTGCCAAGTGCTGCCTGGTGCTGGCACCCGCCCCGACTCCTCCCGGGCCACCCCTTACCTCCTCCCGCAGCTCATACTGCTCAATCAGCTTCTTGAGCCTTTCGGCCAGCTCCACGTTCTCCTGGCGTAGCTTAGAATTGCGCTCATTGTGCTGTTCCATCTGCAGCTGGATGTCGTTCAGCGTCACCTGGAAGTGCGAGGTCACTTCTTTGCGTTTCTCCTCCTCCTCCCGGGCTCGCTGCACACCTTCTTCCTGAGCAGAGAAGTAACCCCCAGCTCCATCATCCACCACTCCCAGCCTCACAGGGCTCTCCCACCAGTCCACAGATGCTCTTTCCCAGTAGCCCTCCCTGCTCTCCCAGTGAGGAGCAGCCAGGCTCTAAAGAGATGTCAAGCAATGGGGGCTACTAATGGACCCCTCTGTAAACAGGTGACATCAAGCCAGAGACTCCCTAGAAAAATGTAGGTATACAGGTAAGTGCCTTTCTAAAGAAATTTGGATCTCCTGAAGTCTACTTTTCCTGGTCTCAGAATAAGTTTGGAGGATCTATTAGTCTCAGTTAAATGTTCTTTTACCTGTGACCCCCTCATCCTGACCAAGTAGTTAAAATTCAGTAATACCCAGTGTTGGTAGGGTTGTGCAGAATTAGGCACTTGGACACTGTTGGTGGGAAGGCAAAATCTACTAAAATTAAAATTTGATACTCTTTGACCTAGACATTTCACTTTTGAGATTCAGCCTATGGATAAATCCTATATAATTAGCCAGGGATATATATAAAAAGAATTTTCACTGTAGCTCTGTAACAGTGAAAAACTGGAAACACAAAACACTGATTAAATGCAGTATATCCATATAATGCCACTGTTAAAAAGAATGAGACAGGCTTATATAAATGATAGGCAAAGGTGAGGCATTGAGAAAATGGAATAGGCTATGAAACAATACATGTATAATAATTTCATTAAAAAACAAAACTATGTTACATTTTGGGGCTTCCCTGGTGGCTCAGAGGTTAAAGCATCTGCCTCCAAGGCAGGAGACCCGGGTTCGATCCCTGGGTCGGGAAGATCCCCTGGAGAAGGAAATGGCAAACCACTCCAGTATNCAATACATGTATAATAATTTCATTAAAAAACAAAACTATGTTACATTTTGGGGCTTCCCTGGTGGCTCAGAGGTTAAAGCATCTGCCTCCAAGGCAGGAGACCCGGGTTCGATCCCTGGGTCGGGAAGATCCCCTGGAGAAGGAAATGGCAAACCACTCCAGTATTCTTGCCTGGAGAATCCCATGGATGGAGAAGCCTAGCAGGTTACAGTCCACAGGTCACAAAGAGTCAGACACGACTGAGCGACTTCACCTACCTGTGTTACATTTTATACTAAGGAAACTTACAAGGCTATGCTTAAACTTACATATAAGTAGGTTTGTTTCCCATTAGGTTCTACTGGGGCTGGGGTTGAGGACGGTGGGCAATAATTACCTTTGATTTATTAGACTTTTGTCACCTTTTACTCTCTATCACATCTATATTAAATTTATAGCATTTTAAAACATACAGTAAAACTGAGCAAAACAAGTTGCAAAACATGCTTACTGATGTAAAGTTTTAAAGAAACACAAAGGGTATATTTAATCATCTGGAGGTCACAGTACTGACTAAGCCTTAATCAGACTAACCCCACCCTAGGAGAAGCACAGCAAGGACAAAGGCCTGACTGACAGCCCTCCAGAAGAGCTGCTCCCCGGGACTCTATGGAATGGAGAAACCTGAAGCCCCTTGTCCGGATTCCCTCAGCACCTTAACCTTTACTTCACCTAATACAAGTGCGTGTCAAGTGGTAAAGCAGCTCTAAGGCACAGCGTCACTGAGGGAATCTTTCTATCCCAAAGCACGTGCTACTTTTAGGGGGAAAGCTACTGAAGACGAGTGGTCAGGAAAAGTGGATGTCCCACCTTGAGGGAGCGGTTATGGCGCTGCAGCTCGCGGCAGAGGCTCTCGAGCTTGCTGCGGGCCAGGACGGCCTTGCTGTGCTCGCCGCGGAGGTGGTCCTTCTCCTGCACCAGCTGGCTCTGCTTCTTCTGCAAGAGCTTCATCTGCTTCTGGGAGTTCCGGTGTTCTTCCAGCTGGAGACAGGGACAGAGGAAGAGCCCCGTGGGGACTCAGGGTCTTCAGAGGTGACCCAACTCCAGCCACTGCAGCTCAGGTTAGACACTATGATGGTGCGTCACACACTGCCCCCAGTAACCCCAAGGGCCCCATATCAAGGATACAGAAATGGACACCGAGGACCGACCAGCAGAGGCTCACAGTCAGCAGATGCCAGTCTCTCTCCAAGCTGTGACTCCAGATTCAAAGCTCGTAAGACTCTCCAACCACGACATTTGCCCAACTTTCAGGACAGCTGTGTCCGCAGACCAGCCCACCCTCTTCCTTACATACAGCAACAGACCTGGATTCCCCATTTCTCTCCTCAATATGATTCTGAGTCTCATGTTGGCCTTTTCATTATTGACAGATAATCCTTCTGCTTCCTGGCCTCACACCTTCACCTCCTCCTTAGATCCAGTCCTTTCCCAGCTCAGCTCAGCTCCCCTCCTATAAGCCTATTCAGTGCCATAGGAAGAAATATAATGCAACTTGGGGTAGTTAAAAATGTGCCAACCTCCCAGGACAGGGAGGGTGTATGAAGGGGGAGCACTGACCAGCTCAGCATACTTCTTGCACAGAGCTGCGAGCTTCTCCTCAGGGGTACTCAGCGTGTTCAGCGTCTGCATTAGTAATGTGATCTCCTTTCCTGCAAAGCACAGGGAGCAAAGGCATGTACCTCCTTTTCTGGAGGCCCCCTTTGGGTCTGGGCCCACTCTTCTCGCCTATCAGACGTTATATTTCCCTTTGCTGACCTGGCTGCCTTCCCTGCTCTTCTGTGTGCCTCAGGAGCACTGGGACCCACTCAGTTCTGCCCACCAGTATAGCCCCAGTTCCGTGCCCACCACAGAGGACACACTCAACAAATACTTATTCAGTGAAGGACTGAGGGAGTTCCCTGACAGTCCAGTGGTCAGGGCTCCACGTGTTTACTACCAAGGGTGCAGACTCAATCCCTGGTCAGGGAACTAAGATCCCACAAGCCACGCAGTACAGCCAAAACAATCAATGAATCAATCCACCCATTACACAAAGATCTTTAAAAAAAAGAAAAAAAAAAAAAAATGAGTCTCTATGAAATCTCAGAGATGAGCACCAGGAGTGGGAGAAAGAAAACTGCCTGCTCTACCTACAGGTGAAAAAAAGGTGTCCCACCTGTGAATTCAGTGCTGTTTCAATGCAAAGTAGGGCTTCCTTGGTGGTTCAGCGGTAAAGAATCCGCCTGCAATGCAGGAGACCTGGGTTTGATCCCTGGGTTGGGAAGATCCCCCGGAGAAGGAAAAGGCTACCCACTCCAGTATTCTGGCCTGGAGAAGTCCATGGACTGTATAGTCCATGGGATAGAAGGAAAAGGTTACCCACTCCAGTATTCTGGCCTGAAGAAGTCCATGGACTGTATAGTCCATGGGGTAGAAGGAAAAGGCTACCCACTCCAGTATTCTGGCCTGAAGAAGTCCATGGACTGTATAGTCCATGGGGTAGAAGGAAAAGGCTACCCACTCCAGTATTCTGGCCTGAAGAAGTCCATGGACTGTATAGTCCATGGGGTTGTGAAGAGTCGGACACGACTTAGCGACTTTCACTTTCAATGCAAAGAAAGCCCTTCTGAAAAAGGAAGAATACAAAAGGAATAGGTCTCCTCAAAAACACTGCACTCCAGTCAACAGAGGCAGCCAACAGTATACTTTAAAATGACTATACCCCTGTCAATAAATAAATATACCTTTCGATATCTGATCATAAGATTTTAAAAAAAACCTAAATGCTTCTTTAAATTAGGATAACAAGGAAGGGATGGGGGAGTAGTGACCCCATAAGATGTGAGTATATCACCTTGCTTCTTTAACCCACTCACTCTCCATCCCCACCCAAGTGACTCCTCCACTGCCTGTGCCTGAGTCAGAGGGGGCCACCATGCACAGCACTGTGCCAGGTTCCTGAAGTGTCAACCCCTGGAGCCTCTGAGAGACTAATGCAGAGAATGCAAATCGTTGGCACACAGGCCAAAGCCAACCCACAGATGGGTTTTGTTTGGCTCCTATCCTATTAGTTGCCAACTGTTATAAACCTAGAGATTTCACATAATTGTATATTTGTGGCTAAAAAAAGCAGCCAGCTACAGTTCTAACATACTACCAACTCACTGGGACCAGGTGGCAGTCAAGCCTTTGGATAAAGGAGGCATTCTCTTGGTCTCCTGGGGCCCTCTGGCTAAGCTTAACTCATTTGAGTTTTCAACTCTGGTCTAGCCCAGTTCTCTTATTATGTAGAGAAGTGAAAACTAAGGAACAGAGAGGAGAACCATCTTGCCTAAGGTCACACAGCAAGTTAGAAATGGTGATAGCACAGGATGCCTACTCATGACTCCTGCTTCCCATCTTCTCAGAGTATATTGGACTTTGGTTTGCACTTGTTCCCCTAATGCAATGAACAACCGCACACCTCTACGTGATGGCCCCACTGTCCCGGCTTTGATTAGACTATGATCTGGCAGCTCTGGAAGTTGGGTTTCTTCTGAATCCTCGCAGAGCAGGCTGGCCCAGGTATGTCAGGTCCAAACTCCCTCCCCTCACAAGTAGCTGTTCTCTGCTCACCCAGACCCTTGGCTTTCTTCTTCTCCTGTGGCCTTCGGTGGTCTCGGTCTACGACCTCATCACTGGTCCGGATCTCGTCCGGGCCCGGCTCTCCCTTGGAGATCTCCTTCTCACCATTGACTACTGGAGTCTCTGGCTCAGGCTCCCCATTCCTTGAGGCATAGGTCCGGGACTTCTCTGCATCTTCAGGTTCAGCAGGCTCACCTTGTGCCACATCCTCACCTGGGCCACCTTGACTGTTGTCCACACAGTATGTACTGAGGATGTCTTCCAGCTGGCGGCTCAACTCCTCAGAGACATCACGGAGGGCTCCAGACTGAGCGCTCTTGGTTTGTGCTCCTACAGGTGGATGAAGGGCAGAGAGGGAAATAAGATGCTTAGGCCGCTGGTTGGGATTTTTCAGGCCCAAACATACTGGTTTGGGTAAATGTTGCCTAAATTCTCTAAGTCTTAGTTTACTTCCCTATAAGCCAACTATTTCTCACTACTGTCCAACCACGTTTGTTTTGAGCATAAAAGAAATCAGGTAAGCAGACCTTCCCACACACAGGGGTGGCATCATGTAGCAGGAACTCTACATCTAAACTCTAGTCCATTCCCTTCACCCTGCCAATGTTGCCTCTTGATATTAAAAAAGTTCCAGGGAATTCCCTGGCAGTCCAGTAGTTAGGACTCTGGGCTTCACGGGGTAGGGGAGGTTCCATCCTTGGTAGAAACTAAGATCCTGCAAGCCACTGGGTGCTAACAAAAAAAACAGTTCCAGAGGAGACAGTGCTTTGGGAAATCAAGTTTTCTCTTTAGTTTCTTCAAGTAATAAATCCTTCCTTCTCTGGCAGAGGAAAAAAATAAAGCACAAGAAATGCCTCAAGTATAAACATCAGTTACCCATTTGTGAATGAGGTGTTTCTAACCTGGATTTGCTGGTTGGGAGTCTCATCTGACTGCCAACCTCAAACTGACTTATTCCTGTCAGAGCCTTGTCTGGAGGTCTGTCCCTGTGCTTTGAATGGGAGGCTGTATCCACTCCCCAGCGCCTGATGGGGGCTGCGCAGACTCAGCACTGGCCTCCTCTCCACATTTCCTCTCTGCTGGGTAAACAGTGGCCTGGGCCTCTAATTCCANTTTTTTTTTTTTTTTTAACGTTAGTTTCCCCAGTATCTCAAATACTGTACCTTTTGTTATTCCCAATTTACAGCTGTGGACTGTAAGACACAGGTTAGGTATCTTGTCCAAAGTTACATCGCTAGTGACTGATGAGGGCAGATTCAAAGCCAGGAAGTTTGGCACCCATCCTAACTATCAGACTACCTGCCTCTTACTCAGAATAACCACCCATGGTAGGCCTTCCTTGAGGATGAATCAAGATAACTTGGAAAGTAACTTATTTTTCCATCTTCATTACCAGCTCGAGTCGCTCTTTGGAAGGTACTGAAGGGGCCCTGCCAGGGGGAATTTGGCCTCAGCAGATTCGAGTGTTTTCTCTGCCTGGCGCACCGTCTACAAAGTTCCAGTTGCACTGGAGCTAAAGAGGAAAAAAAGCCAAGCTTTTCTCCTTATGAGACCACAAGACAAAAGTGAGACTGACTGCAATACTTGGTCCATTTGTCTATTAGTGAAATAAAAGGCAACAACCTGTGTGCTGGATTAAATGCCTAACTGGTATGGCTTCTGTTTCCAGCCAGTCCTATCCATGCCCTCAGCCTTTTTCATTCCATCTATACTTTTACTATTTCCAGGACTTCCTAGGTTCTTGTAGGTGCTGTTCTACCTTCCAAAATTCCCTTCTTGGCAAAACAAAGCCCTTTGAGGCCCGCCAAACTCAAAGGCCACTTCAGAGCCTTTCAGTTCTCTGCAGTCGATTTCAGCTTTCTAGGTCTGGACAGGGTTCTATTCCAGCATTAGCGGGGAGCTGTTGAGATTATTTGCTTACAAGTCACCGAACATCGCAAGAACTGGTGGCCAAAAGCTCTATTCCTAAAGCCTAGCATCAGTCTGGGGGCTGAGACGGCAGAGAATATTTTTAATTATTTTGCAAATTGGGCATTGTTTTAGAGCTCTTCAGTTCAGTCGCTCAGTTGTGTAAGACTCTTTGTAACCCTATGGACTGTAGCACGCCGGGCTTCCCCTGTCCATCACCAACTCCTGGAGTTTGCCCAAACTCATGTGCATTGATTCGGAGATGCCATCCAACCATCTCATCCTCTGTCGTCCCCTTCTCCTCCTGCCTTCAATCTTTCCCAGCATCAGGGTCTTTTCCAGTGAGTCAGTTCTTTGCATCAGGTGACCGAAGCTTTGGAGTTTCAGCTTCAGCATCAGTCCTTCCAATGAATATTCAGGACTGATTTCCTTCAGGATTGACTGGTTTGATCTCTTGCAGTTGGAGATGACTCAAGAGTCTTGAACTGTCACAATAGTTCAAAAGCATCAATTCTTTGGCGCTCAGCTTTCTTTATGGTCCAACTCTCACATCCATACATAACTACTGGAAAAAACAGAGCATTGACTAGATGGACCTTTGTCAGTAAAGTACTATCTTTGCTTTTTAATATGCTGTCTAGGTTGATCATAGCTTTTCTTCCAAGGAGCAAGTGTCTTTTAATTTTCATGGCTGCAGTCACCATCTGCAGTGATTTTGGAGCCCAGGAAAATAAAGTCTGTCACTGTTTCCATTTTTCCCCATCTATTTGCCATGAAGAGATGGGACCAGATGCCATGATCTTCATTTTTTGGATGTTGAGTTTTAAATCAGCTTTTTCACTCCTCTTTCACTTTCATCAAGAACCTCTTTAGTTCTTCGCTTTCTGCCATAGGGTGGTGTCATCTGCATATCTGAGGTTATTGATATTTCTCTCAGCAATCTTGATTCCAGTTCGTGCTTCATCCATCCTGGCATTCTGCATGATGTACTCTGGATATGTTAAATAAGCAAGGTGACAATACACAGCCTTGATATACTCCTTTCCCAATTTGGAACCAGCCCGTTGTTCCATGTCCAGTTCCAAAGGTTGCTTCTTGACCTTCATACTGATGTCTCAGGAGGCAGGTCAGGTGGTCTGGTATTCCCATCTCTTTAAGAATTTTCCAATTTGTTGTGATCCACACAGTCAAGGCTTTGGCGTAGTCAGTAAAGCAGATGTTTTTCTGGAACTCTTGCTTTTTCTATGATCCAGTGGATGTTGGCAATTTGATATCTGGTTCCTCTGCCTTTTCTAAATCCAGCTTAAACATCTGGAAGTTCTTGGTTCATGAACTGTTGAAACTGGGCTTGGAGAAGTTTGAGCAATACTTTACTATCGTGAGATGAGTGCAATTGTGTGGTAGTTCAAACATTCTTTGGTATTGCCTTTCTTTGGAATTGGAATGAGAACTGACCTTTTCTAGTCCTGTGGCCACTGCTGAGTTTTCCAGTTTTGCTGGCATATTGAGTGCAGCACTTTTACAGCATCATCTTTTAGGATTTGCAATAGCTCAACTGGAATTCCATCCCCTCCACTAGCTTTGTTCATAGCGATGCTTCCTAAGGCCCACTTGACTTTGAATACCAGGATGTTTGGTTCTAGGTGAGTGATCACACCATCGAGGTTATCTGGGTTGTTAAGATCTTTTTTGTATAGTTCTGTGTATTCTTGCCACCTTTTTTTTTTTTGGAATTAAAATGTTTTATTAGGGGTATACACAGCACTGTTACTGCTGATAAGACACTTTTACACTGTGATGCTCTTTATTATGGAAGCTATATAGTTTTGTACTGTAATCAGGCCATTTATAGATAATGACACTTCTGGGATTTGCCTAACCCCTTAAGTTAGATATCAGTGAAGAGTGGTATACAGATCATCGTTAACAAGCATGTTTACACTTAATCCAATGTTATGGTCTTCATTTATTCCAATTGTGCTTCCTTTGGCAGACGGCTATTATGTTTTACTTTAGTACCATATTGTGGATGCCAGAGAGCTTGGGATTTGCCAAGGAATCTCCTGAGACGCAATGTCATGAAGGAGGATAGTATAGTCTAACTCAATGAAGTCATCGTTTCTTTGCACTTGCTTGACAGTTTGAATTTTTGCCATTTTATACCATGTATTTTCAGTAGAATTTTGCCATATTATATAACCACTGGCAACCCAGGCTAAATGTTGAACTGGCTTCATTTCTGGAGGTACATTTCCAAAACTGTCTGGAATATTTTGTGCTTCTAGTGGTTCTTTCATGGACTTGAGTCTTTGATAAAATGTGTTATCTTCATCTGGGTTTTTTCCAATTTCTCCTTCAAATGTGAAGTTGACTTCTGGTGTAGTATCTTGTCCCGTTGGAGGGTACAGTACTTCAGCTGTGCAGTTCACTGTAACTTCTTTTTGAATAATTTCTTCCACAGAAAATTTAAGGCGGTACTTATGTCCTCTTCCTGGAATATCCTCCAGGCTGGCTTGTTTGACTGTCTGCACCAGAAACACCTTGTGGGGAGTCCCCTGCTAGTAGTTGATGCAGCTCTCTACTACTGAGGCCGCCCTGGTGGCTGGGTAGTGGGTCGGAGGGATTTCCATTCTTGCTGAGTGTTGGCTGGGCTTGTGAGCGTCCGCGTCCCTGTCCCAGTCCTGCCTGCTGCTCTTGCCACCTCTTCTTAATATCTCCTGCTTCTGTGAGGTCCATACTGTTTCTGTCCTTTATTGACCCCATCTTTGCGTGAAAATTTCCCTTGGTATCTCTATAATTTTCTTGAAGAGATCTCTAGTCTTTCCCCTTCTATTGTTTTCTCTATTTCTTTGCATTCATCACTGAGGAAGGCTTTCTCGTCTCTCCTTGCTATTCTTTGGAAGTCTGCATTCAGATGGGTATATTACAGCTCTTAAGATGTTAAAATATTTTTCCCTAGTTGGAGAGACTTCAGGGCAGTGCTCTTCCCCAGCCCTTAGGCAGTGTCTACCAAGTAACACTGAGAGGCAGTATTGAAATAATGGTAAAAGGTGGAACTCAGTGCAAAAAGGTTTGGAATTCAGGTCTCTAAAACCCAAGGCCCTCATTGTTTCCAGAAAAGCATGTGGGAAATCTCTTGAGGTAACATATGAATCAGGCCTTGATGGATTTGCATAAGAATAGGGTGTTCTAGGCAGAGATAAAAACAGTAGAACAAGGTATGCATGGGGTGAGAGGAGTGATGTATGAAGGGTCAACAGTGGCCTCCAAGGGCCAGCTATGAAAGTCGCTCAGTTGTGTCCAACTCTTTGCGACACCATGGACTGTGTAGTCCATGGCCAGATTCTCCAGGCCAGAATACTGGAGTGGGTAGGGGTAGCCTTTCCCTTCTCCAGGTTATCTTCCCAACCCAGGGATCGAACTCAGGTCCCTCCCTGCATTGAGGACCAGCTTCTTTTAACCAGCTGAGCCATAAGGGAAGCCCAAGAAAACTGGAGTGGGTATCCTACCCCTTCTCCAGTGAAATCTTCCCAACCCAGGAACCGAGCCAGGGTCTCCTGCATTGCAGGTGGATTCTTTAACAACTGACCTATCAGGGAAGCCCTGCTAGGTAATGAATAAAACAGACAGGTAAGGAATATGAAAATTTGATAGAAAAATGGGTTAAAAAGTTTTTCATTTGCTATAAGAGAAAATGGGGACAACATTAACATCTGCCAGAGAGCCCACTGGTAATGGTGGTGAACAGTAATAGAATTCTTGCAGATTGTTTTCAAGCAGAAACTCAGGCCCAGGAGTGCCAGCTATTTGGGAGTGGGGAAGCTTTTTTCCCTCTAGTTGTGGCGCACACTGGCTTCACTGGTTGCCAAGCAGGAGCTCTAGAGCAGTCTCAGTAATTGTGGCACGTGGACGCTCTATTTGAGGCCTGCTGGCTGAGTTGCCCTACAGCATGTGGGATCTTAGTTCCTGGACCAGGGATCAAATCTGCATTGGAAGGCATATTCTTTACCAGTGGACCACTAGGGAAGTGCTGCATCTTTTAACGTTGGCACTGAATTAAAACGTAAAATGTACTCAAGCCAACCAAAACCCTCCTTTTGAGTTGTATCAACTTTTTGGCTGCTAGTCTAATTGCTATTAGGAATTGATGTAAACCAAAGTGAGTAGTTTGTGAACTACTTTGGGCTCAGTGAGCTGTGAAGTAGTGATGAAATGATGTGAAAGTCTTATAGAAACTCTAGAAAATGCAAACTAAACCATACTGAGACAGAACTCACATCAGTGCTTGCTGAGCTTTAGGCAGAAAGGAGGGATTCCCAAGGGGCATGTGGTGATAGGTTATGTTCACTATCTTGATTGTGGTGATGGTTTCACGGGTGTAGATTTATCAACACTTAACAAACTGTTCATTTTAAATATGTGCCATTTACTGTATGTCAGTTATATTTCAATAAAGCTGATTTCAAAACTGCTTTGTAGCAGAAGCAGGCTGTTAACAATTCTTAATTCCACTTGTTAGGCCACAAATTTAAACACCTTCACTTCATTGACTTCCAAGAAATCCAGTCTAGGATCACTCCAAAGAACACTATTTAGAACTCTGCAACAGGTTTTTATTTTTGCTTTATATCTATTACAGTGTTTGAAACCTAAAGAAATACATTTTCTCTTCAAATTTGGATGTGTATATAAATATCATTTGTCTGGACTCAGCACACTCAATGCCATGGTTTCTTGGCCTATATCTGCTCTGAAATCATCAAGCTTTGTCTGTCTACCCAGGGGCCCTGAGAACATGGAAAACAATAGCTAGAGTTTACAGTTCTTAAAAGCAAAATAAATTTAGAAAAACCAGTGAGGAAACAGGTTTGATTCACCTTCTGAGGGTCTGTAGCTGGGAACCCAAGATGTTTTTGAGGGACATCTGCTCTGTCTTGGGTAGCTGGGACCTCACACCTTATTTGATTCTTTAGTGGTCCAACCAAAGGCAATCCCCATAAAAACTGGCTGAAAGAGCCAATACCCAACTCCAGGGCTTGAGGATTCTCACCACAGCAGTTTTCTCTTCCCAAACCCAGAGGCTGAACATCTGACCTAGGTAGGGATGCAGGGCTTGAGTTTAGCAGAGGGGTTCAGGTTGTGCTAATGTGCACAGCAGCAGTCAGGCTGGCCCAGTAGTAGTAAGGTGGGCCCAAACACACTAAAGGCCTTTAGGATATACTACACCAACCTTTTCTCTGGGGTGTTCTAGGTCCAAAACTTAATGGTGCTTCTTCTAACTCACAGCCAGGTTTGATTCTGAACATAGCCCAGGCCTGATGTAAAATGCCTTCTCAGAGGAAAACTAACAGCTTTAATTTACAGACTTATTTGGTTTGTACTGACCTCAAAATTCTTCCCTTACCATGGTCTTCATCTGGGGGTGAGGCTAGGGAACAGTCAATGGGATGACTGAATCCTTTATGAAGGCCTTGGCCAAAGAACAGCTTTTGCCTACCACATGGATCCCTGCAGGGCCCAATTCTCAGCTTTCTGGCTTAACAGAAGAATACAAAAGACAGAAAAAATACTGGACAAGACTGGTCTAAAATGTGCAATCCTAAAACAGCTGTGGAAGAAACCTACTCTGAGCAGGTTCTCAAGTCTCACATGTACTTATCTCTAGGACAGTCCTACCTGGAAGATGTTGCTAGCCTTTCCTATGGTTTGTGCACTGAGCCTTGCACTCTTCCCCAGCCTGCCAAGGAGGCCCCCAGCTAGCACCCTATGGGTCCCTGTAGTGCCTGCAGAGACCTGTAGAATCTGGCTCCCTCATTTCAACTGAGAATCCAGAACATGGGCCCCAAAGATGTATCTACTGAAGAATATTCAAGACGATGGACACCAAACTAAGTGAGTCTTAGGGAGAGGAGACGTGGCCTGAACAAATGATCTGAAGAGGCCCTCAAAGAGAGCGTTGGGAGGAGGAAGTTGATAGGCATTTATCTCCTTCCCTTCTGTTTTGCTAGAAACAGGTAACTCTATTATAGTGTGTAGGGGGAAGGCAGGCAGACATGAGAAAATGGAAGTTCAGTTCATTCTTTTAGTTTTCAGATTAAACTAGTCTGGCTTGAGGGAAATGGAAAGTCAGTGCCCGAGAGCCTTCTTTTGCTCTTCCTTGACTAAGCATAGTAGCAGCTATAATCTGTGTAGTTCAGCTCTAAAAAATAGGGCTGTTGGAAAGTCTTCCCAGGGAAAAGAGAATGGGAGTAGATCTGGGGGTTCTAGGTAAAGGGAAACACAAAGGGTCCCTGAAAGCTGAAGTCTTCTACATCTGTTCCTTGGAAGGGTGCTTTGTACCCACTGCCTGAAGTAAACAGGCTGGCCAAGTGAGGATGGAACCTGTGTGGTTCTAACAAAGTTGCAGCCAATACCAAGGCCAGCCAGTCACTGGGGATAGCTCAGTCTTCTAAGACCAGCGAAGATGGGTGGGTGTGGGATGTCCAGAAGGGCTGGCAAAAAACAAATAGCTGTTCAAAACAGTACTTGAACACTTTAGCTAAGAAAATCGTTCCTTGTCGCCTTAATGCACACAGAAACATCACCAACCCACCAGAGATTTAAAAATGCAAATAACCGTGTGCCAAAACATTAACTTTTCAAATACACGTCTTCTTTGGCTATTCCCTACAGCAGGCTGGGGAGCCCCTCCATCCCTGTAACATCCATTCAGAAATCTGTCAGAAAACTGCCTTCACCTGGGCCAGGGTCTGCAGTCCAGATCGGGGCTGTCCACGAAGAGTGACTGTCAAGCCTGGGCTAAAAAGAAACAATATTTTGCTTCCCTAGATGAACAAAGGAGAGGGGGACACAAGAGATGATGTTACCATCTCAGGGGGCTGGAAGAACTTCACCAGTTAACTGAAAGGCAGGTCAGAGGAATATAACGGGAAAACATAGTCTGAGGAAGACACTAACAAAGGGAAGCTCCCAGAAGCCATGTTTATCTGATGAGAAATTTGTCCCCAGCTGTACCCTGGGAGACACTTCAGCCTTTGGAGTCCTTGGAGAAAGCAGCCTTCAAGCAGTAACTGATAATCAGAAGAGTCTTCTATTTAGTACATGTCCTAGATCTGAAGCAAAAGTACGAACAGTTGGGGAAGGCAGGATGTATACGACTCACAGTAAGAATTTGGCCCCAATGTCAGGACTTAACTATTGCTAGAGATACAAGTAGTAGCTCTTACTCAAATGCTCTGGCTGTTGGACAAGATCAAGGGGTGGGGGGGTGACTTTCTTTTGAACTGTAGGAGTAATGGAGTCAGCAGGCCAGTGAAAAGGGTCCTGCCCCTTGCCTACCAGGGAGAGTGGGGCTTGGTAATTCTCATGCCCAAACTGAAGAGTAGCATCTGACTCACTTAGGTGGTATGGCTCTGCTATCAATTTTCAGTGATAACCACTAGTCCCAACCATTTTTCTCAGAAAATGCCTCTGGAGTTGGATCTCAATACTCGAAAAAGAGGGCAGATTCAAAACCAATGGGCAAAAGGACCTGAACTTTTTATTTGTAAGCAGAGTGGCACGGATTTCACCTGAGCCAGAGGTGGGATATGCAGGAATGGGAGCAAAAATGGCACTGTTTCTGGAGAAGGGAAAATACAGCTTGGACTAGGGCATCTCTAACTGATCTCTGTGAGGAAGCAGCAACAGGGCAGACAGAGGGTGCCTTCAGCTCCACCACTGGCCTACACGTAGCCAACAAATTCCCCCACTCACCCCATCAGCTGGGCTTTACTTCATTACTATGTAATCCATTGACGAATACAGGCAAGTCAGTGAGGCACTGCAGTAGCTCTACTCAAAGGGAAAAGGCAAGGCATTGGGACTGGAAGTGTCACAGGAAGGGCGCTATCCAAACCATGTACAGGGATCCCAATCCAGGAAGGTATCAGTCACTCTCAAAAAAGTCCTGAAGCTGCTGTATTTCTGTAGTAAGAGAGAAAGCCACCTGTGATAACTTACGTGGACAAGGGCATTTGAGACCGAATCCCAGGAGGCAGACTGCTGTCTGGGTTTCCTGATGCGAGCAGGATGTTCAGCACAAAGGACTAGAGTGGTAGACTTCACCAGGCCCTGGAGCCCTTGCTCCCTTCAGGTACTGGGACAATCAGACTAGGCTGACCTGTGATATGAAGGCTCCAGAGCTAAGGGCTTGTCCAGGTAGTAGCCTGGAACCCAAGCAGAGAGACAGATCAAGGTCAGGCTTCCTGAGCCAAAGAACTTCCACCTCTCTTTTTGGTCTTCCTCATGGTATCCTACTTACAGAAATTACAGGGACAGTTCTTCCTCTTGAGACCAATTAAGATTGGCCTATCTAATATATAGAATATAAAAAATACAGAACTTTTTGACATTCTCTCCTTTGGAAGTCAAATATACATGATCCACCTATGGAAGAGGAAGAAGAAAGGCCAAAGGCAAGGATCCCCTGGCTATCCCAATACATGACACTCTCACTCCAACCTCCTCTGCAACTTATGGGTCACCCGAGCAAGGACTTTCTCCTCAGGAGAAAGCAAGGACCACAGCCCTCTGTCGCGTGCTTAGGGGAAAATACAGCTACCTCAGAGGTTCATTTCAACTCTGAGGGGAATTTTCAAGTAAACAAATGAAATCAGGTCGCACCACTGGAAGGTGGGTAGGAAACATGGGATCAGTAGCGACACATGGGAAGCCCTGTCTGAAGGCCTGTGTTCCTCCTCGCTCACTCCCACTGGTGAACGTGCCCCAGGCGAGTGAAGGGGATCTCCCAAACTAAAGAGGTCTGGGCAAGGGGTTAGAGGGAGGGAGGGGCCTTTCTCTCATGGTGACCTTCCCCCTCAGTCTCTAGTCCCAGACAATGCTGGCAGCTGGGTTTCCTAATACCAGGAACTCATGGCTCTGGGAAAGAGCAATCTTAATACAAGAAAAAATGTGCAAAAGAAAAAATTAAATAATTCAATCCAAGCATACAAGATTAATATTCTGTCAGAGCAAGAACACTTTGTTTTGGATTTCTCCCCTCCCTTCCCCACCCCCCCACCTCTGGAATATTCCATCTGCTCAAGTACCCAAGATAAGAGTTACACAGATCAGGGCAGAGGACTGGGAAGGATGAAGGAAGATAATAGGGAAGGAAGTCACCACTAAAGAAGAAAAAAATAAAAATTAAAAAAAAAAAAGGTGCAAAATTGGTTACCTCAGTCCTCCTTTGTCTACCCCTGGGCTCCTGGGTTAAAGACATATGTGCAGCCAAAATATAGTGTAAGGAAGAAAAACCCAACACGTCCCCTTCTTGTCACAAAACCCAAACGTGAGCCTCAGATGGTTCTGTCTGTCCAGAGGGTGCTCCCTCCAGGGAAGGGGTCGGAGCAGGTCAAGAGCACAGTTTCCAGGGCAGCAGAGGTGTGTGGTGGCTGATGGTGGTGGGGCTGGTTTCCCGCCCACCAGAGGGCTGCTTTTCCGCTGGTTGGTGGTGCTTCCCATCCCCTCCCCTCCCTGGAGGCAGACATTATAGCTGGAAGCCCTCCATGGGGGCCTCAGGCTGCTGGAAGATGAACTGCTGTTGCGTCTCATCCACTTGGGGTGCCAAGCTGCTATCATCATCTTCTACACCAAAGTAGTGCTCAATGAGGTCGAAGGCCTTCTGGTAGATCTCCTGGTTCTCATGGCTCTGGAGAAACTCAATTTTATCCAAGCCTACGGTGGCAAGAAGGAAGCAGGGAGAAGAATGAACTTGGAGTGCTTTACTAGGGGTCCATAAAACATGAATGTATTTTGCCTTCCCTGAGGTATATTAGCATTTATAAACCCAAGTAATATGATCAGGTCTCTCTTTGATCTGAAAGAGGAGAGCTGCGATCTTTAGTTAAAATTGCATAACCCCAAAGGAAAACAACTAAAATGTCAGTTATTAATCAGTGGTTTAACCTGGGCAAATTGTTAACCACTCTGAATCTTTTGGAGATGATTAGGGAGTCAATCCAGTACCTCTAACAGAACTTGCCAAGGAAACCATAAACAAAAAGATAACCTATAGAATGGAATATCTGCAACTGATGCAACTGACAAGGGCTTAATTTCTAAAATACATTAATAGCTCACATGGCTCAATAAGAACAAATAACCCAACCCAATCAAAAAATGAGCAGAAGACTTACATAGACATTTCTCCAAAGACATATAGATGGCCAAGAGGCATGTGAAAAGATGCTCAACATCACTAATTATTAGAGAAATGGAAATTGAAACTATAATGAGGGTATCAATTCACACCAGTCAGAATGGCCATCATCAAAAAGTCTACAAGGAATTCCCTGGAAGTCCAATGGTTAGGACGGAGCAGTCTCACTACCAAGGCCTAAATCCCGCAAGTCAAGTGGTATGAGAAGTAAACAACCAAAAACAAACCAAAAGTCTACAAATAATGCTGGAGAGGGTGTGGAGAAAAGGGAACCCTCCTGTACTGTTGGTGGGAATGTAAACTGGTGTAGCCACTATGGAGGTTCCTTGAAAAACTAAAAATAGACCTACCATATGATCTAGCAATCCCACTCCTGGGCATATATCTGGAGAAAACTACTTTGAAAAGATATATACACCCCAATGTTCATAGCAGCACTATTTACTACAGCCAAAATATGGGAGCCAACCTGAGTGTCCATCAACAGATGATGGGTAAAGAAGACGTGGTGTACATTTACAATGGAAAATTACTCAGCCCCAAGTAAGAATACAATAATGCCATTTGCAGCTACATGGATGGACCCAGACATAATCATACTAAGTAAAGTAAATCAGACAAAGACAATTATCATATGATATCACATATGGGGAATCTAAAAAAGACTGCTTAGTTGCATCCCACTCTTTAACACACCCCTCTGTCCACAGAATTTTCCAGGCAAGAACACTGGAGTGGGTTGCCATTTCCTCCACCAGGGACTCTTTATGACCCAGGGATCAAATCGCATCTCTTGCGTTGGCAGAAAGATTCTTTACCACTGTGGCACCTGGGAAGCCTTAGACACAAACTACTATTAACAAAATAGATGAACAAGGACCTCCTGTACAGCACAGAGAACTTATCTAGTATCTTGTAGTAAGCTTGTTTATAATGGAAAAACAAAAGAAAGGAACTTGCTAGAAACTCAGCTGAAAACATGCCTTCCAGCTCCTTATCCTATTATCAATTCTGGAGCTTTATTTTTGCATCTGTACCATAACCTACTTACTGGGTACAGCCTATCAGAAAGAGAACTGATCTACTGCCCCTCAGAAGAAATGGAACTTGTGGGATAAAACTTTGCATTCAATGCTGACCATACACCTTCACATACATATACGACTTCAGAGGTTCTGAACTAGAACTTATGGTTCTGAACTCTACTTATGGCAGACATTAGTTTGGGGAGAGGGCACATACCATAGGCTTCCTCGATGAGGCCACAGTAGGGATTGACCCCTGAGCCACTGCGCTTGCCCTCTTGCTCTCCAAGCCGAAGGATGTTCTCCAGTCCATTGAGGGCCACTTGCACAATCTTTGAATCCATCACAGTCAGCAAGTCGCACAGGGGTTTGATGCAGCCCAGGGAGACCAGGTACCTGAAGGGCAGAGACCAGGTAAGTTCTAAATCAAGACAAGATAAGGGAGGTGCCAGGCCGGTGCTCTGGGGTCCCTTGGTCTCCTTCACATACATCAATACTCTTAGCAATTCACTCTGTCTGAGCCCTCATAAACACCCAGGCTTAATCTCAGTCTCTCCACCCCATCAATACTACTGGTTTAGTTCATTTCCATGTAGAAGGTTGCCACGGATTTCTCCCCCTGGTCTGTAATGTGTTCCTGCAGAAGTACTACCTACTCTGAAACATCATTCCCCTGCTTAAAAATTTCATAGTCCAAGCTCTACTCTCAATACAATCAGGCTCCTAAGCTTTTTTTAGCTTCATCTCACATTATTCCCTTCCAAGAATACTACATTCCAGCCAAACATGTGAATGTCTCTAGGTTTCTGATTTTTGTACTTTTACTTATGCCTTTTCCTGTCCAAAATGCCATTCACAACCCTATATCCTCAAAAGCTTAACTCAATGGCTATCATTTTCTCCTAAGGTTTTATTATAATATGCTGAATATACTCCCTGGAAGAAAAGTTATGACCAACCGAGATAGCATATTGAAAAGCAGAGACAATACTTTGCCAACAAAGGTCCGTCTAGTCAAGGCTATGGTTTTTCCAGTGGTCATGTATGGATGTGAGAGTTGGACTGTGAAGAAAGCTGAGCGCCAAAGAATTGATGCTTTTTAACTGTGATGTTGGAGAAGACTCTTGAGAGTCCCTTGGACTGAAAGGAGATCCAACCAATCCATTCTAAAGGAGATCAGCCCTGGGTGTTCTCTGGAAGGAATGATGCTAAAGCTAAAACTCCAGTACTTTGGCCACCTCATGTGAAGAGCTGACTCAATGGAAAAGACTCTGATGCTGGGAGGGATTGGGGGCAGGAGGAAAAGGGGACAACAGAGGATGAGATGGCTGGACGGCATCACTGATTCGATGGATTTAAGTTTGAGTGAACTCTGGGAGTTGGTGATGGACAGGGAGGCCTGATGTGCTGTGATTTATGGAGTCGCAAAGAGTTGGATATGACTGAGTGACTGAACTGAATATACTCCCTCTTCCTAAGCTACAAGCTGAAGGCAAGGCACTTCTCTAATTCCCACCACTCCAACTCAAGTTCATAATGGAAAGCAGAATCAAAGAGCATCTTCACGCAAAATAGCTTTCCTATTTACTTCTGTCAAGTATCATTGTCAAAAATGATTTCTCAAGGAAACTGCTCTGAATGAGCCATCGAATGGTTCTCTTTCATTTGTATGAGTAATTGTGAATTATACAGATTTAAATTCTCTTGTGGGTAGAAAGAGGCAGAGGAGAGATGAATGTCTGTGTCTTAAGTGTCCATTCTCGAGGACGGAAAAGAGGCTACACTCTAGCAGCTTATCAGTTAAACCCTACTGAACAGCGGTAGACCTACCCCAGCAAAGGCGGTTTAGAGGTTATATGTAACATAAGATGACAGGTAAAGTAAACATATCATTCAAACAATGGGAAGGACTGTGGTACCTGATTTGTTCAGGGGTTCCTCCTGATGTGGCATTGGTGATGGCCCAGGCTGCTTCTTTCCTTGTACGGAACTCTGCTTTCTGAAGGATTTCGATCAATACAGGGAAGATGTTTGCATCTATGACAGCCTGAGAAGAATTGGGGGTTCAGGGGTGGGATATGGGGGAAAAAAGTCACTTCAAGGAAAATAAGCAAATCCAGAACACAAATCAGCTAAGATTTAGACACATTCCCTTTCCTCAAAGTTCTCCTTTGTCAACTTCCCATATACGTAAGGTGGTGCAGAAGAACCTGGCTTCTGCTCCACAGAATCTTTGACCAATAGCATACATTGATCCCAATTTCAAAAGAGAAATGTTTTTGTCTAGAAGGCAATATCCCACAAAGTCTTGTGATCCCAGACCTTTCTACCACCACTCCTCAATCTCCTAACTGCTTGTTCTACCTGTATCTGAGCCCTGTTGCCAGCAGTGATATTTGAAATGGTCCAACAAGCTTCCTTTCGGATTGACTCCTTGGAGCTGCTCAGGAGGTGGAGGAGGCAAGGGAGGGCTGAACAGTTAAGAATGACCTAGAACACCAAAAGACAAATTGAGATAAATTGGACTTAATCAAAATTTAAAACTTTTGTGCACCGAAAGACATCTTTCAACAGAGTGAATTATACAAGTCACAGAATGGGAGAAAGTATATTCAAATTATATATCTGATAAAGACGAATATCCAGAATACATTAAAAAAAAGAAAGCTGAACATAGTTTAAAATGGGCAAAGGACATAAACAGACATTTCTCCAAAGAAAACAGGCAAGGGGCCCCAAAGCACATGAAAGATGTCAGACACCATTTATCAGTAGGGAAATGCAAATCAAAACCTCAGTGAGATATAGCTTCACACTTCATAGGACAGTTATTCTGCTTTTCTGGTTGTGCTGGGTCTTCACTGCAGCATGCAGGCTTAGTTGCCCCACAGCATGTGGGATCTTAGTTCCCCAACTAGGGAATGAACCCTAGTCCCCTGCATTAGAAGGCGGGTTCTTAACCTCCAGACCCCAGGGAAGTCTCTAGGATAGTCTTAACGTTATTATATTATAATAATTATAAAATGTAAAATTTATAAAAATTATTATAAAAATAAAATTATTTTTATTCTTAAAAAATCCAGGCAATACAATTGTTGGTAAAGATGTGGAGAAATTGGAATCTGGTACACTGCTGGTGGGAAGGTAAAATGGTATAGCCATTGTGCTAAACAGTATGGTGGTTCCTCAAAATCTTTAAACATAAAATTATCCCATGACCCAGTAATTCCACCTCTGGGTATATAGTTACCAGGGGATGAGGGGAGGGGGAAACAGGAAGTTATTATTTGAAAAGCACAGAGTTTCAGTTGTGAATGATGCAAAAGTTGTGGAGATGGATGATTGTGATGGTTAAATAACAATGTGAATGCACTTAATGGCACTGAACTATACTGAAAAGAATAACTAGCTCTCCAGCCTATGTATAGAAAAACCTTGCCTACTGCACCCTCTATGGAGGTATTACTGACAGAGGACTAACATGAGGTTACCCACGGGATCCTAAAGGTTTAGTTAGGAAGTAGGGGTGAGGCTCCAAAGATTTTAGTATTCCAAAGGTACCATGACAGAAAAGCTGGGACTTTACCATGTCCCAAGTAGTAAGTCAAGTTATTCCATTTAGTTTTCCTTCAATAACACCCAATGGATAATGACTTGCTTCCAATTTATAGAAAAAATAAAGGCAACCAAATTGCCCACAAATCATACACAAACTGGCAGAGTTGGAATTTTTCCTTCAAGCCTATGCTTTCTCTCCTAGATCACACTGCCTCCCACCGGGACTAAAGTCTATGGCAGGGAAGGATTTTGTCCACAGACAGCTTTCCTCCTCCTCCTCCTCCTTACCTGGGTCTGGATGTCATCCCCGGTGACGATGTTACCCACAGCTCTCAGAGCAGGAGAAGCCACTTTGTTATCGTTGTGCCTACAGAGGAGGGCGATCTAGTCAGTAGAGGGCCAACACCAAGCTTTCAGCCCTGCTGACCACCAAGGCCTGTAGCACGCATGGGTCCAGACCTTTGCACAGGGCAGCAGACTGCTAACTGCAGTTCTGAGCTTGGAATCTGTATCCTTTCTAACTGGGATCACTCACATGAGAAGCTCGACCAATCTCCGGCAGACTCCAGAGTCTATGACTGCCTGGATCTTCTCATTGGGGCCATCAGATAGATAAGAGAGGGCCCAGCAAGCATCTGCCAGCAAGTCTGAGTCGCTGCTAAAGAGTAGGCGAGACAGCACGGGCAAACAGGGGGAGACCTATTGGAAACAGAGAGAGAGGGATTCATAGGGGGACACGGTTACATCAGCTCTACCATATGTCTACCCTAATATGTCTGAGCCCTCCTCTACTGAGTAAGTCTACGACTCAGAGATTTCTACTACATTAAGCCATCAGGCCCACATTTTCATTTACCACCCTGCCACATGAGGTCACCTACTTCACTGATGATTGCCTTTCAATTTCCTGTCATTCAAGACTCTGAGGGTTCTCCAAAAGACTTGAAAACTCCTATGTCAAAAATTCCTCCATATGAAGGAACCTGCTATTACTCAGGAACTGATAAGAAGCTCTCTTACCTTTGCAAACTCTGGGGGAGGGTTCTTCCCGCGGCAGAGGTTTGACAGGGCCCAGACAGCATTCCGGGTCATTGTCAGTCGTGTGGACTTGGTAAGGAGTCTGAAGGAGACAGAGAAGCCAGATCCTGACCAATGATGCCCTTTGCATAGAGCTGTTGTCTGTGAGCCCCAGGAGCACATCCAACCAGACCCCTATGACTCTAGCCACCTCACTGTCTTTTCCTACCCATAATTTAAGTGAGTTAGTTTGGTCTAGGGGGTCAACCTACATCTTCATAGGGGATTAGGACCAGATGTGGTTGTTAAACCCACAGCGAATAAGGACAGAGAGCTGGACCTTGACTAAGCATGCTAAATGAAGCTTTAGTTTGAGGGCTTTAGCTATGCAGTACGGATGGATTTTCTGTGACAGGCCCACAAAAGAGTTCGAATAGTAGCTTACGGTTGTGACTTCTGAAGAAAAACCCCTCCCTCTGCTTTGGTTTAGATGTAGCTCTACTGTAAGGGCATGGAGGAAGGGATGGGGGCACTCATATGGCCCTGCATGGGGTCTTAGGTCTGTGGTTTACAACAGAGCTCTCCAATGTACCTATGCATAAACCCATAGAAAATCAATGCATTTTGTAGAGAAGGTTCGGTTTTTTCAGATGGGCTATTCCTTCTTCTCTCCTCTGGCTCCGCAATGAGCCAAGTATGACCAACAGGAGATTCTACATTGTTGTGAAGCAAGAAGCGCAAGACACAGACCAGCGGCAATCTTCTTACTCTCAGAAGATAACCTTCTACTCTGCCAATCAGAATGCACTTCTAGCATTTTTGGATTTACTCATCATTTTAAGGTAAACTGTCCCCCAAAGATCTGCTACATGGCTGCCCTACAGATGCCCCAGGTGCAGATGACAGTAATTACTCACGTTAACAAAGGATTGAGGATGGAACAGTTCAAGACGTAATCTCGGCAAACGGAGCTATCTCCAGCTATGTTTCCCAGTGCCCAGACTGCCTAAAAAAGGGAGGATGGAACTGTCACCCACAGAGCCTAGTGGCTTCTGTGAGTACTTTACACTCACAACTACAAAGTGACACAGCAGTAACCAGGACGAACATCTCATCAAGGCCTGAAACACACCAAGTAAGCTCAGGTGCCCTCCTTGATGACATCCTCACTGAGTACTTGCTCTATGAGGGCTTTTCCTCTGAGAATTCCTGGGTCCAGGGGGGAAAGCAGGCTGCCACTGCACTGCAGCCAGAGGAGCCAAACCAAAGCCTCCTTATCCTCACCTCTTCATCTCCCATAAAAGGAGAAAATGATGGCAAACTTGCACTCTTCTAGTCTCAGAGGACCAACCCTATATGTATTAATAGAGGAAAAATCCCCAGTACCACTCCATTTCTAGTCAACCAGTAAAACTCCAGCGGAAGAAATGGAAGTAGGGTTTTTATAATTCATAGATGTTGAAAAATGGATACTGTGGTGTCTTTTTCCCAACACCACCTGACACCCAACATGTGGAGTTTTCTTCTACATCAATTCTCTGTACCGTGTCAGTGAAAAGTGAAAGTTGCTCAGCTGTGTCTGACTCTTTGTGACCACATGGACTATACAGTCCATGGAATTCTCTTAGGCCAGAATATTGGAGTGGGTAGCTGTTCCCTTCTCCAGAGGAATCTTACCAACCCAGTAATCGAACTGGGGTCTCTTGCATTGCTGGCAGTCTTTACCAGCTGAGCTACCAGGAAACCCATGTCAATTCAATAGGTAGGGGGCTCAGTCCCACAAGACTGGCCTCACTTAGATACTAGTTACAACTCCCAGGTGCCACCTATACTTTTTACCAACTGGCTATAAATTCAGGAGTTCCACATTCTGCAATGATTCACAAACTCAGGAAAACCGTACTCATGTTTAGCAGTTTACTCTAATGGGTACAACTCAGGAAGAGCTAAATGGAAGCGATGCAGAGGGCAAGGCATGGGGCAAAGCACAGGGGCTGCACAGAACTCCTGTGCCCTCTCCAGGCATGTCACCTTCCCAGCACAGTGAGTGTCCACCAACCCAGAGGCGCTAAGAATCTCACTGTTCAAGATTTTCATAACCCAATATTTACCCCCTGTAACATCCCTAGGGAGGTTAGGGGGGAGGGGTGGGACGGGGCTGAAAGTTCCTATTCTCTAATCCCAAATTTGGTCTTTCTGATCATTAGCCCTCCCTTCCTGAAGCTATCTAGGGCCCCACCCTGGGTCATCTCATTAGCACACACTCAGGTGTGTTGCAAAGGTGCTCTTTAGGGATAACAGAAGAGGCTTGGATCACCAAGAAAAGCCCAAGGTTTTTAGGAGCTCTTTGCTCTTAACCTCTTAACTGGGGATAAAGACAAAATACATTTTTTATTATACCACTGACATCATCAAGAATTAAGTCAAATTTGGGTATTACCTGTTCCTGTACATCCTCAAAGTCCGAGTTAAGCAGCTCTATAAAAATGGGGACGGCCCCTGCTTCAATGACAATTTTGGTCTGCTGAGAGGTTCCAGAGGCAATGTTTGTTAGAGCCCAGGCAGCTTCAAACTGAAAGTGAGATTAAAGCCATGACTGAGAGGTCATTCTGGACAGAGCAGCAGTGCCTACCAGCTGGCTCAGAGCAGTTATGTCTCCTGCCCCTGACTTGGAAAAAAAAAAAAAAAACCACACAAGCCTTTCCTTTTCTCTTTAAAAGAAAGGAAGAATTACTGGCAGTGACATAACATAATAGGAAGACAGAACTAGGCCTCCATGGTTCCAGGTCTAGGCCTGCACTACCACAGCCTCCGTGAGTCCTTCGGCAAGCCACATTTTTTGTTTGTTTTTCCTAAGAGGAAGAGAGGTTGAAAGAGTTAGGAGAAGGAGAAAGAATGAAAGAAGAGTAATGAAACCTGGGAGCAACACCACATCTTTACTATTCCTCCACCACCTCAGTAGGTTGTTGCTGCTGAGTCGCTAAGTCATGTCTGACTCTTTTGCGACCCAAAAGACTGAAGCCTGCCAGGATCCTCTATCCACGGCATTTCCCAGGCAGTAATACTAGAGTGGGTTGCGGCAAGCCATGTCTTCATTTCCTGCACTTCACTTTATTTGTTTCTGAAACCAGGATGAAAGTGAGATGGGTCTCTCGAGGACCCCTTCAGCCAACTTTTTATAAGTTCTTGTGGAGTGGCTCATCACTCATTTGTGAGAAGAGAGGCCCAGAGAAGCAAAGTGGTTCACTCCAGAATTAGAAATGGACTAGAACGTTTTATGTATGTATATGTATACATACATACATACATATATATATATTTATTCTATATTACAATCTCTGAATAATGAATCTGTCATATTCTGGTATCTTTACTTTGAGACTGTTTTGGGGAAGAGTTTGTGGGTCTCTTACTTGAAGCCAAGGCCTCTGAGGAAACAGCATCTCCTTAAATGTTTCATCCTCAGAGATGTGTCTGCAGAAGCATGCCATAGCAATTACTTGGCAAAAGAGCATTCATCTGGTACCTCTCCACCCTGGGCCTCACCTGTAACGTACAATTCTCATTCCTCTTCAGAAACTCCACAAACCGATCCACCACTCCTGGAGTGTTGATAACTTCATCTATTGGAGGACTGGGCTCTGGGAGAGGGACAAAGGAAAGAGCGGAGAAGTCAGGAGAAGGGCTGGCTGATGCATTCACTGGGGTCAGTCCACCATCCTTCTTAAATACTCCCGACCATCCTTAGAAACACTCCCAAGCTTCCTTCTAGTGAGGCAGTTTTAACAATAGCAGGTCATTTTTGAACTGTATCAAATAGTTGAGAATCTAAAGAGTAAAGCCAATCCGAATCTAAGTATGCTCACCTTTGGGTTTCTAAATCTAAGCAAGTAAATAACCTTACCTACCTAAGCAAGCAAGAAAGTAAGTAAGGGAGAAATGACCAAAGTAGTTGCAATGCTGGTCGAAACACTTCCCTTCTAAGATCAGCATTCTTTTCTTGGGAGGAAGAAAAGTCCTCTCAAGGTCAAAGGACAAAAGTCCTTGGGAGAAAAGAAAATATTTTTCCCATCATACAGCAAATTTTTACTGAGCGAAAAATGTGTGCCAGATGTGGTTCTGGGTACCAAGAATACAACAGTGAACCAAACCAAAAGTCTCTGTCCTCATAGAGCTTATATCCCAGTGGGAAGAAATACTGTTATGTTTGAAGGTAATAAGTGTAATAGGAAATAAAATACGTAGGGCCAGGTAAGGAGATTAAAAATGCTGCAGGGGGTGGGGGGAGCTGCAATTTTAGATAGGGTGTCAGGGTAGGCTTTGCTGAGAAAGGCAGGATCTAACCACAGAAATGAAGCAGCTATCACACAGATTGTTGTTCTTTAGTTGCTGAGTCGTGTCTGACTCTTTTGCAACCCCATGGGATGTAGCCTGCCAGGCTCCTCTGTCCATGAGATTTTCCAGGCAAGAATACTACTAGAGTGGGTCGCTATTTTCCTCTCCAGGGGATCTTCCCGACCCAGCAATCGAACCCACTTCTCCTACATTGGCAGATGGACTCCTTACCACTGAGCCACCAGGGAAGCCCTGTCACACAGATATCTGCAACTAAAGGGTATCAAGCAGAGGGAATAGCCCATGCAAAGGTAAGAATGTGCCTGGCTTGTCCAAGGATGCCACAGCCAGCAGGGCTAGAGCAGAATGAGTGAAGGGCAGTAATTGATGAGGTCAGTGAGAGGAAACAAGA
Source organism: Neotragus moschatus (assembly GCA_006410615.1). Taxonomy (NCBI): domain Eukaryota; kingdom Metazoa; phylum Chordata; class Mammalia; order Artiodactyla; family Bovidae; genus Neotragus; species Neotragus moschatus. The sequence goes on along the minus strand of SJYA01000235.1, from coordinate 854,597 downwards.
GGCTAAGTCATGCAGGGCCTCTCTGGGGAAGTCTAGGCTTTGTACCTTTGGAGAGCAGTTTCCGGAATTTCTGTGTGGTTGCTAACTGCAGGTCAGGATCATCAGAAAAGAGCATCTCCACCATCTCTCTTGTGATCACACTCTCCTAGGACATAAAACAGGTTCATGATTTTGCAAACCAACACTAGAGCCAGATATAAGCCCATAATCCTGTTTGGCATCCTGCTTTCTAAAGAATTGAGGGCAGGGCTTCCCTGGTGGTTCTGTGGTTGAGAATCTGCCTGTCAGTGCAGGAGACATGGGTTCAGTCCCTGGTCTGGGAAGATCCCACATGCAGAGGAGTAATTAAGCCCATATGCACAACTACTGAGCTTGTGCTCCCAGAGCCCATACTCTATAACAAGAGAAGCTACTGCAGTGAGAAGCTTTTGTACCCCAACCAGGGAGTAGCTGTCACTAGAGAAAAGCCTACGTGTAGCAGTGAAGACCCAGCATAGCCTAAAAAAAAAAAAAAAAAAAAAAAAA
>SJYA01000235.1:701274-850237 GCA_006410615.1 Neotragus moschatus | reverse complement strand
GGCGCCCCCCCCCCCCCCCCCCGCCCCAGCCCTGGGAGCAGGAAGTCTTTAGTCACTGGACCAGCAGGGAAGTCCCAATACTGACTCTTCTTGTTAGCTGTGCAACCTTCAGTAAGTTGCTTTAACCTCTGTGCCTCAGGAGCTCATCTTTTAAAACACAGAGTTGTTAGAAGGACTGTACAGCTTAACACATGTGAAGTACTACTTAGACTGAGAAGGAAATGGCAACCCATTTCAGTATTCTTGCCTGGGAAATCCCATAGACAGAGGAGCCTAGCGGGCTACAGTCCATGGGGCCACACAAAAGATTTGGATACAACTTAGTGATTGAACAACAACAACTACTTAGGCATATGGCATAGGCACTAGGCATATGGTAAATGCTCACAAGCTACGATCACTTCCATGACGAGAGAAAAGTTGTATGACTTGCTGAATAAATGCAAATATATTTAACCTAGCAAGGTGAAATACAGTGTACCCAATTCAGTGGAATACCATGTATATATATATTTTTAAGTAACTCATATGGCCACCCCTCTATTTTTTAAAAGAAATTTAAAATTTTATTCTGTAATATTTGCTACATACAAAAAAGATGAAACATGTTAAGTTACCAAGCAAAATAATACAATGAGCATCTGTCAACTCACCACTAAATCCAAGAACTAGATTAATATACCTGAATTTAGTAGCAAGGTCTCCCCCTGTCCTGGGCTCCTCCATCCCAACTCCAGCCAAAAGAAAACTGCTATTATGAATTGTCATTATCTTTGCTCTCATTTTTATGACTCACATATATGTACACCTCTAAATACTGCATCATACTACGTTCAGCCTACTGAGAATTATCATTGGATAATTATCCATTGATTTCTAAGATTTACCCATGTTTTTGCATGAAGCCTTATTTCATTAATTATTCCTATATTATTTCACTGTATAAAGACATCATCATTTGCATTTCCTCAATGATTAGTGATGTTAAGCATCTTTTTCATGAACCTGCTGGCCATTTATATATTTGCTTTGGAAGAGTGTGTATTCAGATCCTTTGCCCAATTTCACTTGCAGTATTTGTGTTTGTTTGCTATTGAGTTTTGTGAGTCCCTTATATCGTTGTTGCTGTGGCGTTTCTCAGTCGTGTCTGACTCTTTGTGACTCCATGGACTGCAGCACACCAGACTTCCCTGTCCTTCACTATTTCCTGGAGTTTGCTCAAACTCATGTCCATTGGTTCGGTGGTGGTTGATTTGGAGATGGCTGTATGGCAACACCGAGTCCCTGATATATTTTGGATATTAATCCCTTGTCAGATATATAGTTAGGAAATACTTTCTCCCACAGGTTGCCTTTTCATTTTGTTGACCATTTCTCTCTTTTTAATTGTTTAACTCTGCAAAAATCAGAAGGCAGTGACAGATAGCCACCCAATTCCCATGATGCCCTGAGTGAAGGTAAGTCAGCTTAGACATATGATAGGCTAAAATCCCACTACTTAAGGCCCCAAGCAGTGAGAGAAAGAGCCATCAAATGCCGACCTTTTTATTTTGGGGGAGTGGGGGTTGCTGTGCAGAAGCTTTTAAGTTTTCTAGTTTAAGCTTTCTAGTTTATGGGTCCTACTTGTTTATCTCTGCTTTTGCTGCTTGTGCTTTGGTGTTATATCACCCTCCTCCCTCCAAAAAAAATCATTGCCAAGACTAAGGTCTTTTTTTCCTGTGTCTTCTTATAGGAGTTTTAACAGTTTCAGGTGTTACCATCAAGTCTTACTTCATCAGATAAGTACCATGTTGCCTTCCAAAGTGATGCCAATTCATATTAGCTCAGCAATACACAACGAGCTCTCATTGATACTCATCCTATTACTCAGAACTGTCACTTTTGCCAATCTACTAAATATAATGTACTTTACTAGTATAAAGATTTGCATTACTAATAGGGTTATTAGATTTTATGTTAATTAACCATGTTTCCCTTTCTGTGAAAAATGTCTGTTTATGGTACGTCGAATATTTTTCCATTGAATTACTTGTCCTTTTCTTATTGATTCATAGTTAAGATATTCTAGTTATTAACTATTTGTTGATTATTTGTATTACAAATATCTTATCGTCTCTTTTCACTTTTTTTCAATTTTCACTTTATGGAGTTCTTTAACAAATTCTTAACTATAATGGAAGTTTTGCTTTAATACTTGGCTCTTTCTGTCTGTCTTGTTTAATAAATCCTTTAATGCTCCCAAGGTCAGAAAGCTACCCTGTTATGTCTTCTGAAAGTTTTAAGGCTTGCCCTTTACATGCCAGTGTTTCATTTCCTGAAATTTAATTAATTGGATATAAGCCTTAGGAAGTTAATAAAGTCTGAACATTAATGACTTAGGTACACAGGTTAGGGGGAAAAAATAGAAAGGAGAGAGAAATCATACAGTAGAGAGAATCAACAAGGGCGAAACTCGGATCTTTCAAAAGACTGAAAATAGTCAAGTCTTTGGTTAGATCTCTCAGGAACAAAAGCGGGCACATATTTTAGAAACGAGAAAGAACATAACTACAGGTAACTAAAAAGATAAAAAGGAATATGAACAACTTTATGCTATCTAACTTGCTTGAAAAGACAAATTCCTAGAATAGTATAACTTGCTAAAAGTGACTCAGAATACCTAACTAGCCTTATAACCATTGAAAGTGAAGTCGCTCAGTCGTGTCTAACTCTTTGCGACCCCATGGACTGTAGCCTCCCAGGCTCCTCCCTCCATGGGATTCTCCAGGCAAGAGTACCGGAGTGGGTTGCCATTTCCTTCTCCAGGGGATCTTCCCGACCCAGGGATCGAACCCTGGTCTCCTGCATTCCAGGCAGACGCTTTAACCTCTAAGCCACCAGGGAAGTCAATGGTTACTTTATAACCATTAAATATACTGAATCAGCACTAAAGAATATTTCCACAAAGAAAATGCCAGGTCTAAATGGTTTTACAAATGAGACTTTTAAAAGTGTTTTTTTTTTTTTGGCTGCAGTATGCAGCTTCTAGGATTTAAGTTCCCTTGACCAGGAATCAAATCCAGGCCCTTGGCAATGAGAGCTCAGAGTCCTAACCACTGGACCACCAGAGAATGCTTGAATTTTACCAATATTTTAAATAAGTTTTTTCATTCTTACACATACTTCCTTCTGGAAAAAGGACATTCTTTTGATAACAATACCAAAGAAGGATAATATGAGAGAAGGTCCTCAATTTTCTGTATCACTTATGAACAAAGATGTGCATGCTCAGTTGCTTAGTCATGTCTGAAGCTACAAAAATTCCAAATAATACCAGCACAAGGTGGGGGAGAGAAAAATTAGAGGAGTCTGGGATTAACACATATACACTACCATATACAAGGCATGTAAACAAGGAACAACTGTGTAGTACAGGGAACTCCACTCAATATCCTGTAAAACCTATAATGTAACCAACCTATAATAGAAAAGAATCTGAGGGACTTCCCGGTGGTCCAGTGTTTGGGACTCCGTACTTCCCCTGCAGGGGACATGGGCTCAGTTTCTGACTGGGGAACTAAGATCCCACGTGCTACGTGGTGCAGCCAAAAAAGAAATGTTGAGAAAGAACACACACACACACACCCCGAATCATTCTTCTATACACTTGAATCTAAAACACTGAAAATTAACTGCTGCTGCTGCTGCTGCTAAGTCACTTCAGTCGTGTCTGACTCTGTGCGACCCCACAGATGGCAGCCCACCAGGCTTCCCCATCCCTAGGATTCTCCAGGCAAGAACACTGGAGTGGGTTGCCATTTCCTTCTCCAATGCATGAAAGTGAAAAGTGAAAGTGAAGTCGCTCAGTCATGTCTGACTCTTAGCGACCCCATGGACTGCAGCCCACCAGGCTCCTCCATCCATGGGATTTTCCAGGCAAGAGTACTGGAGTGGGGTGCCATTGCCTTCTCCGGAAAATGAACTACACTTCAGCAAAAAATAAAGTTAAAAAGGATAATGGAATATCCTTTCATTAATTGTACTTTAAACTTTTTCAGACAAACAAAAGCTGAGACTGTCTCCAGCAGACCTGCACTGTGTGCACTGCGCTCAGTCAGGTATGACCTGTATGATTCCTTGCGACCCCACGGACTGTAGCCCACCAGGCTCCTCTGTCCACGAGATTTTTCAGGCAGGAAAACTGGAGTGGGTTGCCATTTCCTCCTCCAGGGGATCTTCCTGACCCAGGGATCAAACCCACTTTTCCTTTATCTCCTGCACTGCAGGTGGATTCTTCAGCCACTTAGTTATCAGGGAAGCTCTAAGACCTGCACTAAAGAAAGTTGAAAGTTCTTCAAGTAGAGGGAAAATGATACCAGAAGGTAATTCAACAAATAGAAAAGGAACCAAAAAGAAATTCTGGAGTTGAAAAATATTGTAGCTGAAATGAAGAATTCACTAGAAGGGTTCAACAGTATATTTGAGCAGTCAACAGACAGAAGTAGCAGGCTTGAAGATAGGAAAATTGAAATTATGCAGTCTGAGCAGAAAGGGTAAAATAATGCAGAAAAGTGAATAGAGAGCCTAAGGATCCATGAAACTCCAACAATCAAATCACAAAATATGCATTATGGGAGTCAAAGAAATGGGAGATAAAGGGGAAAAGAATTTTGTAGAAATAACAGCAAAAAAAAAAGAGACATCAATGTATACAGAAAGATACTCAATTTCAAGGAGAAATATTCAGGTCTACATCTAGAAACATAATCAAACTATTGAGAGCCAAATACAAAAGGAAAATCTTGAGAGCAGCACAGAAGTGACTCATCACATACAAGCCAGTTTTCCATCAAAAGGCACTGAGCTCTCTAAATGTGTAGATATTGAAAGTGCTGAAAGAAAAACGTTCAAAGAATTCTGTATCTGACAAAACCGCACTTCAAAACAAGGGAGAAACCAAGATACTCTCAGGCAAAAGCTAAGGGAATCTGTTACCACCAGACCCGCATACTATAAGAAACGCTGAAGAGAGTCCTTCAAGTTGAATGAAAGGACATTATACAGTAACTTGAAGCCAGCAAAGGTAACTACATGGGGAAATATAAAAGCCAGTTTTCTAGGATTTTTGGTTTGTAATTCCACTTTTTATTTTCTATATGATTTAAAAGAAAACGCAGGACTTCTCTGGTGGTAGAATAGATGGGGCTCCCCCTGCCAATACAGAGGACGTGGGTTTGGTTCCTGGTCCAGGAGGATTCCACACGCTGCGGAGCAACTAAACCTGTGCATCACAACTACTGCGTCCGAGAGCTGCAGCTACCGCGCGCCCAGAGCCTGTGCTCCTCAACAAGAGAGGCCCTGCTCGCCACAGACAGAGAAAGCCTGCGCAGCAAGGAAGACTCAGCGCGACGAAAACCAAGGAAATTATTACAGACAGATAAATTCATAAAATAATAACGAACAAAAGTTTCTGTATGCTATTGAATTAAGTTGGTATCAATTCAAACTACATTGTGATAAATGAGATGTTAAATGTAAAGCCCACAATCTCTCTCTCTCTCTCTCTCTCTCTATATATATATATATACACACACACACAAAAAAAAAAAAAAAAACACACAAAATAATATACACAAAGGAAATGAGAAGTGAATGAAAACAATTCACTACAACAAACCAATTAAACACAAAAGGCAGTTATAGAGGAAGAGAGGGACAAAAAGGTATAAGAAATTTTTAAAGAACAAAATGGCAGAAGTATTTCCTTATCAATAATTATATTATACTTTCTTTTTTGGCAGTGCCAAGTGGCTTGCAGGATCTTAGTTCCCTGACCAGGAATCAAATGTGGGCCCCCAACAGTGGAAATGCAGGGTCTTAACCACAGGACTTATTGCCAAATTCAGACTTAACTTGAAGAAAGTCGGGAAAACCCACTAGACCATTCAGGTATGACCTAAATCAAATCCCTTACGATCATAGAGTGGAAGTGAGAAATAGATTTAAGGGACTAGATCTGATAGACAGAGTGCCTGATGGACTATGGATGGANCAGCTGTTCCCGCGCCGTTGCAGCCTGGCACTCTCGTCCGCTGCCCCTGACCTCGGAAGTGGGGTATCTCCTCTCAGCCGTTCCTGCGCCGTCACAGCCCGGGACTCTCTCCAGTCGCTCAGTTTTGTCTGACTCTTTGTGACCCCATGAATCGCAGCACGCCAGGCCTCCCTGTCCATCACCAACTCCCTTACCTCATTAAAAAATAAAAGAGAAAAGCCATAAGATTGCTTCAATAAACATAGAAAAACTTTTGACAGGATCTAAAGTCATTCATACTATAAAACTCCAGAAAAGGAGACATAGAAGGAAACTTCAAACTGATAATGGACTGTACCAAAAAGTCACAGCTAGTATTTTTCTGTATGATTAAATAGTAAATTTTTCTCCCCCAATTTTAGACTTGGAAAAAGACAATGATGTTGATATCCACTTTCACTACTTCTATTCAACCCTATAGGAGGCTCACAATAAGGCAAGAAGAAGAAAGAAAAGACATCTAGATAGAAAAAGTAGAAATAAAGCTGTCTTTTTTCACAGATGATACCATCTCTATATAGAAAAGATGACTGAATCTAAAGATAAAACTACTAAGACTAATGACTGAGTTAAGCAAGACTACATGATACAAGATTTATGTGCAAAAATCAATTATATCTTTAGATATTATTAATAAATAGAAAGTTGAATTAAAATAGCATTTACAGTATCATACATGAATATGAAATACTTAAGGATAAATCTGACACAAGATATTCAAAGTCTGTGCACTGGAAACAAAATATTCCTGAAAGAAATTACTAATGACTTCCATAAATAGATATAGTATGTTTATGGGTTAGAAGACTTTATATTATTAAGATGTCAAATTTCCTCAAATTGATCTAGATTCACTGCAACCCCAATCAATAGTGCAGGAGCCTTTTATTTTGGGGGAGGAGGTTAAAAAAAAAGAAAATGAAAGAAAAATACTGTATGATAACACTAGTAGTTATCAAATGAAACAAATCTAAGAAAATATGGTCAAGACTTCTACACCAAAACCTACAAAACACTATAAAATAATGTAGCAAGAAACTAAAGAAGGCCAAAATAAGAAAAAAAAAATAATGAGTTAGAAGATTTAATATTAAGAGGTTAGTTCCATTTATTCTGAATCCATTTTATAGGTCCAATAAAATTTAAATAAAAATTTTAGCAGTGTTTTAATGAAAATTGGCAAATTGATTCTAAAACTTACATGAAAATGCAAAGATTCTAGAATAGCCAAAGTATCTTGAAGTAGAGCAAAGCTGAAATACTTATACTAACATGTATCAGGATTTATTAACTACAGTTGCTAAGATAATGTGGTATTGGTGCAAGGTTAGAGAAATAGACTAATAAAGAATTTAAAGGCTGGCCCACAGATATATGGCCATTTGGTGTACAACAAAGGCACCATTATAATCCAGGTGGATAAAGCATGACATTTCTGATAAGTGGTGCTGAATCAATTAGGTACACATATGTGAATAAATGAATCTTTTCTCTTACCATATATCACACACANAATAGACTAATAAAGAATTTAAAGGCTGGCCCACAGATATATGGCCATTTGGTGTACAACAAAGGCACCATTATAATCCAGGTGGATAAAGCATGACATTTCTGATAAGTGGTGCTGAATCAATTAGGTACACATATGTGAATAAATGAATCTTTTCTCTTACCATATATCACACACAAAACTTAATTTAAGGTAGATCTTGATATCTCTGTATCTACATCTGTTTCTGTATTGTTTGTTTTATTTTCTTAAACTTCACATATAAGTGAGATTATATGGTATTTGTCTTTCTCTCTCTGACTTATTTCAACCATTTCGACTCTCTAGGTCCATCCATGTTGTCACAAGTGGTAAGATTTCATTATTTTTATGGCTGAGTAATATTCCATTATATATATATATATATATATATATATATATATATCTCACATCTTTATTCATTCACCTGTCAGTAGACCTCTAGTTTGCTTCCATACTTTAGCTATTATAAATAATGCTTCAGTGAACATAGGGTGCATATATCTTTTGGAATCACATGTTAGGCCACAAAACAAGTCTCAGCAAATTTAAGAAGACTGAAATCATGTGAAACATTTTTTCTGACCACAGTGGTATGAAACTAAAGTCAACTTCAAGAAAAAAACTGGAAAAAATACAAACACATGGAGTCTAAACAACATGTTACAAAACAACTTTTGAGTCAACGAAGAAATCAAAGAGGAAATTAAAAACTACTTTGAGAAAAATTAAAATGAAAACACAACAATCCCAAATTGATGGGACACAGTAATGGCACTTCTAAGAGGGAAGATTATGGCTGACTTCAGGAAACAAGAAAAACCTCAAATAAACAATGGAAACTTATACCTAAAGGAACAAGGAAAAGAACAAACAAAGTCCACACTTAGTAAAGGAAGCAAATAAAGATGAGAATGGAAATTTTAAAAAATAGAGACTAAAAATGGATACTTTAAAATAGAATATATGGTGGTTGATTAATTATGAACAGCCAGGTAGTTGATGTGAAACAGATTTTCTTTTTATCTACTGTTGGAGCTGAGAAAATTGTCTGTATAAGCTGGTCTAATCTCTTATCAGAAGAGTAGATCATCTATGCAATTCCTTAGGGCTTCTACTTGTTGTTACATACTGTTACATTTCCTTCTGTTCAAGAAGCCTAAGGAAGGATAGAAACAAGACCAAGAGTCATTAAAAAAAAAAATCAACAGTCATCAAAATATCTACCTATGGACAACTTCTTATACTTGAAACTTTATTTATGCTCATTATTTTGTTGAAATGGATTCAGTTCAGTTCAGTTGGCCAGTTGTGTCTGACTCTTTGAAACCCCATNAGTCATGTATGGATGTGAGAGTTGGACTATAAAGAAAGCTGAGCACTGAAGAATTGATACTTTTGAACTGGGGTGTTGGAGAAGACTCTTGAGAGTCCCTTGGATCGCAAGGAGATCCAACCACTCCATCCTAAGGGAAATCAGTCCTGAATATTCTTTTGAAGGACTGATGCTGAAGCTAAAACTCCAATACTTTGGCCACTTGCTGCGAAGAACTGACTCATCTGAAAAGACCCTGATGCTGGGAAAGACTGAAGGTGGGAGAAGGGGACGACAGAGGATCAGATGGTTGGATGGTATCACTGACTCAATGGACATGAGTTTGAGTAAACTCTGGTAGTTGGTGATGGACAAGGAGGCCTGGCGCGCTGCAGTCCATGGGGTCACAGAGAGTCAGACACGACGGAGCAACTAAACTGAACTGAACCACTGCACTGCCAGTGAACTCCCAAGTAATTATATTATACTTACTGGCCCCTGGTGGCTCAGATGGTAAAGAATCTGCCTACAATGCAGGAGACCCAGGAGATGTGGGTTTGATCCCTGGGTTGGGAAGATCCCCTGGAGAAGGGAATGACTACCCACTCCAGTATTTCTGCCTGGAGATTCCATGAACTGGGGAGTTAAATAGATTAAATTCTTTAGTCTAAAGGCAGAGATGGGCAGCATATTAAAAAAAACAACAACCATGATCTACTACTACATGCTGGCTGCAAAGACTTACTGTATATTTGAAAACACAAAGAAGTTGAAAGTAAATGGGTAAAAAAAGATATTCATGCAAATGGTAAGCAAGAGAGCTGGGATGGCTATACTAAATATCAGACAAAAATTTTTAAGTGAAAAACTGTTACAACAGACAAAGTAAAGGAAAAAACAGTTCTACAATAACATGTAGAGACTTTAATCCACCACTTTCAATAATGAATAGAACCTAGACAGAAGATTAATAAGTAAATAGGACTTTTACATTATAAATCAGTTAGATCTGAAAGACACATAGAACATTCCCACCCAACAAGAGCAAAAACATGTATGAATAGTCTCTAGAATAAACTGTATTAAGGCACAGAGTCTCCGTAGATTCTAGAAGATTGATATTACAGAAATTATCTTCTTTAACCACATGGAAAGAAAACAGAAATAAACAGTAAAAGAAAACTGGAAATCCATAAATATGTGGAAACCAAACAACAGACTCTTAAATAAGTTGAAAGACTCACACTTCCTGATTTCATAATTTACTACAAAGTTACAATAATCAACAGTGTGATGCTGGTATAAGGATAAACAAAAGAACAGAATTGGGAGAGAATTTCTATAATCAAGAGAACAGAATTGAGAGTCCAGAAATAAACTCATACATCCGTGGCCAGTAAACTGATTTTTAAAAATTTTTATTTACTTATTTGGCTGTGCTGGTGTTAGCTGAGGCATGTGGGATCCAGTTCCCTGACCAGAATCAAACCCAGGCCCCCTGCATTGGGAGCACGGAATCTTAGCCACAGGACCGCCAGGGAATTTCCCCAGCCAACTGATTTTTGACAAGGGTATTAAGTCCATTCAATGGAGTAAGAACAGTCTCTTCAACTGGTGCTGGGACAACTAAATGTTCATATACAAAAGAATGGAGTCAGATCCTTAGCTTATACCATATACAAGACAAAACTTAAAATGGATCAACAACCTAAATATACAAAGACCATAAAACTCTTACAATAAAACATGGGTAAATTTTTATGATCTTGGATTTTGCAATGGATTCTTAGCTATGACATCAAAAGCACAAGCCAAAAAAAAAAAAAAAAGACATTAACAAGGAAATAAAAAGACAACTTACAGGGGAAATAACTTTCAAATCTATCTGATAAGGGTTTTAATATTCAGAATATATAAATAATTTCTACAACTCAACAGCAAAGACAATCAATTGAAAAATAGGCAAATGGGGGCTTCCCTGCTGGGCCAGTGGTTAGGAATCTGCCTCCCAATTCAGGAGACACTGGTTCAATTCCTGGTCTGGGAAGATCCCACATGTCATGGGGCAACTAAACCGATGCTCCACAACTACTGAGCCCACGTATCATAGCTACTGAAGGCCTCTAACCACACTCCACAAGAGAGGTTACTGCAACACCAAAATCATACCACCAAGAAGAGAGCAGCCCCCTCTCTCTGCAACTAGAGAAAGCCCCTGTGTAGCAATGAAGACCCACAGCAGCCAAAAATAAATGAAAAATTTAAAAAAAAAAAGAAAGAAAGGATAAAAAGTAAACATAGGCAAATAGGACTTCCTGGTGGTCTAATGGCTAAGACTCCATGCTTCCAATACAGGGGGCCTGGGTTTGATCCCTGGTCAGGAAAGGAGATCCCACGTGATCCCATGCATATTCAACTAACGTGATGCAGCCAAAAAGAAAATAATAAATAAAAATAAATATTTTTTAAAAGACATTAAAAATAAATGAATTGATAAACAAAATGTGGCATATACATACGATGGGATATTATTCATCCATAAAAAGGAATGAAGATTTGACACATGCTACATTCTTGGGCTCCTAAATCATTGTGGACGGTGACTGCAGCTATAAAATTAAAATACGCTTGCTCCTTAGAAGGAAAGCTATGACAAATCTAGACAGTGTGTAAAAGCAAAGACATCATTTTGCCAACAAAGGTCCATACAGTCAAAGCTATGGTTTTTCCAGTAGTCATATACGGATGTGAGAGTTGGGCCATAAAGAAGGCTGAGCGCCAAAGAACTGATGCCTTCAAATTGTGGTATGAGAGAAGACTACTGAGAGACCCTTGAACTGCAAGGAGATCAAAGCAGTCAATCCTAAAGTAAATCAACCCTGAATATTCATTGGAAGGACAGATGCTCCAATACTTCAGCCACCTGGGAAAGATTGAAGGCAAACGGAGAAGACAGTGGCAGTGGATGAGATGGTTAGATAGCATTACTGACTCAATGGACATGAATCTGAGCAAACTCTGGGAGACACTGAAGTACAGAGAAGCCTGGCATGCTTCTCATGGTAGGCCATGAGGTCACAGAGAATTGGACACAGCTTAGCAACTGAATGACAACAACACTGAAGAACCCTAAAGATAGTATGTTAAGTAAAACAAGCCAGGATAAAGGATAAAGAAAAGGATCAAGATTACATGATTTCACTTACATGAGGTACCTGGAAACTTATAGAGACACAAAGTAGATTAGAGATGATCAAAGGAGATTATAGATTATCAAGTACAAGTGGAAGGGAGGAATGAGAAAGTATTGCTTAATGGAACAAAGTTTCTGTCTGTAGTGATGAAAAGCTTAGAAATAGGATAGTGGTGATGGCAGCACAACACTGTAGATGCGACTGATGCTGCTTAATAATGATTAAAGTGGTGAACTGTGTCATCAAGGGTGAAGTGAAGTCGCTCAGTTGTCTGACTCTTTGCAATCCCACGGACTGTAACCTACCAGGCTCCTCTGTCCATGGGATTTTCCAGGCAATGGTACTGGAGTGGATTGCCTTTTCCTTCTCCAGAGGATCTTCCCAACTCAGGGATCGAACCCGGGTCTCCCACATTGTAGACAGACACTTTACTGTCTGAGCCACCAGGGAAGTCCTCTGGAGTCATATTTTACCACAAAATTTATAAATAGCAGCATATCTCCTCCAATTAAATTAACATAGATTCTTAGTTAGTTGTTGGGTTTTTTGGTAAGATTTTGTATTTGTCTACTTGTATTCATTCATCACAGGGCCGATTATATTGATTATATTTTCTTATTTTCTGAGTTCCTGATGTCTCGCCATTTGGGAACCTACAAACCCAGGAGAGATTGACACTCCCAAGGCTGGCTAATTCCTATAGATAATAACATGTCTAAGAGCATGCCTTTGTAAAGGAACCGACCCAGAGTCATATTTCCTTTATCTTGCCTGTATACCCAGGAGGCAATATTCTTCTGCTTCATCCCAGGGCCCCAAAAGTAGTAGGTAACTAGAGACTACTCTTATAGCCCAAAGCCCTCCAGAATTATTCCAATTAGCCAATACTAAACTGTTTATTCTGCTCTGCCTTCACTTTCCCTCTGAAACTGCAATAAAGGATCTGGTCTAAACCTTCTGCTTGCTCATGCCCCTTCTGCCCCCTGACCACCCTAGTGTTTTCCTCTGTGACCCTGTGTGGCAAGTGGTAACCCAACCTCCTACAGCCCACGGACCCATAATAAACTTCTGCCAAGCCTCATTTGTGTTTCCTCCTGTGGCCTCAGTGACTTTTATCATATCTTACTCAATAATGACATTTTAAAAACTACATCACTATTTAAAAAACTGATAAAAAATGAAGCTGATTATGTAGAAATATGAGTAGAGGAAGCCTTATTAACTTGGTCTACCCTTTACAGTCATTCTTATCCTTTAAATTTCTAATCTGAAACAGTTACTAAAAATATTACAAAAGGGATGAAAAATAAATTTTAGAGGCACACAGAAAGGGACAATTAACTCTAATATCACCTTTTTTTGGGGAGTGTTTTGGGGTGATCATGATGAGAACTTAAAAAGAAATCTCCCAAAGGTAGGAGTAGGGCTGGTTCTTCAAGCAGGAGACCACCTTGAGGATTCAAGTGCAGTAAGAAAGTATATAAATGTGAGGGGGAAAGAGTCTATTAAGAGAATCTGCAAGAAAGAGAAATCAAAATGGAAGCAGCTGAGGAGAGGGCTGAATTCTGGAGATAGATTAAGGAAATGAAACTTCAGAAAAGGTGCCTTTGTTTTCTGGAGAACAGCTAGCAAACCACAGCAGCAGTAGAGGTCTTATGATGTACAAGTTTCTACATCCACTTAGCAAAGCCCAAGTTGGTTTACTGTTAAAAAAAAAAAGTTCTAGGGGAATGCAGTGGCCTCCCTTTGGAGTCCCTGATCACCCCTATGCCTGGAGACTAATAGGCACAGGACAAATTCCTAAAGGCACCACTATGGATTGCTGTTCCCCAATACCTGACAAATGGTTTTTCATGACTCTGAGCCTGGGCTCTCCCAGAGAGCTGTCTCTTCCTTCAAGCAGAGCTGACAGTGAAGCTGGAAGGAGAACTAGGCTGTGCTTTAGTCACCATGGTGACAAGAAACTATCACAAATATTTGCTTATGACTTCACTGGAGAAGCCAAACAGGGGAGGTTAGATTGGAAGGAGGAACATTTGCAGAAGCACATCTGGAAGCAGCAACCAAAGGAATGCTGGACTCTCATTCAGAGACTAGCAGGCAAAGGGGCTTTTTTCATCATGCACTCCCTTACTTACTGAGCCTGGATCAAGAAATCCACAATACAAACATAGCTTTTCAAACATGTGACTGTTTCAGGCAGACTTAGATAGGTCCCTAAAACTGCTGGCACCTCTTGTTTCTAGGAAATAACTGCTACTGTTGCCATGCATTTCCTAAGCTCTTAGAACCAAGGAACTAGCAAGAATAATACAAATTAAGTGTGGACTCTGTTAAGGCCTGACTTCTACCTCATCCTCCACCAATTCATATGTTGAAGTCTTAAATCCTAATACCTCAAAATGTGACTGTACTTGGAGATAGCTTTTTTAAAAATGAGGATACTGGGAGGGGGTGGTTCAAGATTGGGAACTCATGTACATCTGAGATAGACAAAAATAAAAAATTAAAAATTAAAAAAAATAAAAGCATCCAAAATTAAAATGTAAAAAAATAAAATAAAAATGAGGATACTGGAATAAGGCCCTAATTCAATATGACCAGTGCCTTTATAAGAGGAGATTAAGATACAGATGTACATAGCAGGAGAACATCATGTGAACATGAAAACAGCTATTTGAAAACCAAGAAGAGAGGTCTCAGGGTTTGCCAATCCTGCTAACATCTTGGTCTTGGACTTCTAGGCTCTAGAACTATGAGAGGATAAATTTTTGTTGTTTAAGCCATCCAGTCTGTGGTATTTTGTTATTTAGTCTTTGCAAATTAATACAGGCCCTCATTGATACAGAAATAACCTAAGTCTAAGGTCACACACTAAGGCAGTAGTCAGATTATTGCAGTATTCCTTTAATCAATGGTATGTTTAAAAATTGAGGGCAGGTTCAGTTCCTGGTCAGGGAACTAAGATCCCACAAGTCTCTGCTGCTGCTACTGCTGCTAAGTCACTTCAGTCGTGTCCGACTCTGTACGACCCCATAGATGGCAGCCCACCAGGCTCCCCCATCCCACAAGTCTCTAGGTGTGGCCTAAATAAATAAAGTGACTTCTCTTGGCCTGGTGCTAAACTGAGTGAGCACTTCTCTTTGTAGAGGGCAAGTTTCTAATAAAATAATATTGTACCACCTCAGGCATAGAAAATGAGCTGAACTTAGTGCCTCTTCCTTCAAGAATGTAAGAAACCTGATTCCTCCCAGACTCAAATGGCTTTCTCAGCTTAGGTATCTCACTTACTTTTCACTATGAATTCTCTATCAAATATGCACTGGCGGTGCTGCACAGCTTGCAGGATTAGCTCCCCAGCCAGGAACTGAACCCTCAGCCACAGCAGCGAAAGTGCCAAATCCTAACCACTGAACTGCCAGGGAATTCCCAAGGAGTTAATGATTTTTAACAGGACAGTTATAACAGGACAGCAGGGACTGTACTCACATTCAATTTTTACAACACATTCTAATTTGGGGTTAAAAAAAATTATTTCTTGGGGGACACTCAATTTTCTACCAGACAAACAAAATTTATTTTCAACAAGAGCTAGGGTGAAGTCAGCTGTTAAACAGCCCTTCATTTGCGGACAATCAAACAAATAAGTCCCAGTATCATACCTCTCTTTTCAAAAAATTTTTCCATTTACAACGTCTAATTGAACTCTACCACATCCAATGAGAAATATTAGTCAATTGGAGCACATTCACTTAACAGCTAGGAGACCAGGTTCAGAGGTGCTATGACTTGCACAGAATCGTTTAGTTACTAAACTGTGAAGCTGGGACTGGGACCTAGACTCTAATTTCATACCCTTCTCTTTTCATCCAGCCTTGAAGAACTGCTTTGTTTCAATTCTCTGAAAGACACATAATTCTATTCGATTTGGCTCCTGACCTTAGACTAGGTTCTATCCATCTTGATCTATTTACTCACTTTAAGGGTTACTGACCAATGACTAATTTCCATTAAATTTTTATCTTGTTTAAAAAAACAAAGTTACTGGCAATCAATTCTGTAATAGGTGCATAAGAACTAGTACTAAAGACATCTGCATAAGAGATTCCCCCTCCTCAACCCCACCATATGACTTTTAGAAACTCAACTTCATAATACAGGTTTTTCTTTGGCAGTCAGTTCTCTCCCTAAACCACAAATCCAGTCAACCATAAAATCTAAAGTACATCTGACCCTTTGTGAACACCTGTACCACTGGAACTAATGAAATCGAAACTCCTCTGAAGTGTATAAAACCCACTATGATGCTGGGATTGGAAGGGTGGGAAGATAACACAAGTGATAGATACAGAGACTAATAAATGCAATTATTTTTTAAAGATGTTCTAAAACTTACATGGTCCCGTTTCTTATGAACGATGCCATAAGAAAACACAGACTGGCTTAAATTTTGCCTGTCTTCTTGCTGGTCTACTTAGCAGATAACTATGGTGAATGCCTACAAAGTTGACGGCAAAATTTTGGTACTTTAAAAAAATTACATCATCATTATTTCAACATTTGCTCACTTTTAATCTACAGTGTTCCTGTCCTCCTTTCCCCCAACCCTTTTGCTTACTTGTGATACGGACTCTGAAAAGACTAGTTGTCTTAATGAATGCCCTACATTCTAGTTTTGTGTCATTAATTTATACCCTTCAGTTCAGTTCCATTCAGTCACTCAATCGTGTTCGACTCTTTTTGACCCCATGAACCACAGCATGCCAGGCCTCCCTGTCCATCACCAACTCCCGGAGTCCACCCAAACTCATGTGCATCGAGTCGGTGATGCCATTCAACCATCTCATCCTTTGTCGTTCCCTTCTTCTCCTGCCCTCAATCTTTCCCAGCATCAGAGTCTTTTCAAATGGGTCAGCTCTTTGCATCAGGTGGCCAAAGGACTTGGAGTTTCAACTTCAGCATCAGTCCTTCTGATAACACCCAGGACTGATGTCCTTTAGGATGGACTGGTTGGATCTCCTTGCAGTCCAAGGGACTCTCAAGAATCTTTTCCAACACCACAGTTCAAAAGCACCAATTCTTCTGTACTCAGCTTTCTTTACTGTTCAACTCTCACATCCATATATGACCACTGGAAAAACCATAGCCTTGACTAGACGGACCTTTGTTGACAAAGTACCCTTATGCCTTGTTTTCCTGCAAAAGGGAAGTTAGGTCTAGAGGCTAGAACAGATTTAAGTTACAAATATATTTGGGGGAGGGGGCTTTCCTAGTGGTCCAGTGGTTGAGAATCTGCCTGCCAATGCAGGGGAAATGGGTTCAACCCCTGCTCCAGGAAGATTCCACATGTGGGGCCTTTAAGCCTGGTGCCACAACTACCGAGCCTGGCACCACAACTACTGAGCCCGCGAGCTAAAACTACTGAAGCTGGCATACCTAGAGCCTGTACTCCGCAACAAGCGAAGCCACCCAATGAGAAGTCCACCTACTGTAACAAAGAGTTCACCGCAACCAGCAGCCCTGTTCACTGAAACTAGAGAAAAGTCAGAGCAGTGACAGAGACAATGCAGCCAAAAATAAATAAAAATTAAAAATATATACACATATATATTTTTTCTTGACAAGAATACAGGTGATATTTTGTGCTGCATACCACATCACATCAGGAGGTATCTAATGGCAGGTTGTCCAGATAATACTAAATCTGATGGTAATCAGATCTCTCTTCTTGAAAGTTATCTACATACCCTAAGTCTCCATTCACATACAATTAATGTAACGTCTCTTGAATATTACACATTTTACATATAACAACATAATGAAATAACCAATATTTTAAAAATAGGTATTGCTGGACTTCTCTGGTCCACTGGCTAAAACTCCACACTCCCAACGGAGGCGGCCTGGGTCTGATCCCTGGTCAAGGAACGAGATCCCACATGCCCCAACTAAGACCCAGCGCAGCCAAATAGATATTAAAAGGAAAAAAAAAAAAGGCATTGCCAATACTGTAGACTCTGTGAGCTCTATTTCACTCTTCTAACTCATCAAATCTGATTTTCATTCCTTCTACTCCAAAGAAAAAGTGCTTTTATCAAGGTCACCTATGACCTCCACATGGACAGAAATTTCTGTCCTTTTTTTTTAATTTTCAAAATAATTTTATTTATTTATTTATGGCTGTGCTGGGTCTTCATTGCAACTGCCTATTGATACTTTCAAATTGTGGTGCTGGAGAAGTCTCTTGAGAGTCCCTTGGACTGTAAGGCGATCAAACCAGTCAATCCTAAAGAAAATTACCCTGAATATGCATTGAAAGACTGATGCTGAAGCTTCAATACTTTGGCCACCTGATGTGAACAGCTGACTCACTGAAAAAGATCCTGATGCTGGGAAAGACTGAAGGCAAAAGAATAGAGTGGCAGAGGATGAGATGGTTAGAATTACTGACTCAACAAACATGAATTTGAGCAAGTTCCAGGAGCTAGTGAAGGACAGGGAAACCTAGTCTGCTGTAGTCCATGGAATCGCAAAGAATAAGACAAGGCTTAGTGACTGTAGACACACACACATCAAAATCTTCACTTTGGTATCGAAACTAACAATTTCTAACTCACCCCATCTCGTCAACAACAAGAGTATTTTACAAGTTACTTAATCTAAACCCTAGGGTAAAAAAAAAAAAATCTTTGATTCCTTCCCTTCTCACATCTCTTTGATCCAATCTACTGACAAATCCTGAATGTATTTACATCTCTCTCACCCTTTCCCTGGTAGCTCAGCTGGTAAAAAATCTGCCTGCAATACGGAAGACCCTGGTTGACCCGGTTCAGCTCCAGGGTTGGGAAGATCCCCTGGAGAAGGGACAGGCTACCTGCTCCGGTATTCATGGGCTTCCCTGGTGACTCAAACGGTAAAGAATCCACCTGCAATGTAGGAGATGCGTTCAATCCCTGGGCTGGGACGATCCTCTGGAGGAGGGCATGGCAACCCACTCCAGGATTCTTGTTTGGAGAAACCCCATGGACAGAGGAGCCTGTGGGGCTACAGTCTGTGGGGTCACAAAGAGTTGGACACGACTGAGCGACTAAGCACAGCATCCCTTCCCGAAGTCATTTCTTGCCTGGCAACTACAACAATTCAACCCCAATCCACCACCATAAAACAAAACCAGACTATACCACTGCTCCCATGTAAAATCTTCACAATTTAAAGTGCTGCCTATATCTTCATCTCATCTCATCCAATTTTTTACCCTCAGTCATCAAATGCTCCAGTCACAATGGCTCTCAGTATTTGGAAACTATCAAGTTGTTTCTGGACTCAGTCCTCACATTTCCTGTTTTCTTTCAGCCCACAGTTCTCTTCCCTAGCTCTTAGAATTACTAGATCCTTCCCCTGTCACCACAAAGTAAGTGACTCCATTTTTGTCAGAACACCTGTTTTATTTCCTTCATCACACTATTTACAATTTGTATCCGTTCTCCTCCACAAGCTGTGTTCTACAAAAACTTTTGTTGTATTCCCAGCATCTATGCTATATACAAGTATTTGCTGAATGAATCACTGTTCAAATACCTACTCAACACTTACTGAACACCTACATTGTCCCAGATATATGGTCTAGCCATAACAGTTGCTTAACATGTGTTTGCCAGCAAGTATAAGGTAAGGGAAGAATTGTACAGCAAAGGAATCTTCCTTGGGACTGGAGGGAAGCAGATCTTCTAAAAGTAGAATTTAAAAAGATTTCTTCCTAGAAATCCAGAAACCGTAAGTTTCCTCCAGAATGGGTATGAAAACTGAATGGAAACGCTCTGATGTAAGGACACACACACACACAAACGAAAAATAAGCTTAAAAGAAAAAAGACCTCAGGACACAAATGACTCAGAAAAAGACATTTTAGACAGCCGCATCCAGTAACCTTGTCAGAATTCATTGTATGTGACTTTCTACTTTGTCACTGACGATCGCTTTTGCCCTCCTGAAGCTCTACCCGTGTCTCTGAGGGCACCACCCTCTACCAGTTCTCTTACCTTTCTAACCACTCCTTCCAGGCTTCACACCACCAACCCCTGAGTGTCAGTGTGCATCTGCCCTTAGTCCTTCTCAGCAGAAGCAGCCTCCTTTTCCCAACGGCCTTCCTTAGCTTCAGCGTCCACTTTTACAGCAAGTACTAAATCTCTAGCGTCACAATCTGTTAAGTGTACTTTCAAATGCCTAACTGGCTAGCTCCACCTTACTTTCTGTCTCCTTAAACCAGTTACTTCCCCTAGCTTCCCTAGTTCAGCATTCATGCCATTACCTTTCACCTGGTCTTAGAGTCACTCATGAACTTTCTATTCCCCTAAGACAGGCTGGTAAACTGATTTTCACCTGTACCAAAGATTCTGTCCTTAACTAAACTCTATCCAGGCTCCTCTGAGCCCTTTTTCGAGGCGGCTCAACCGTGGCCTATAAAGATGTGAATGCTGCTGCTGCTGCTGCTGCTAAGTCCCATCAGTCGTGTCCTACTCTGTGCGACCCCATAGACGGCAGCCCACCAGGCTCTCCCATCCCTGGGATTCTCCAGGCAAAAACACTGGAGTGGGTTGCCATTTCCTTCTCCAAGTCATGAACGTGAAAAGTGAAAGTGAAGTCGCTCAGTCGTGTCTGACTCTCAGCAACCCCATGGACTGCAGCCTCCCAGGCTCCTCCATCTATGGGATTTTCCAGGCAAGAGTACTGCAGTGGGGTGCCATCGCCTTCTCCGATAAAGATGTGAATAAAAAACACTAATAGTTTCTAACAGCTCAAGGTCATACTGCTAGATGACCCCAGCCACACTTAAAATGCCTGCCTGGGAAAAATCTCAAAGCTGCTGCATGAATTTACAGTTTTAGCTAGCATTTGAAAATACGGCTCCTGCTTCCCAGGCTCTGTGGGAGGGTAGGAGACTACTTTCAATAAGCGCCAGCAGCAAGCCCGGCTGGGTTCATGTGAACCACCTCCCCTTCCTTGCAGTTTGTAATTTTTCATTTCCCTGACTGTATGGAGTTCTCTCTCACTCCGACCCTTGTTCCCTCATCCTTTTTTTTTCTTTTAAAGTTAACCCTGTGCAAATCAAAGCTGAAATCAGTTCACAATTTCCCCTATTGCAATAGTATATTACTGATTAAAACCTGTCCTTACCATTTTAACCAGTGTCCAGCTTTGTCTATCTGTGACACCTGTTACCATAAATTGGTTCCCACTGACAACCATCAATGACCCTGTGTTAGTCACAACTCATCACAGCTCACTTCCAGATCATTAAATCTTTGACATTAAGAATCTATAGCACAGTGCACAGCACATGAATACTCTCAAATATTAATATTTAAACTCAACATTTAAAAATTTTAGTTTTCCAAACGATCTGAAGTCGTTTACAATAAATTCAACAAAATAAAAATATATCAAACCCAAAATCTGGAAAAGCAATATACACATTTGTATAGCAAATGAGAAAAGATGCATGTAGATAAGCAGAACCCAAGAATCATTTAATTATTAAAACTGACTTGCATTTTGTTGTGTCAGCTACCTGTCAGCCGAAATAAAGCAATTATGAGTGAGCACTTACATAATTCTTATTATCCTCAACTGTGCCCGTTGAAGCACAAAAGTTTAAAATTCTCACGAAGTCTAATTTATCTTTTTTAGGGGGGAGGGCAGTGAGGGGTAGCTTGTGCTTTCAGTGTCATATCTAAGAAAATGCTGTTAATCCAAAGTCACCAAGATTTACTCCTATGGTTTCTTAAAAAAGACTTTTACAGGTTTAGCTCTGTAGCGTCTTCGGCCCACTAAGTTAGCTTCTATGTGCACGGCAGGAGTCCAGCTCCATTCCTCTGCACAGGCACGCCTGTCCTTTCAGGCATCATACACAGCAACAGCATGTTGGGGCAACCCTGTGACTCACACAAGTCCTCTCTGAACGAACTCAGCACCAAGATGCCTTCAAAGTTTCTGTGACAGAAGCAACCTACTAAACTAGCCAATTATTGCTGTATGTAAGTTCCTTTCATGTGTCACGCTACTGATTTCCATGTCCTGCTAGGACACCTCTGTCAGGCACCAAGTCAGGCAAGGATCATGATGCTCCTGCTGAAAATTACACGTCTGTGTCCTCACTGCTTGATGTGAGTGAAGCACTCTTTTCAAATCCAGTCCAGAATGCTTTCCAAAGCTTCTAACCATGGTGGAATGTTTTTATCTATTAGATCTGGACTATAAGTCAAGATATCCCTTTTGAAAGCTCTTTCAAAATGCCAAAGTCATCTCTAACCTCTAAAGAGGGTTATGTTCCCAGGGACAATTCAAATTTGATTGGTAATGACCTAGTAATAATTCGCTTAGCTTTTAAGTCTAAGCTCATATAAAACCCCTATTTTAGACGTGAGAAAATTGAGGCACAACTTGCAGAAGGCCTCAGATAATAATAAGTGGGAGACGCTAATCCAGATCTTTCTGACTAAAACCAAAGCTCTGCTACATCTATTCTACTTAACAGCATACGAGCCACAGGGAACTCCTTTGTTATTTCTTGGAAGAAATGTCAATGTTCCTCCTTGGATTCTACCACCCTAACCATTGCCTGTCTAAATCCGTCAATGAGATGTAGTCCACTTCTTGCCAAGATTAGGGAATACAACTATCAGAAGATACCAAGACAGATATGAACGGAAGTAGAAAACTGTAGGGACTAGCAAGTAGTTAGGTAGTCATCTGAAGGCTATCTGCCACTTTAAAGGAAAAACAAAAACAACCATTTGAATTAATTCTCCCAGTTCTGGTGTAGGGCTTGAGGAAATCTATTTTAAAAATTCAACATTATGTGAATGAGCAGACTGTCTCTAAGGGTTTGTATTAGAAATATTTAGGATGAGAGAAGGCAGCTGTGCTGGATGGACCACCAGCAGGCACACCGGGAACAGACTATCTGATTTCTGCTCTGCTATTTAACAAGTAAGTGTGCAGCCTTGGGCGTCACTTAGTTCAGTTCAGTTCAGTCGCTCAGTCGTGTCCAACTCTTTGCGACACCATGAATCTCAGCACGCCAGGCCTCCTTGTCCATCACCAACTCCCGGAGTTCACTCAGACTCACGTCCATCAAGTCAGTGATGCCATCCAGCCATCTCATCTCTGTTACCCTCCTCTCCTCCTGCCCCCAATCTCTCCCAGCATCAGAGTCTTTTCTAGTGAGTCAACTCTTCGCATGAGGTACCCAAAGTACTGGAGTTTCAGCTTTAGCATCATTCCCTCCAAAGAAATCCCAGGGCCGATCTCCTTCAGAATGGACTGGTTGGATCTCCTTGCAGTCCAAGAGACTCTCAAGAGTCTTTTTCAACACCACAGTTCAAAAGCATCAATTCTTCGGCACTCAGCCTTCTTCACAGTCCAACTCTCACATCCATACACGACCACTGGAAAAACCATAGCCTTGACTAGACGGACCTTTGTTGCCAAAATAATGTCTCTGCTTTTCAATATGCTATCTAGGTTGGTCATAACTTTTCTTCCAAGGAGTAAGTGTCTTTTAGTTTCATGGCTGCAATCACATCTGCAGTGATTTTGGAGCCCAGAAAAATAAAGTCTGACACCGTTTCCACTGTTTCCCCATCTATTTTCCATGAAGTGATGGGACCAGATGCCATGACCTTTGTTTTCTGAATGTTGAGCTTTAAGCCAACTTTTTCGCTTTCCTCTTTCACTTTCATCAAGAAGCTTTTTAGTTCCTCTTCACTTTCTGCCATAAGGGTGGTGTCATCTGCATATCTGAGGTTATTGATATTTCTCCCAGCAATCTTGATTCCAGCTTGTGTNCGTCCATCAAGTCAGTGATGCCATCCAGCCATCTCATCTCTGTTACCCTCCTCTCCTCCTGCCCCCAATCTCTCCCAGCATCAGAGTCTTTTCTAGTGAGTCAACTCTTCGCATGAGGTACCCAAAGTACTGGAGTTTCAGCTTTAGCATCATTCCCTCCAAAGAAATCCCAGGGCCGATCTCCTTCAGAATGGACTGGTTGGATCTCCTTGCAGTCCAAGAGACTCTCAAGAGTCTTTTTCAACACCACAGTTCAAAAGCATCAATTCTTCGGCACTCAGCCTTCTTCACAGTCCAACTCTCACATCCATACACGACCACTGGAAAAACCATAGCCTTGACTAGACGGACCTTTGTTGCCAAAATAATGTCTCTGCTTTTCAATATGCTATCTAGGTTGGTCATAACTTTTCTTCCAAGGAGTAAGTGTCTTTTAGTTTCATGGCTGCAATCACATCTGCAGTGATTTTGGAGCCCAGAAAAATAAAGTCTGACACCGTTTCCACTGTTTCCCCATCTATTTTCCATGAAGTGATGGGACCAGATGCCATGACCTTTGTTTTCTGAATGTTGAGCTTTAAGCCAACTTTTTCGCTTTCCTCTTTCACTTTCATCAAGAAGCTTTTTAGTTCCTCTTCACTTTCTGCCATAAGGGTGGTGTCATCTGCATATCTGAGGTTATTGATATTTCTCCCAGCAATCTTGATTCCAGCTTGTGTTTCTTCCAGTCCAGCGTTTCTCCTGATGTACTCTGCATATAAGTTAAATAAGCAGGGTGACAATATACAGCCTTGACGTACTCCTTTTCCTATTTGGAACCAGTCTGTTATTATCTGGATCTCAATTTTCCTACCCTTACCCTTTCTACATCAGAGTTACAGTGAAGGTCTTATGAGAATACACACGAAAGTGCTTTGTGAAAAATAAAATGCTATTCTGACAAGGCAGGACTGGGTTTGGTAGCAGTGTTTCAAACTTCTGGAATTTCTCTCAGAGCTCTATGACCAAGCAATACTGCAAACAAGAAAACAGTACTGAAACAGTCTGACAGAACAAGGCTCTCAGGGGGTTATTTGCAAGCCTGTCAGAACTGCTAATCACCAAGACAATGGGAGAGACTTCTCTATGGACAATTGGATTAGTCCATAATGGAGCCGTAATAAGGCTAATCAGATTCTGGCAGATCCTCACAGGCCTGGGCTGAAGAATGATCACTCCAGGAAACAAAGCTGAATCTATAAACCGGGAGGTCTGGCTAAAAGATTATGTGGGGAAAACTATCTTTTGTATACACAACTAATATTAAGCGCGAGACCTAAGAGAAGCACGGCACTCCGAGGCACCGAATCAACCAGACAGTTCAGAGTCCCAGTTCTCTATTCCTAATTCTCTCCTAGCATTTACTAGTCCTTTTAGCCCTTGAATACACACACACACACACACACACACACACACACACATATATAAAAATGCAACGCTCAGATCTAGAAATGGGGAAGTAAGGGGTGGCGAGAGATACACGTGAGGTCTACGATAGCTATCAGCTTCCCTGGTGGTAAAAAATCCGCCTGCCTATGCAGGAGATGTGGGATTGATCCCTGGGTCAGGATGATCCCCTAGAGAAGGAAATGGCAATCCACTCCAGTATTTTTGCCTGGGAAATTCCATGGACAGAAGGAGCCTGGTGGGCTACAGTCCATGGGATCGCAAAAAGTCAGACACAACTTGACAACTAAACAACAAGATAGCTGTAGTCCGATTTCTTCATAAGAAATGCTCCAAATATCCCTTGTAGACTGTGTAGAATCTAAGGTTCTTACCTTCCTAGGGACATTCCACTGTCACTACCACTAGGTGCTATAAGGAACTATAATGAATCACTTAAAAGTAGGAAAACCAAAGTGCTCACCTTACACTTAAGTCAATGCCAAAACATTCACTGAATAACTCCCAAATACTCACACTGCTCAAGGAATCAAGGGGGAAAAAATCCAAATGGTTAAATCTCTAAACTGACTCATATAAACAAGTGATTATTCACTTAATAAAATGTATGTGCCAGGCACTCTGCTAAAGTTTCTGCCTTCAAGAAGCTTTACAATCTAGTTTAGTTTCATACCATCAAGAACCAAAAAGGACTTTCCTGGCGGTCCAGTGATTAAGACTTCATAGTTCTTCTGCAAGGAGCTCAGGATCAGAGAACTAAGATCCCACATGCCAAGCAGCAGGGCCAAAAAAATTTAAAAAAAAAAAAAAAAAAAAAAGAATCTGTGCAATGACATCACAGGGTGGAAGTGAGAACTATTTTTACTGTGTGGTGAGCTCTGAAGTAGTCTTTGAAGGCTAGATGGTTATTATTTCTGAAGGCAATTAGTGGGGGAGGGAGAGCAGTCCAAAGCAAAGAGATCAGAAAACCCAAGGCTTGCTTGAGGAACAAGATCAGTTTGGTTAGAGAGGTATAAATACAAAGGTCCACAAGCAGAATGTCTCTGAGACACAAGAGTGAGCTGTTGGCCCCATTCTGCAGCACTGCACCCCTTCATCCCCAGTCTTCCGACAGGGAGGGTTCTGCATTACCTGTGGGAGAACTATACAAATCCTTCAATCAGGTCTTCATTTCAACCTTTGGTTAACAGGAGAAAGAGCTTTTCCAACAGCCATTCTGACAAGTTAAAAGTAGGATTTCTCTACCTGTATATATTAATCCAAAAAGGAGCTGGCTTTGGAATGTAATTTTCTGAGGCCCTACGTACAAAGAGCCTGGGACAACGTTGGGAAGAGACAGACTAAAAGGACACACAAAGGGAATCCTCTCTGTCCTCATTAGACGTACTATAGACAGACGCTCAGTGTTGCCCCTCAAACCCTGTCAACTCCTTCCATTATGATATAGTGCGATAGAGTATTGATTTGGGAGTCAGATGAACTGCTTCCCATCCCAACTGAATAACCATGGGCAAACTACCCACTCCTGTGAATCTCTGCTTCTCATTTTAATAAAACTTTATAGCCCCGTATGATTGATGCAGTAATGTCAAAGTGTCTAGGCCCTAAATGCTGAATCAGTGGTATTTCTTTTTTCGTCCCAGATCCTATTCTGAAAATCTTCAATTCCCCATGAGGGCAATTTCCTGGAAATTAGAGTCAAAAGAACAATTCTATTTCCTTGCTCTCCACGAATAGATGATTTTTCCTCTTCCTTTCTCCTAACACTGTAGCTCCTTTGTCTTAATCTTTACCTTCTATTCCATCTTCATTCCTTCAAAAGCTAGACTGTAAGAACCAATGAGCCGGATTTTTTAAAAAAGGCTGGTTCTCTACCATTTACCTCACTGCAAAATAAGAAATTCTAATCACGTCTCATTGCAATAATTGCTTCTTTGGAAGATTTAAAAGCTGATGATTTTCAAACCCATATCTGCAGTCATACCTAACACTCAAGGTGTTCCTTCTACCTATATTCCATAAGCACCTCAAATACTTTAAACACAGTTTTTTAAAGTCAGCGTTATCTCCATAAACCTGCTCCTCATTCATTCTTTATACACTTCACTGATCACAACCCCTTATTTGGATTTCTGGAATCTAAAGAGCACTGAAATTAAGAATGTTTTTAGTATATATAACCTCAAAATGTATTTAAGCAACAAAACCTGAATAAAACTAACATGAGGGGACTTCCCTGGTGGTCCAGCAGCTAAGACTCCAAGCTCCCACTATGGGGGGCAGGGTTCGATCCCTGGTCAGGGAACTAGATCCCACACCCTGCAACTAAGACCTGGCACAGCCAAATAAATAAATAAGTATTAAAAACAAAAACTAACATGAGACTACGTACAGCCCTTATTAATCTCACTCAACGTTCAAATGCTCTGCCAGAAAACATTAATCATATTTGACTATACGGGGCTCTATCCCAGACCCTGCTGGAGGTGTTATACACTCAAAAGGGTGAAACCAGTTAATGAGAGAGGGGAAGAACTTAGGTTTTAGAATGGTATGTGGCCCTCCAAAGCTCAACCTTTATCAATAATGTTTTATTCCCTAGTATTTAATTTTTCTTGCTGGATTTCCTTGAGTATGCCATGAGCAGCACTGACACTGACTTCATGAAAGGCTGACAAAAAAAGTATATCAGACCTGTACTACAAGCTTTGGCAAACAGATGGCCACGACTGGGGGACTTTCTCTTGACTGATGGCTGAATTCTAAAGTCATATGACAAGAGGTGGTCTGAGCAATGAGCATGCCTGTTATGTGGATGTTATTTATGTTTGATCCCCAGTGCTTTTGTATGTGACATGGGTTCTGGTAATTAAAACTTTACATTTTATTATTATTTAATTCTACAAATTAAAATTTGTCCCAATTAATTACGCCAAGTGCTAAAAATAAAGAATGTTAACTATCCGAATGACTATTTAGCAGCTTGTTAAAAGTTATTTTCTCATATCAAGCAGCAATAATTTCAAGAAACTGACTTTTTCTATTGTTTCACTTTTGCTGCAAAATGAACAGCTTTAAATAATTTTTAAAGTTTTGATTAGTTTCTGTATTTATAAATACTACTTTGCATATGTAATTTGATATACTTTATATAAGTAATTAAATCAAAGTTACCCAGCAAATACAGCTATAAAATTTAGCTAAATGTAAACAGTCTTTTAATTTAACTTTAATCTAAAAATCTTGTTCAGTCACTCTTAACCTTGCATTGAATATAAAGTAAGTTTTATGTTTACTCTTTTGATGTATAGAGCAGAGACATACTTATTGCATATAAAAAATCATTGAGTACATCTGTGTTTTTAAAATTTTCTGGGAGGGATGCATTAGGGAAAAAAGATGCCTAAGAAGGCTTCTTAGGAAGGTGACAATAAATGGAAAGTTTAAGAAAACACTGATAAAAAGGATTAAAATCTGTACCAGTCAGTATCTTCTCAGCTTTTCAAGTCAGATCTTGTGAGTCACCCTTGACAATTCCTTTTCCCTTATCCTCATATTCAATCACTAAGAATAGTGGCTTTATCTCCTAATTATTTCCGGGACTCTGTCTCTTTTTCCTACTGCCATTATCCTAACTCTGATCTTCATGATCTCTTGCCTAGACTTTACAAGTCTCATTAATCTGCTTCTTTTCTCTTTATTTCAAACTTCTTGAAACAGTTTGTCTCTCCTCTCTCATCTTAGTCCACTCCATGTTGTCAAACTGGTTTTGTAAAAGACACTGATGGAGTGCATGATGCTAAATTCAACTTCAGTCCTTGTTTTGCTGGTCCTCTTGGCAACACTCAATTCTAACAGCCATTTCCTTCTTCCTAAAACCCTCTTTCCAAATGTCCCTGGTGATACAGTAGTTAAGAATCCAACTGCCAACGCAGGGGACACAGGTTTGATCCTTGTTCCAGTAAGATTTCACATGCCTCGGAGCAACTAAGCCGGTACACCGTAACTTCTGGCCCACTGTCTAGAGTCTGTGCTCCGAGAGGAGCCATGGCTATGAGAAGCCTTCATGCTGCAACTCAAGAGTAGCCCCCACTCTCTGCCAACTACAGAAAGCCCGCTGGCAGCAACGAAGACCCAGTGCAGCCAAAAATAAATAAAATTTTATAATATTAGAAAGGTACTCTTTTCCATATGGGCTTCCCTGGTGGCTCAGAGGTTAAAGTGTCTGCCTCCAATGCGGGAGACCCGGGTTCGATCCGTGGGTCGGGAAGATCCCTTGGAGAAGGAAATGGTAACCTACTCCAGTATTCTTGCCTGGAGAATCCCATAGACGGAGAAGCCTGGTAGGCTACAGTCCACGGGGTCGCAAAGAGTCGGACATGACTGAGCGACTTCACTTTTCTTTCTTTCCTACTCGTTTCCATTGGTTTATGAGACATCAATCACTCACTAACTTTCTTCAAATTAAGGCTGCTGATCCATTTCTTCCTGCATATTAAAGGTTCTCATCAGCCCATCTCCCATGATATACATTTTTCATAGGTNCGGACATGACTGAGCGACTTCACTTTTCTTTCTTTCCTACTCGTTTCCATTGGTTTATGAGACATCAATCACTCACTAACTTTCTTCAAATTAAGGCTGCTGATCCATTTCTTCCTGCATATTAAAGGTTCTCATCAGCCCATCTCCCATGATATACATTTTTCATAGGTACTATCAGTGATTCCAGCAGTTTCAGCCACCACATAATAAACATATGATCAAACCTCTATCTCCCACCCCAAGCTCCACTTTTGAGCTCCAGATTTCTCTATCCAGTTGTTTTCTGGACATCTCCCCTTGGAGGTCACAGAGATTGCTTGAAATGTCCAGATTTCAACTCAACTCAGTTAACAGCAACACTATCCACTCTGCTGCTCAAGGCAAGAGGCCCAGGAGTCATGCTTAATTCCACCTCTGTCCCCCAACCACTTGCAGCCTCCCAATGAAACCAATAACCAAGCCTGGTAATTCAAAGTTTCTACTGTGATCGGAAGACGACTGCTTCTTGTCAGGAAAGCTACGACAAACCTAGACAGTGTGTTGAAAAGCAGAGACATTACTTTGCGGACAAAGGTCTGTATATTCAAGGCTACCCTAGTGGTCCAGAGCTGGATCATAAAGAAGGTGGAGTGCTGAAGAATTGATGCATTTGAACTGCGGTGCTGGAGAAGATTCCTAAGAGTCCCTTGGACAGCAAGGAGAGCAAACCAGTCAAGGGAAATCAAGCCTGAACACTTGCTGGAAGGACTGATGCTGAAGCGGAAACTCCAGTATTTTGGTCTTCTGATGCGAACAGCTGACTCACTGGAGAAGTCCCTGATGCTAGGAAAGATTGAAGGCAGAAGAAGAGGGTGTCAGAGGACGAGATGGCTGGATGGCATCACCAATGCAATGGACATGAACTTGGGCAAACTCAGGGAGATGGTGAGGCACAGGGAGGCCTGGCATCCTGCAGTCGATGGGGATGCAAAGAGTCAGACACAATTGAGTGACTGAACAACATTCTCTACTGTAACTATCTCTCAATCTCTGTGAACATCTCTTGCTTGGACTACCATACCACTTAAGAACTGACTACTGGGACTTCCCTGGTGGTCCAGTGGTTAGGAATCTGCTTGCTAGTGCAGGGAACTCGGGTTCCATCCCCGGTCCAGGAGGATCTCACATGCCGAGGAGCAACGAGGCCCATGAGGCACAACTCGGGAGCCCGCAAGCAGCAACTGCTGAGCCTGTGCACCCAGAACTGGTGCTCCGCAGCTGGAGGGGCCACCACAATAGGAAGCCTGACCCCAACTAGAGGAAGACCTCACTCAGCAGCGAGGACTAGCCAAAAATAAATTAAAAAGAAAACAAAACAAAAAACCCACCAACTAAAGAATCTCCTGGTTAGCATCTTCTGGCAGTCTTAATTTATTCTCCCCAGAGTTTTCAAGTAATACAAATAAATAAATTTGATCATGTCACTTCTGAGATTAAAACCTTTCAATGGCATTTCACTGTCATCAGGGTTAGGTCTAAATATCATTCCCTGAAATGCTACCGACCACCAAGCCTAGCGATCTTTTTCTTGTGAAATCATTTCCACCCTGCTGCTGACAAATCACATCCATAGGTCAGGTCTCATTAGCTTAATGGCTTTCCCTGACTCCCCTAGGCTGGGGTGGATTGCTCACTCAAAATACTACCATAATGGTCTCCAAAGTATGAGATACAAAATCAACTGGGACATAGGAAGAAATGCATACATGTGTATTTTTACTAATATACGTATATAATATGTACTTATACATTAGTAGGGCTTAACTTTATTATACATTAGCCTATTAATACTGGCAACTTTTATCTGCGGGTGAAGAAGTTCATTCACATTTTATCATACTGAGTCACACTGTGGTTTGCAACTTGTTAAGTAGATGTATAAGATAGCTAGTTTTAACGAAATTAACATTTACAAAATAAACAGCTTAGAGTTCTGTCAAGAAACTGAATGGAAGAGAATGTTAATGATGCCAGGAAGAGGAACAAAGAAACAGCAGAGCTGATGTCTCTGGAAGTACATAGTCCTGAGTTCCAGAATTTTACTTGCCACATCACAGTAAAACAACACAAAATAACATAATGACCAGCTAATCAGATCTAAGAAAGCCAAAGACTTAAAATTATCTTAAAGATTATTTATTTATTTTTGGTAACAGCATGTGGATCTTAGTTTCCTAAGGGATTGAACCCGGGTTACTGCAGTGTAAGCGCCGAGTTCTATCTAGTGGACCGCTCAAAAATATTTTCTTTAAATACAT
Source organism: Neotragus moschatus (assembly GCA_006410615.1). NCBI lineage: Eukaryota > Metazoa > Chordata > Mammalia > Artiodactyla > Bovidae > Neotragus > Neotragus moschatus. Next base: position 817,992 of record SJYA01000235.1, on the reverse strand, counting down.
AGAATCTGGTAAAATATACAGATTACTTGAGACAGTTTATAAAATATATAGAATATTAATGAAGGCAAAACTTATCAATAAGACAGGCAGTTTGGGGGCTATATTTGGCCTCAAATATTCTTCTATTTTTGATTAGCTTAATGTTTTTAGATTCTGTTTCTTAAAAACATTTATTTATTCAATTTGTTTATTTATACTGAAGTACATATTCTTAGATTTATCTGTTTATTTACTGGCTGCATCAGTGGCTTGCAGAATCTAAGTTCCCCAATCAGGGATCAAACTCATACCCCTTTCAGTGCAAGTTCAGAGTCCTAACCACTGGACCACCAGAGAATTTCCAAGATGTTTTTAGATTTTAAAAATTAGCTTGCAACATCTAAAAATGTTTAATCCACTAAGAAATCATGTGAAAATTCAGATTTCCAATTTCTGGGGAAAGGGGTTGTGGAAAGGCCTGGGAAGTTATGCAATAAGGCAACATTAGACCTACATTCTGTAATGGCAACAACTGGCTGGAACTCATCAATCAGATATCATTGGACTCTAGTTGGTCTGTCAGTTTCCATTTGGTTAATTTTATTCAATTACCCATTAGAATTTAAACTCTCGGATTTCACTAGAAAAGTATACTTTTGTCTGTTTCATTCACTGCTATATTGCCAGGGCCTAGAACAGTAGCTGACACACAGTAGGCATTCAAGAAACATTTGCTGAAATTAATGATGAATAACTGCTGCCTGTCTCATCATGTTTCCGACAAGTGTTCATAGTATTTTTGCTTTCTGGGCTTCCCTGGTGGTCCAGTGGTTAAGAATCCACCTTGTAACGCAAGGGACACTGGTTCGACCCCCAGTTTGGGAAGATACTACAAACTACATGCCACGGAGCAACTAAGCCCACGGACCACAGCTAATAAAGCCCGCACACAAGGAGGAGTAGCCCCCACTCACCACAATTAGAGAAAAGCCTACATGCAGCAACAAAGACCCACCACAGCTGAAAATAAACATACATAAATAAATCTGAAAAATATTTCTGCCTTCCCCTAAAAGACAAATGGATTACTCTTTTATATTTAACACAAGGCCCAACACATACTAAGTACTTTATTTGCTCACTGAGTGACTAACAGCAATTAGTTATCATTTACTGAGTACTCATGGTGTGCTAAACACCATGCTAAAATGCTTTACAAGCATTTGTTCATTTAATCACCTTAACACTCCTATGAGACAGATATTATCATCATCCCTGTTTTAAGAGATGAGGAAAATAAAGCTCTGGAGATTAAGCAACTGGTTAAAGTTCTAATGGAATTACAGAATGAAACAGTCGTAACACAAGATAAAATATGAAAAGGACTATATGAAAGGCAAGAACAAAGTGCTACAGAATTCACAATAGTTCACTTCCAGTTTGAAAGACATAAGGTACATATTTCGGAAAGGTCCCTGAGGGAGGTAGCCTTTAAACCAGATCTTGTAAAAGGGGCAAGATTTCCATAGGAAAAGACGGGCGGGGAAGGGATTGCTTTTGTCGCTTTCTCTACCAGGAAAGCTGAAATACACACCGAGGAGGTGGTCTGAGTGGAATGAAGGATATGTGGATAAATATTAAATGGAGTCAGTAGGAAGGCCTTCAATACCATAACCTATGAGTTATGATTTTATCCTGCAGACAATAAGGAGTCCATGAAAGTTCCTAAGGAGTAGGGTGACAAGATCTGATGGGTGTTTTAGCAATATTGCTGCAGCAGAAGTGGTTGTGGTATTGGAGGTTACAGAAGAGATTTAGAAAGTTTCTGAAATAATGACACCTTTACAACTTACATTATTTTCTAACATCTAGTATTGATACTTCACTGACACTTCATTAACAACATTAATAAACAGTATTATTATATTTTCACATCAAGGAGCTTGAGACTCAGCAAGTTCCACAGAATTAATAGTCTTTTTGGGACTATGCTCTGAGAAAAACGTACACAAAACAATTTAGGGATGACGGAAGACATCAGTAAGAGGATCATAGTATCCAACAACTGCCAATATAGGAAAGGAAGAAAAGAGTAAGGAACCAGTCTGACCAAGGGTAAGATTTCTCTTATGCCCTAGTGTCTGACCATTAACAAAAAATGCAGGAAAGGGACCCCATGCGGGAGTGAGTCTGAGGCTGGGGAACACTTAGTTTAGCGCCTTCTCTGTTGCTGTTAGGAACTATGGGGTGGGTGGGGAGGCAAGGCTGGGAAGGAATGTTCTAGATTACTTCCTGACCTGCAGGGGTTATCAGAAAGGTTTTGTTACTCGAAGCCAACTAGAGGCAACCTTCAGTATCCTACAGGCCAATGGCAGTGACAGTTCCAAAACACCACGAAGAGATCAGATTCTTTCCGTCTAGACCCTCGCCCTTAGAACTGCCCGCTCTTTATTTATAAATTCTGCCTCATGAATTCCCAGCATTGCGAATGGCAATTTCAAGAGTCAGAAAAGGGCTCCTTTCTTTCCAGAGGCAGAACAGTCCTTAATAGCCCATATTTTGGTTAGAACCATACTGCCTGAGGAAGTGATTCTTCTGTTTACTAGCTCTGACCTTGCATTAGTTTGTGCTTTGTGCTTTCAGTTTTCTCAACTAGAATGTGAGAATCTGAGAAATAAATGAACTAGTATTACAGTACTTAGTGCCTAGCATATAGCAAGTTCTACAGAAGTAATGACTATTACTATAGCTTTGCCATTTCTTTTTAAGTTCTCAAACTTTGGTGAGATACCTGGGTTAAAATACAAACTGGCAAAAAAGAATAAAATTTGGCAAATAAGAAAGGCTTTTTCAGAAGTCCTCCAGGCTTCCCTTCACATCTAATCAGCCAAAATCTGTATCACCTGCCTATGCCTAAATCAATCACTGTCTAGAGAGATAGAATTACGATTGATTTAGAGTTTGTATCAATCAAGACTAGTGGGCTATATCAATCACCCCAGGGCTGGGAAGGTGCTGCCAGATTCCTGGTTAGCAGGATGGTAGGAACCTGATAAAAGCAAGAAATGTCTGCCAAGACTTAGTCTTGAGAGTCTGTGGTCTCTGCTAAGGAGGGTTAAAACAAATAACTTCCAGAGCTGCAAGCATCACCCCCACAAAATTCCTAATAGCAATGAAATAACTACAAAGGTCTGTTAAGGCTAGTGAAGTCTGGCACAGAAGAAACAGTACAGTGTAGGCCAGAGCTTGAGGAGAATATGCTGGCCAGGCAGTGAAGTACAGCAGGGTCTAGACATGGAGGTGTGAGGCAGGCTGTGTCAGTGTCCCCAGCCCTAGGGCTTAGGTCACCAGCCTTGGACTAAACACCAAATCTTCTCAAAGCCTGTTTACTCTTTTATAAATGAGGATAACCAAAACCACATTCCCAGGTGATGCAGGAGACACTAAGAGATGCAGGTTTGATCCCTGCGTCGGAAAGATCCCCTGGAACAGGGCATGGCAACCTACTCCAGGTTTGTGCCTGGAGAATCCCCACGGACAGAGAAGCTTGGCAGGGCTACAGTCCATAAGATCGCAGAGTCAGACACAACCGAAGTGACTGAGCACGCACACAAAACCACCTTGAATTTGATGTTAGGATTAAATGTAAGGATACATTTCACTCTGTGGTATAAGGATCAGAAAACAAAAACAACCAACCCACACATAAAACAATAACCCACAAAACCCACACAAAACATCACCACCAACAGCTAAGTATTCAGAAAGACAAAGTGCAAGGTGGGATGGGGTGGGGGGAGGGGCCTGAAGTGAAGGTGCAGAGAAAAAGGGGAAGCTACTTGACTCTAGACTAAAAATCCCCTTCAGGACCCTGGTCAGATTTTGCTGCTCTATTGAAGAACTTCCATTTCAAAGTGTACCAGAAAAGGACTAACGTGATTCTACTTAGAGGTTTCTCTGCAGCAAAATGGGTAAGAACCTCACTTCTGGATTTGCTGTAACTAGTGTGTTCTATTCTCTGAAGTGGTTTCCCAATCTGTAAAAATTGAGTAAATCATGGCCAAATTTACTTCCACCGGGCTTAATAAACTAAATATTAGCTCCTTCCCTTTTGAGGCAGCAATGTTGCTGAAACTGAAGGCCAATACAAAATCTATAACATAAATGTCCCTAAAATTTTTCATTCATTCATGAAGTTGCAGTTATTTGTAACTGCAAATAACAGGCCTATCAGCCTTAATGGAGGATTCTGGAAACTAGAGTGCTTAAAAGAAAGGAACAGACACAGAAGGTGAAAAAGAATCTGTTTTGATATTTATAGAGCTCTTGTGCTTGTGTGCTCAGTTGTGTCCAACTCTTTGTGGCCCCACGGACTGTAACCTACCAGGCTTCTCTGTCCATGGGATTTCCAGGTGAGAATACTGCAGTGGGTTGCTATTTCCTTCTCCAGATCTTCCTGACCCAGGGATTGAACCCGGGTCTCCTGTGCTTCCCGCACTGCAGGCAGATTCTTTACCCACTGGGGTAAGCCACTGGGGAAGCCCTACTAGCCTCCAGACAATGTGGCATCTCATTTAATTCTTAAACACCTGGGTAACACTTGTCCCCTCCCTCTCTCTAGAGATGAGGAAAGGAGGGCTCAGAAAGGAAGGAAAATAACATTTACTGTGAACTGTGCTAGATGTTTTCCATATGCATTACTGCATTTGACATTTAAGTGACTTCTCTGGATGAGAGCTAGGAAGTAGGAGGCAGGATTATAATACCAGATCTGATTCTAAACTCATTGTTGTTCAGCTGAAGGGAATAATTTATGTTTCCTCAGGATCAGGGATCTTACAAAACTCAGTCTTAGAATCTCATTTACCTCCCCACCCCCAAAACACTCACAATAGTTGGAGTTAGCAATTCACCTTGGAGTTGTTCAGTTTCTTTCAGATTAAAGATTTCAAAGTGGGCCCACTAGCAAACAAAAACAAAACACCTTTACAACTCTTGCCTAGGATTAAAAGCTTTCTTTCCCTCTTTTCCAGCCCAACCACTAGAGGGCCAGGCCACAAAAAACAGCAGCTATAAACTAGAGCTCTGGAGCGATCCACCTGGTTTAAGCCACTTACTGTGTGACCTTGCCTAAGTTACTTTACCTCCCTAAGCCTCAGTTCCTTATCTGGGATAATAGTATTATCTCAATAGATGGTGCAGATTAAATAAAACGTGACATGTAAAGCAATCAGAACAATGCCTGCACAACAGGAAGACCTTAGCAAATTTAACAGCTTTTATTGCTGGAGAAGAAGTACCACTGATGGGTCTGTCCCTAAGTCCAAAGACTTCGCCATCGTAATCTCTCTGAGCACTGGCTTTGCTGATTGGAGTCCCTTTAATAAGAGCAACAGGTCTCTCCTTTTCTGCTAATCAGGGCCAAGCCCAGAAACCTAAAGTCACAGACCTATACATGACTACGAGGTATTGGCATTGGTTTTCTACCACTACGAGGGCTGTCACTCTGAACCCAGCCGAACCACCCCATTTCCGCCTCGGCTCGGGAAGTTCTCCAGGCCTTCAGCGGCCCAAGCTGCTTTTGGCATGGCTGCCCCTGCTTATCAGGCCTAGAGCCGGATCGCCTGGCGTACCTTCGCAAGAGGACTTTCTCTCTCAGACGTAGGCAGGATTTCCCTAAGTTCTCGGGAGTCAGTGAATCCAGTTAACAGGCGCGTCGGTCAGACACACGCCTGGAGAGGGCTCCCTCAGCGTCGTCCGGGCCTGCCACCCGGAGCCCGGCCCCCAGTCCCGCCGCCTGGAGCCCGGCCCCCAAGCCCAGACTCGGCACAGACCAGAAGGTCGGCCCCTTTCTAGCCTCCGGGAACACGTGCGATCCGACCCAGGGCCACCACGTGGGGGTTCCAGAAGTGACAAGGTATTCCTGGAACCAACCCCCCAAAACTGCTCCCCGCATGGGCCCTAACCCTGCCCCAAACTGGCCTGAGCGGCGCTCCCGGCCTGGCTTCTCCCCTCAAATCTATTTGGAGGAGGTTCAGACATCCTCTACAGCCTAGAGACAGGCTCTCGCCAGACTCCAACCCCAAGACTGTCTCAGCGCGAATCCCCAATTGCCTGGTTTCCTTACTCACCCATCGCGGCTCCGCTCGCTTCTACTTGGCGGCGGCAGCGGCGGCAGCTTCAGCGGCAGCTTCAGCAGACAATATGGCGGATCTGCAGGACGGCAGCCCGGAATGGACAAACAACTTAACATTCAATCCCGGGAAGAAACGCGCTTTCGGCCCCAACCTCTAGTAGACACAGACGAGCTCGTTTAAAGAGACCGTAGCTACTAAAGGCTGGGAACTGGGATGAGATATGAAAGGAGTGGGTGGAGGAAAACTGGGAGGGACATCTACTAAATAAAGTTAAGCTGCTTAAGATTTCTCAGCTTCTTCTACTATTTCCTGTTTATAGTGAGGTCTCCTCCCCTAGAAACCTTTTTCTTCCAAAAAGGCATTCCTTCCTTTTATATTAATAGTTAAAACCACGCATAGACCCTGAACTGGATATGAATAAGGAGTTATCCGGCAAGGTAAAGTGACTAGCCCAAGGATATAGAGATAAGGAAACGAAGAAATCTAAAGTAAACCTGATTACAATCCTATTGAGAGATAAGCAGAAAAATGACTGGTGCCGGGCTTTATAGTTGACAGAGCGCTTCACTTAATCTGCAAGCTCTCTGAGGGCAGAGGTCGGTTCTATACCCTTTACTACTGCTCTTCAGCACCTACCACAGTACATGGGACAGTGTATGTGCTCCATAAACATTTATTAAATGAATAAACAGATGCACGAACAGATCTGTGAATTACACAAAACAAGGAATATGATCTACTTATTCCGAGATGAGGAAATTGAGACTCTGAGGTTCAAGTGTCTTTTGCTGTTGCTGTTGGCTGCACCTTGTGGCGTGTGGATCTTAGTTCCCTGACCAGGGATCGANAACAGATGCACGAACAGATCTGTGAATTACACAAAACAAGGAATATGATCTACTTATTCCGAGATGAGGAAATTGAGACTCTGAGGTTCAAGTGTCTTTTGCTGTTGCTGTTGGCTGCACCTTGTGGCGTGTGGATCTTAGTTCCCTGACCAGGGATCGAGCCCTCATCCCCTGTAGTGGGGAACCTGTAATCTTAACCACTGAACCACCAGGGAAGTTCCTTATGTGCCTTTTGAATCATGAAATTTATGGCTGGTACACATTAGACCTCCCTTTTTGCATAATTGCATTCCGGTCTGCCTGTTCCCCACCTCAACACACAGAGGAAGGCTATGTCTTTAAGTCATGGATCCCAAGAAGGAACTATCTTTTGGGAGCTGAGGTCCTGTCACAATAAATTGCCATCTCTAGTTGTGTACCTAGCCCATTGACGGAGGCAACTCAAAACACCAGTTCTAGGATTCGGGGTCAGGAAAGGAGCTTTATCTTCCTCTTCCTACTGCCACTGCTCAAGGTCAGACCCCTTTGTTCTCTGCTGGCCTGTTTTACCTGTCTCCATACTGGTCTCCTGTGTCCAGGTTCTCCCACTTGCTCCATTTGGCTATGGTGAGTCTTAGTTGCGGCACTTGGGATCTTTAGTTGTATGCAGAATCTAGTTCCCTGACCAGGGATCGAACCCAGGCGCCCTTCATTGGGAGCTCAGAGTCTTAGCTACTGGACCCNTGGTCTCCTGTGTCCAGGTTCTCCCACTTGCTCCATTTGGCTATGGTGAGTCTTAGTTGCGGCACTTGGGATCTTTAGTTGTATGCAGAATCTAGTTCCCTGACCAGGGATCGAACCCAGGCGCCCTTCATTGGGAGCTCAGAGTCTTAGCTACTGGACCCCCAGGGAATTCTCCACACCAACCCCCTGCCCCAATCTCTTTAAAAGCAAAGACCTTATCATGTTAGGCTGGTCCTTACTGGCTTCTTGGGCAACTCCCCACCAGGCAATCCAGGCTCCATCCATATTTGGGAAACCACATTTCCCCATGTGTGCTCCTATCTTCTTTTGTGCCTTTCCATACGCTTTTTTACAAGTATTTTTGTTTTAGTCATTTATTTTTGGCTGTGCTGGGTCTTCCTTGCTGTGTGTTGGCTTTGGTTGTGGCAAGCAGGGGCTACTCTTTGTTGTGGTGCGTGGGCTTATCATTGCAATGGCTTCTCCTGTTGTGGAGCATCAGCTCAAGGGCCACGGGTTTAGTTGCTCCAAGGCACGTGACATCTTCCCCGACCAGGGATCGAGCCCACGTCCCTGCATTTTCAGGCAGGGTCAGCCTATGTCCTCTCTGCTCCCTAGTGCCCTGGACACATTTTCCTCAGCACTTGGCACCCTAAGTTGTTCACAAGGTGTCTCTCTCTCCTGGTTGTCTATGGAAGAGACTGTATCTTCCTCATCTCTGTCTCTGTCCCAGTGCCTGGCACAATGCCTGACTCAACAAAAGCACCAAAAACATTTGCTGCAGTGTCTGTCTTCTGTGCACCAAGGGAGCGCCAGTATCACTTGTGGCTGAACAAGGACTCAGGGGACATGCTCAGACTAGATGAGTGTCTATAACTATGTCTCTTCTGCCAACCCCTGAGCCCTCCATCCTGTGGTCCACGGGGAGCCAGGAGGGCTTCCAAGTAGCTTCATTTCCATTCTTACCCTTGGCCTTGCTCACATCCCCTCCCTTGTTGTTCAGTTCCTAAGTCTTATCCGACTCTTTGGGACCCCATGGACTGTAGCACGCCAGCTTTCCCTGTCCTTCACTGTCTCCCAGAGTTTGCTCAGACTCATGTCCATTGAGTCAGTGATGCCATCTAACCGTCTCATCCTGTCGCCCCCTTCTTCTTCTGCCTTCAATCTTTCCCAGCATCAAGGTCTTTTCCAATGAGTTGGCTCTTTGTATCAAGTGGCCAAAGTATTGCAGCTTTAGCTTCAGTCCTAATGAATATTCATGGTTGATTTCCTTTAGGAGTGATTGCCTTGATCTCCCTAGCCTACAGCCATTGAGCCTCCCTGATCCAGTCCCTGCAGACCTTTCCAGCTCCAACCCACCTCTGCCCCACTTTCCTTATCTTTCCTGTTCTAGGAACCACATTCTGCTTACCCTCCCTGGATACACCAGAATGTTCCAAATCTCTTTCCTAATGCTCTGCTTGAAGCACCTTTTCCTCCTCTTGTCCCCCTGCGAAATGGCTGATACAACTCAGACTGACCCCTCCTCCAAGAAGTCCAGAGAGCATTGTGTTCTTTTCCATGAGCTATTCTGTACCTTGTAACTGCTATAATCACCGGCGTGTAGTGACATGTTTGTTTCTGTTTTGGCATCTTCACCATCTACCGTGGTACCTGGCACAGAGCAGGGTCTCAGTGACTGCGTGCTGAGAATCCGGACATCACATCAGGATAGCAGTGTCATCTTTCAGAGGGTTTTGGGGCCCAGCTCTACTACTTCCTAGCTGTGTTACCTTGGGCAAGTCACTGCAGCTCCCTAAGCTTCTGTTTTTCCTCTATAGGAGTGACAGCACCTACCTCCTAGGGTTGTCATAAAAATGGGATTAAGGACAGCTCTGTACTACATGGAGGGCAGCCTCTGGCATACAGCAGCTACCACTGCTACCTTGATCTCTGGTGTTTCCTCATCCTTTCTCCACTGGAGAAGGCTGCACATGTGGGGCTTCCTGGCCCAGAATCCCACACCTCTGCTTGCTGCCTGATAGGCAAGAGGGGAAAGAAATACAAGACACAGGCTTATTGGGAGTATAAAAATAGGACTTTTTTTCCTCATAATCACATCAATTATCAAAGAAAGAAACAGTATATAACAAAAATACAAAGCTCTGGTGGATTTTTTTGTTTTTGTTTTGCCCCTCACCCATCCCTCCCATACAGCTACTTCCCAGGGAGCCCCTGGCTGAAGCCTGAATGCTGTCCCTGGGTCACCCTGGGGCTCAGGAGAACCGGTGGTCTAGGTCCCTCTGGGAGTTGGCCGAGTACGAGTAGGCCTTGCCCAAGACCAGGCGGTCCCGCAGCAGCTTGAAGAAGGCATAGTAGTTGCTGAAGAGGATTAGTGCCAGTGAGATGGTCTGGTGCCACTTGTCGGAGGACATTAAGGAGTATAGCTGGTAGACGATGACTGCGCCCTCCAGCAGCAAAAGGATGTTCAGGATCCGCAGGGGTTTGCTGAAAAAGAACTGCCCAGGAAGAGAGTAGGCATGCACTGGAAAGTAGCCTCCAGAAATCTGCCTCTTGGATGGGGGTTCTGGGTGGCCAATGAAGGGGTCAAACTCTTGGGGCCCCATGCAGACTCGGGTGGGCAGTCGGACTTCATGAGGTTGGGTATGGACCTTGTCACCTCTCTGCCTTTATTTGTGGGCCACTGCTTCCCTGGGACTTCTCAGTGGTCCACTGGTTAAAACTCCACCTTCCAATGCAGGGGGCATGGGTTTGATCCCTAGTCAGAGAACTAAGGTCCCACATTCCATGGGTATAGCCAAAAAAAAAAAAGACTACTGCTTCCTACATAGTTGTTTAAGATCCTGATCAACTTCTACCTTTTCCCAGAAGCTTTTCTTGAGAGGTCTGGCTTGTCCTATCAAACTTTTTCTGGTTGAAAAGCAGTATGTGACCTTCTGGGTACTGTCAGGCCTGAACAATGTAGCATCTTATGATAGAGACATGTAAAGTTGTTACAGACTCCACAGCCTGAGTCCTCTACTACTGTGTGTGCAGCATTCCTCAGCTAGGCCAGAAGCTTCCAGGGAACATGGACACATATCACTCTTCCCTGATGTCCACAGGGCAAGGTAGAATATAGAGGACTAAGAAAAATTTTCTGATCAATTTGAAAGAACGATCAACATTCAGGGATCATGATTCTGCAGGGGCCAAGGTACCTACACCTCAAGAGCTAATTTCAGGATGGGAGGAGGAGTGGCAAGGAACAGGAGCCCAAGAGACCAGCAAGCCAGGCTCAGCTCTGCACCTGTCAGCTGCAGGACCTTGGGCAGGTCCTCTTCCTGTCTGGACCTCAGGTTTCTCTACTGGGAAATAAAGAGATGAGCCCAGATCTATGGTTTTTCAAACTGTGTTCCCTGGAGCCCCAGGTTCCAGGGCGGTCTTCTAGGAGCTACTGCAGTGTTGAGCGGGACGTAAAGGGAGTTCCAACCCTTTCGAGCAGAGCTGCACTGTGAGGTCGTATATACTGAACTTTAGTTCGACTGTGTTGGAAGAAAGGATTCTGACGGTAAAATAAGTAAATGAAATTCACCAGCCTAGATGATTTTGAGCAGCCCTTTTCATTGTGCTGAGTCTGTGAGTTAATACCATTAATTCCCAGGTTTCTCAGTAAGGCATCCTTGGAACAAGTTAAACTCTCTGAGTCAATTTCAATACCTGAAAACTGGGACAGCCCTGGTGTTTCTCTCTCACACAGGGTTCTTTCTGATGAAGCCTGAATGGGAAGGTTCATGGGAAGTGCTGACCACAGGGCCTGGCACACAGAAGAATGATGACTGTAAGGATTTTCACCACCAGGAACCCCTCCTTTCATTGTATTATCTTCTCCATCCAAAGTTTTCAAAGATCTGGTACCAAGTGTGCTGTAGTGACCAGTGATCATCTGTATGACTGTCCTTGTGCACTGCACGGGTGTACTCTCTTATTTTGGAACTATGGAAAATAGCCTTCTCTTGCTGTGACATCACTTTCCTGTCCAGCTGACCCTTCTGCCCTCCAGATCAGGCACCACCCCTCCTTCCCAGCGGAGGAGACTCACGTGGAACCGGAAGTGGGAGACGTCGGAGGGAATGGCCACGTTGTAGTGGCCCACTGCTTTGTAGACGTTCTTGCTGTGCTTCACCAGCACTCCCTGTGGCCACATGCATTCTTCAGTCCACCTGGAGGCACAGTCCAGCAGAGCCCCTTATGTTCAGCTCACCCACACGAGGAGATGCGGACAGACTGGGCATGGGGGAACCACCAGGGCTCTACTCTCATTTCTATCACGTAGATACAATGACTTTCCTTTTCTGGGTCTTAGCTGCCTCTTCGGAGAAGGCAATGGCACCCCACTCCAGTACTCTTGCCTGGAAAATCCTACGGACAGAGGAGCCTGGTAGGCTGCAGTCCATGGGGTCGCTGAGGGTCAGACATGACTGAGCGATTTCACTTTCACTTTGCACTTTCATGCACTGGAGAAGGAAATGGCAACCCACTCCAGTGTTCTTGCCTGGAGAATCCCAGGGATGGGGGAGCCTGGTGGGCTGCCGTCTATGGGGTCACACAGAGTCGGACACGACTGAAGTGACTTAGCAGCAGCAGCAGCAGCCGCTGCCTCTTCCGTAAAATGGGTTAAGAATCAAGAGAAATTCACTGCACTGGAATCAGAAGATTTAGGGCTGACACTCATGTCTCTAACAGATTTCAAGAAAACCCTTTTCCCTCTTCCCTGGGGTCATTTTCTTTATCTAGCCTCCAGTCAGCCTCACTTCTAGCCTCCAGGCATTCCACTGCACAACTGCCCAAGCGGTCTTTGTGAAATACCAAGATGAGCCTGACTAGTTTCTCCTCAAAACCCTCTGAAGCCTTTCCGGTGCCCTTAGAGTCAAGCCCCAAGGGTGTGTTCTGGCCTCCAAGGCCCTGTAAGGGCTTCCATGACCCGCACCACGCAGCGCCTGCTCAAGCCACCCAGAACTGCCTCTAGTTCCTCCAGCATACCTGACTGCTCCTGTCTCTCTATCAAGGTGCTCCCTCTAGCTGCCACGCCCTTCCTGACACCTTATCCTTCTGGCAGACTCTATGCTGCTGCTGCTAAGTCGCTTCAGTCTTGTCCGACTCTTAGAGACCCCATGGACTGCAGCCCACCAGGCTCCTCCGTCTATGGAATTTTCCAGGCAAGAGTACTGGAGTGGGGTGCCATTGCCTTCTCCGGCAGGCTCTATATCATCTTTCAAAACCCAGTATCCTTCAGAAAGTCTTTGTCAAACTCCCCACAGAGTTCAGCATCCTTTAAATGGTTCCTGAAGCTACTGCTACTGGTCCACTTTCCCCAATGTGTTGTCATTTATTTCTTTCCCTGTATCCCTCACTAGCCTGGGAGGGCTGAAGGGAAGGGATGGCGTCCAGGTCATGTCTGTGTCCTCACGGCATGCCACACAAGAGGCCTGGGACAGGCCCCCACAGGGCATGTGAAGAAGGTTGTGAGACCAGTGAATTTTCTTCCATTGTTCTTTGAGATCTCCCAGAAACTCCAAAGAGTCCTGGGCCAGTTAACTGAGAACCACTGTCTGCAAGCAGCTCAGTCTCATTGAGCTATCGATTCTTTCACTTAAAATACAGTTACCATGTTATTTCGCAGGTTTGATCCCTGGGTTGGGAAGATTCCCTGGAGAGGGAAACGTCAACCAGCTCCAATATTCTAACCTGGAAAATCCCATGGACAGAGGAGCCTGGAGGGCTACAGTCTAAGGGGCCGCAAAAGAGTCAGACACAATTGAGTGCGCGCGTGTGTGTGTGCGCACACACACACCCCCATGTCATATGTAACAATATGGATGAAACTCACAGAGAACTTGCAGAATGAAAGAAGCTGGGCCCAAGAACATCTACTGATTTACTTTATGTGAAGTTGTAGAACAGAGAAAACTAGCCTATGGTGAAATGAAATGAAAGATGGTTGCCAGAGAAAGAGGGTCCTTGGGAAGGGCCAGGAGGAATTTTCTGATTCTTTTCTGATCGGCTGGAAATGTTCTGTATCTTGACAGGGGATGGGTTACATAGTGTGTATGTCTTTCATCAAAACTCAAAGAACTGTGTACTTTTTAAGACTTTTACATTTCAACTGTATGGAAATTTTACCTTAAAAAAAAAAACACAACAAAACAACTATACACAAAAAAACACAAAAAATCTGCTGTGGACCAATCACAAGCCAGGCATTTTGCCAGGAGTGAGGAGATGGCCAAGTGCTTGACAGACAAGGACCCTGACCTCCAAAAGCTTTAGTCCTGGAATGATGGGCAAGTAACCAAGCAAACACAGCAGAAAGTGTTAGGTGCAATGCTCACAGTTCTGTGGGAGTGGGGGAGCGCAGGCAGAGCAGGGACACTGAACCAGTCCTGGAGGGGGTCAGGAAAAGGGCTTCTGGAGGAAGCCATGTGCTAGAGGATGAATAGGAATTAAGCAGGAACGGAAAGTTGGAAACGCATTCGAGGCAAAACATGGATCAAATTCAAAAGTCTGGGTACAGAAGTACAGACAGAATTTGAGGATCTGAAGAGACTGGGACTGGGTGAAGCAGAAGATAAGTGGGGTTAGGGGGAGAAACGGGGCAGAAAAGACTAGCAGGAGCCAGTTCATCATGAGATGCCATGTGAAGGAGCGTCGATCTTACCTGCAGGTCATGGTGAGCCATGGACAGGTTTATCCTTGTATTTAGCCATGTACTATCGTTCTCTTTTCTCCTCCTCTCAGAACCTTAAGCTAAGCCAAGCCCTACTTCGGCCCATTTGGCAATACTCATCTGCTTTCTGGACCACCTGGATAGAGGAGGGACCCTGACTGGCATGGAGGGCCAACATCAGGAGGCTGAGCCTCTGTGGCCTCCCTCTACAAACCTGTCCTAGGGGCCTCTTCTCTGCCAGGCCTCGTGCTGGGCCCAAGACTCAGATGTGATACAGGGGTGGTCCCAGCCTTGAGGAGCTTCCAGTCTAATGGGGGAATACAGATAGAAAAATTAGCATAACTGGGGTGAAAATACTATTTAGAAGGGCTGTAGAAAAGCTAAGCACCAGGAAGGAGGGCCCAGGCTGAGGGGAGGACAGCCCAGACCCTCAGGGCTCCTGAGCGCAGTGACATTGGCCTCTGCTCTGACTGCAGTGCCATCCTGCAGCTGGGCCTCTTTTACCCCACTCAACCTAACTCTGTACACGCTTATCACGCGCACCTGCTGGTGCACTCCTCAAGGGGTCTCATCTTAGCTCTTTCCTCCTGCGGCTCTACTTCCCTGGCCAGGTTATATCATCAACGAACACAGCACCATATTCTATTAACCAAACTGAGGTTTCTTTAAGGCACACCTTGGAATGGGTCCCTCCACTGTTCAAAAACCTGCATAGCTCCCCTCTGCCTAGAGGTCAAAGTCCAGGTTCCTGTGTCCAATACACAGCACCAAGCCTGGGACAGATTAGGTAGATGTAATGCTTGCTGAAAGAGTCGACGAGCCAATGACTGGATGGATGAGTGAGTGGAAGGAGGGAAGTGATGAACGAATGAACATATCAGCCAAGGAGTGAGTACGTAAGTCAGCGAATGAGAAAGTCAACGAGTCTATGAATTTACTACCTGCCCCCTTCCTATCTCCAAGACACTGCAAGTTACCCAGAGACAGGGGGCATGTCCTTCCTGGGCCCTGCCATATTCTACTCTGGCTATGAGGCTTAGCATACAAGACATGCTCAGCAACTATTTGCTGACTGACTGAATGAGCTGATGGCAGGGATGGGGTGGGGCTGGGGTCGGGCAGAGAAGGGCAGACTCACGGGTGCTGCAGCACGTTGGAGCACAGCGCCGGGTCCACCTTCTGCCAGCAGCCCAGGTGGGCAGCAGCCTTGTGCAGCAGGTCGCAGTAGCTGGCAGGCAGCAGGTGCTGCATGAGGATCACCGAGGTGCTGATGGACACCAGCAGGAAGAGCTCGCAGGACCAGCGCTTGTCATAGTAATGTGTGTTCTGGAGGCAGCGGGAGGCAAGTGAGACCACAGACACCCATAACGGCCTTACACCCTCTCCTTCCCTGACTCCCTCTTTCCTCGGAGATCAGGACAGCCTCAGACAGACCTCAGGGTACCCTGAGACCAAAGATCCAACACCTAACAAAGGCAGCTTAATCATGGGCTTAAATCCTGAGCCCACTACTCAGCTTTCTCTTTTTTTTGGAGGGGGTGGTAAGAAATAGATCTATTTAGAGAGAAATACACTTCACAGAGTGTGGGCCAACCTAGAAGGCAAGAGGCTTCAGTTTTCTACAAAGAAAAACTACTCTCACCCTGAGCCAGAGAACAGGTCCTGGGATTCAACAGAAATGAGGTCAAATCTTGGTTCCACTGCTTAGTCACTATGTGACCTTGGGCAAGTCACTACTTCTCTGCAGTCTAGTTTCCTCATCTGGCAAATGAGGACAAGAATAGCCACCTCTGAGAGGCGTGAGGAGGATACTACTGCTCAAGAAAGCTCTAGCATGTTGCCCAACAGACCTGAAGTCTTCTCAACCCCCAATCTGTCAGTGCAGCCCATCCTGGGAGAAGTGTGACGAGCTGGCTAGGGATGTGCCTTCCCAGAAGGCGACACAGTCAGAGGAGAAGCATAGACTTTTGGAGTCACCCAGATCTGGATGCATCTGGCTTTTGGACTTAATGATAGAGTGGGATGCTGTGACGTGCCTGGGCCGAAACAGCCACACTGGAATACAAAGTGACTCCTTTCTGTTTTCAAGTATCATGAACAACCATGCCTGTGCCCCTCACTGGCTGGGTGATCTTGTACGGGCCACGTCCGTTTGGCAAGCCTTGTTTTTTCCACTCTGAAATGGAGGCATTTGGGATTGACATGTGTGTCCTGCTATATATTTAAAATGGATAACCCTCAAGGCCCTACTGTGCAGCACAGGGAACTCTGCTCAGTGTTACGTGGCAGCCTGGACGGGAAGGGAGTTTGGGAGAGAAGGGATACATGTGCATGTATGGCTGAGTCCCTTTGCTGTCCCCCTGAAACGGTCGCATCGTTAATCCACTATGCTATTGCTAAGTCACTTCAGTTGTGTCCGACTCTGTGCGACCCCATAGACGGCAGCCTACCAGGCTCCTCCATCCCTGGGATTCTCCAGGCAAGAACACTGGAGTGGGTTGCCATTTCCTTCTCCAATGCATGCATGCATGCTAAGTCGCTTCAGTCGTGTCCAACTCTGTGCGACCCCATGGACAGCAGCCCACCAGGCTCCTCTGTCCACAGGATTCTCTAGGCAAGAATACAGGAGTGGGTTGCCATTTCCTTCTCCCTAATACAGAAGAAGAAGTTAAAAAAATATATAAATAAATAAAAGAAAGGCAGTAGTCACTTCGGCCCTTGAGAGAACAGATGGGACTCTCATCAAGAGCAGCAGCCTCGTTTCTGCAAGCAGGAGGGCTCCTGGAGCACAGGCAGCAGGTGGGGTCCCAGGCAGATCCCTCCTCTCCCTGCACTAAGCTACGCACCTTCACGAACCAGACCGGCACAAAGGCCACGTAATAGGCGCTCAGCATGGCGCTGACCAGCACCTCCTTCATGCGCCAGTTGAAGTCCATCTTGAGGAACTCCACCTCGCTGCGGATGAGACTGGGCGACAGGCAGCAGGCGTGGGTGGGCATGGCATCGGGGCTGTACAGCTGCTTCGTGTGCTGCTTCCACGTCTCCCGCAGCGTCAGCAGGTAGTCCCGGCTCCGCGCCAGGCCACTGACCGCCTCCCGGGGACCCATGGAGGCCATGTGGCTGAGGAGGTTTGTCTTGCGGAGGTCGCAGTTCAGCTGCAGGAACGGAATGTACATCCCAAACCTGCTGGGGAAGACAGTGCTCAGGGAAGGCCTGGCCCTGGGCCAGGATCCCAACCCTTAACCACCCAGAGAATCTTCTTTCCTCCCTGGGCTTAGCTCTCCTGGCTGCTCCGAGGGGAGTTCTACCAGTCCTTAAAGCTATCCAGCCTCCCAGCCAGTCATCAGTCATTCAACACCCGTGTTAGCTCTGCACACCGAACAAGCCCTGTATGGAGTGGCGGGAATACGGTAGGAGGCAAGACCCGAGTCTCAGCCCTCCGAGTCTACTGCTATCCAGCAGGAGTCATGCTGGCACTCATTCCCTGGGCACATCCTGAGCTCCAGATGCTACACTAAGTGCTTCACACGCACTCTCTTCTGTTTCTCCTAACTCTGTGTTAGGTACTGTTATTTTGTGCCCTTTTCAGCAGAGGAAGCTGTGGTTCAGAGAGGTGGAGGAGTGGCTTTGGAAAAGTCACACAGTTAGTAAGGAAGGTATAGAGCTGGGGTTCAAATCTGGAACTGTCTGGTACCCGAGATCAAGACAGACACTCAACAAACACTAAAAGCAATTCATTGATTAAAAATGTACACGGTACCACAAAAGAGAGGTAGATGTGGCCAAGGGTGCCTATAAGGGCAGCTCTTAAGTTTACAGAGGGGGACAGTTCAGGAACAGTATTTGTTGTGTGCCTATTATGTCCTAGGCACTGAAATACGCCCTTAAACAGTATAAACTCCTTCTTCTGAGGCTTCAGTTAACCTTAAGTTAAGGGATGGAGTATGTGGCTAATATAATTTAAGGAGAAAATTAGACAGACTCATAGCTAGGAAAGTAGATAACTAAGCCAGGTAAGTGCCAAGCACAGCACATGAAATGTCCTTATAGGTTCTCTTTACAGGCATTCCTCATTTTAGCTTATGCTATGCTACATGGCTTTAGTCGTGCTGGACTCTCTGCAACCCTATGAACTATAGGCTACCAGGCTCCTCTGTTGATGGGACTCTCCAGGCAAGAATACTGGAGCTGGTTGCCATGCCCTCCTCCAGGGGATCTTCCTGACTAAGGGACAGAACCCATGTCTTGTTATGTCTCCTGTATTGGCAGGCAGGCTCTTTACCACTAGTGCCACCTGGGAAGCCCTTAGGACCTCTCAGTTTCCCCAGGTCCTCAGACATAGCTCCAGAAGGGTCCTTGGGCTGCCACCAGGAGCTACAGCCAATGAAAATTCTACTTTTTCTTATCTATAGTAATGTTCTCTTCCTTTATTCTGAACTTCCAAGAGAGGATATAGTGTTCTTAGGCACTCATATAATTAGCCTCTTTGGGTTTTTGCTTTCTGATCTATCTAATGGGAATGCTACTACTTTCCCTGCATTAAGATTCAAGTAAGATAACAGATAGGGCTTGCCTGGTGGCTCAGATGGTAAGGAATCCACTTGCAATGTGAGAGACCTGGGTTCAGTCCCTGAGTTGGGAAGATCCCTGGAGGAGGGCATGGCAACCCACTCCAGTATTCTTTCCTGGAGAATCCCTATGGACAGAGGAGCCTGGCGGGCTACAGTCCATGGGGTCGCAAACAGTCGGACATGACTGAGCATCTAAGCACAGCAGAAGATAACAGAGAATTTTGGTCAAGAGCATAATCTTTGGGCACAAACAGGCCAGTGTTAAAACCCCAGCTCTGAACTTACTAGCGCTATGATTTAGGACAAACTATATAACCTCTGTGAGCCTCAGTTTCCTTAACTTGCTTTAATTGACATAGCTTGTACTGATTCTCTATTATGCTAGTGTCTTCATAAATACTCTTTAACTGTTAATCTTTGTAACAATGCCCAGCATGGTGTCTGGCCCGGAGTAGAAGAGCAGTACGATTTTGTTTAGAAAAGCAAGAGGCCAGTGATTCTGTGGGACAGAAAAGAACCCTGCAATGGGATTCCCAAAACACTCCTCTGGACACTCGGCGGGAATGAGGGCTGGGCACCTACAGGAGCACACGAGGGCTCAGGCTCAAACTTAAGGACAAGTACCTAAGAACTGTCCTGGCTTTGCCGCTAACAAGCGCAGATACAGTTACATTATTTGATAACAGCTAATGGCTGCTCTGACAGGTCAAAAGTTAGGAACATCTTCACATGCTTTCTCTTTCATCCTCTCCATCCAAGATGTGACAGTATCCATGTAGAAAGTAAATAAAGACAAGTAGAAAATAAATCCATGTCAGCAAAAAGAACGGGAGTGGGGGTTATCAGTACATAACCGATTCGGACAAATTTAGATGGCAGATGGAAACATGTTGACAAATGAGGCAGTCACCATCAGCAGCATGGCCAACAGAAATAGGAGTCACATATACAATTCTACATTTTCTAGTAGCCACATTAAAAAAAGAATTAACTTTATACTCTATTTTATTTAACCGAACATATACAAAATATTATCATGTCAACATATAAAACAATTATTTGTGACATATATGAGATATTTTACTTCCTTTTTGTTTTTTTGTGCTAAGTCTTCAGAATCTGGAGTATATTTTACACTAATAGTACATTTCAATTAAAACGAGCCTATTTTAAATGTTTAATAACAATAGGCAGCTAGAAATTACTAAACTAGCTAGATTCGTCATGAGAGGGCCACACTGCGGGCAGGAGCTGATCTGTCTAAAGTGACCCAGCAGAGACTGGCTTGAAGTGGGCACTTTTGATCGAGGGTAGAAGTGAGAAGCAGGGCTGAACAAACTGGATTAAAAATGATCTGTATTCATGAGTCATTCCCTTTATTCTCCTACACAACTTACACAACCAGTCCTGAAAAATTCTTCCCTAAAGAAACTGAATAAACTGGGAATTGAGGTCTTCAGTGGGGGCATTCCAGAGTAATACCTCTCTCCCCTTTCTCGGCTATGGGGGCCCAGAGCCTAACAACTAGCACCTTACTCACTGGTCCTAAAGCAAAGTACACCAGCCAGTGTGCCCTGCCCATATACTCAGAACTCCCAGTCAAACCTCCCATTCAGGTATACAATGGCAGAGAGAGAAAAAAATGCATTCCAAGCTACTCAGTCCTCAACTTTAAAAAATTTTTTTTCAGGTAAGAAGTGGATTTATTTAGAGAAAAACACTCCACAGACAAGAGTGTAGGTCATCTCAGAAGGCAAAGATCAGCCTCCACTCTGAACTGTAACCAGACAACCAAAGAAACTAACTACACTTAGCAAACCAGCAGCATGAGACAGGAAAACGGATTCAGCGGCAGGACAAAATTGAAGGGACACAAGAGATTTTAAAACCAAGAACAGAATGCTATGAGAAAAGACAAATCAGAAAACAAGAGGCCTCAAGATGAAAAATAAGATTGCTGAAAAAAATCTCAATAAAAAGTCTGGAAGATAAAGTTGAGAAAATCCCCCTAAAGGCAAAGTAAAAAGAGAGAGAGAAAGACAGCTAGAGAAAGAGAGAGAAATCAAGAGGGGAAGGGCGAAAGGAGAGGAAGAAAGGGAGAGAGATGAAAAGTATGCGGACGATGTAAGAGGAGCAGATGACCCATCTATGAGGTCTACCATCCGATGAAGAGAAGTCTTAGGAGAGAAAAAAATGGAAGGGGAGAGATTATCACAGAAATAGTAGAAGACGATTTCCCTGACTTTAAGAGACACCCAAACCTCAGGGTTAAAAACGTCCCAAAGTACTGATAAGATGGAACGACAAAAGCTCCACATCAGACACATTCTTGTGAAATTTCAAATCATAAAAAGATAAACAGAATATTTTCAAGAGCTTTTAGAAAGGAAAAAACAAGTCTTCTACAAAGGAACTGGAATCAAACTAGCATCAGATTTCTCATTAGAAACACTGGCTGCTAGAGGCAATGGCGCAACACCTTCAAAATTCTGAGAGAATATGAATTTGAACTTGAAAATCTATATTAGGCCAAACCATCAGTCAAGTATGAGGGCAGAATAAAGATATTTTTAGACATGCTAGGAAAAGAATGTATATACCTCCCACATAGCCCTTGTTAAGGAAATTACCGGATGATAGTGCACTCCAGCAAAATAAGGGAGAAAACCAAGAAAGAGGAAGACGTGGGATCCAGGAGACAGTAGAGCCAACCCAGAAGGGCAGCAAAGGAAAGTGCCAGGCTGAGAGCTGCACAGCAGGCCTAAAGAGCAGCCACTCCAGACTGGAGCAGGATGGAAGGCTCCAGGAGGGATGTCTCTGGGGGGAGATGTGGACTCTAGGCAACAGGTAGCATGACTGACAGGCTGGATAAACTTGAGGATATGTTGAAGGCCCATCATTCTTTTCTCAATGAGAAAAAAGAAAGGCAATTAGAAACTTCAAGAAAAATAATATTTTTTTTTAAGAAAAATAAAAGCTGTATGAGAAAGTTATAATCTAAATATGAAGCAAACTAAAATGTGGCATGATTTTAAGCAACTGATGAAATGTAAGGAAAGAGAAACCATTTGCCCTTGACACTAGGAACATTCTTTTTTTAAGAGGCCCAAGATTAGAATTCAGGAACTACAGAGAAAGAATATCTTTCTATGCACACTACTCAGTCCTGCAGTGAATAACAGCTTCATACTCATAAAAATATAGAGGCCACTTATTGGTTTTTAGTCTTTAGAATTAGCCCAAAGAATGGAAGTCTTTGGGCTATGTAGGAGAATGTCAATGTCAATGTTCAATGTGACAATATAAGAGTACAGCTGCCAGGAAATGATAGGAGGAAGGGGGTGGGGTGGGGAAGAAATGATGGGTAGGGCTCTGANCCAGTCCTGAAAAATTCTTCCCTAAAGAAACTGAATAAACTGGGAATTGAGGTCTTCAGTGGGGGCATTCCAGAGTAATACCTCTCTCCCCTTTCTCGGCTATGGGGGCCCAGAGCCTAACAACTAGCACCTTACTCACTGGTCCTAAAGCAAAGTACACCAGCCAGTGTGCCCTGCCCATATACTCAGAACTCCCAGTCAAACCTCCCATTCAGGTATACAATGGCAGAGAGAGAAAAAAATGCATTCCAAGCTACTCAGTCCTCAACTTTAAAAAATTTTTTTTCAGGTAAGAAGTGGATTTATTTAGAGAAAAACACTCCACAGACAAGAGTGTAGGTCATCTCAGAAGGCAAAGATCAGCCTCCACTCTGAACTGTAACCAGACAACCAAAGAAACTAACTACACTTAGCAAACCAGCAGCATGAGACAGGAAAACGGATTCAGCGGCAGGACAAAATTGAAGGGACACAAGAGATTTTAAAACCAAGAACAGAATGCTATGAGAAAAGACAAATCAGAAAACAAGAGGCCTCAAGATGAAAAATAAGATTGCTGAAAAAAATCTCAATAAAAAGTCTGGAAGATAAAGTTGAGAAAATCCCCCTAAAGGCAAAGTAAAAAGAGAGAGAGAAAGACAGCTAGAGAAAGAGAGAGAAATCAAGAGGGGAAGGGCGAAAGGAGAGGAAGAAAGGGAGAGAGATGAAAAGTATGCGGACGATGTAAGAGGAGCAGATGACCCATCTATGAGGTCTACCATCCGATGAAGAGAAGTCTTAGGAGAGAAAAAAATGGAAGGGGAGAGATTATCACAGAAATAGTAGAAGACGATTTCCCTGACTTTAAGAGACACCCAAACCTCAGGGTTAAAAACGTCCCAAAGTACTGATAAGATGGAACGACAAAAGCTCCACATCAGACACATTCTTGTGAAATTTCAAATCATAAAAAGATAAACAGAATATTTTCAAGAGCTTTTAGAAAGGAAAAAACAAGTCTTCTACAAAGGAACTGGAATCAAACTAGCATCAGATTTCTCATTAGAAACACTGGCTGCTAGAGGCAATGGCGCAACACCTTCAAAATTCTGAGAGAATATGAATTTGAACTTGAAAATCTATATTAGGCCAAACCATCAGTCAAGTATGAGGGCAGAATAAAGATATTTTTAGACATGCTAGGAAAAGAATGTATATACCTCCCACATAGCCCTTGTTAAGGAAATTACCGGATGATAGTGCACTCCAGCAAAATAAGGGAGAAAACCAAGAAAGAGGAAGACGTGGGATCCAGGAGACAGTAGAGCCAACCCAGAAGGGCAGCAAAGGAAAGTGCCAGGCTGAGAGCTGCACAGCAGGCCTAAAGAGCAGCCACTCCAGACTGGAGCAGGATGGAAGGCTCCAGGAGGGATGTCTCTGGGGGGAGATGTGGACTCTAGGCAACAGGTAGCATGACTGACAGGCTGGATAAACTTGAGGATATGTTGAAGGCCCATCATTCTTTTCTCAATGAGAAAAAAGAAAGGCAATTAGAAACTTCAAGAAAAATAATATTTTTTTTTAAGAAAAATAAAAGCTGTATGAGAAAGTTATAATCTAAATATGAAGCAAACTAAAATGTGGCATGATTTTAAGCAACTGATGAAATGTAAGGAAAGAGAAACCATTTGCCCTTGACACTAGGAACATTCTTTTTTTAAGAGGCCCAAGATTAGAATTCAGGAACTACAGAGAAAGAATATCTTTCTATGCACACTACTCAGTCCTGCAGTGAATAACAGCTTCATACTCATAAAAATATAGAGGCCACTTATTGGTTTTTAGTCTTTAGAATTAGCCCAAAGAATGGAAGTCTTTGGGCTATGTAGGAGAATGTCAATGTCAATGTTCAATGTGACAATATAAGAGTACAGCTGCCAGGAAATGATAGGAGGAAGGGGGTGGGGTGGGGAAGAAATGATGGGTAGGGCTCTGAATACAATATTCTTACATCAAGGGATTAAGACACTGACTACGGTTGATGGAATGAAAAATCCTGACACTCTTATTATTGAAAAAGAGGACCAATAGGAAACTGAAAATAATAACAACCGTCAAATACTAGGAACAGCATGGATAGAAGGTGAACTAAACCTTCAACTGTCATTGCAGGAAATTGATGGACATGTGCATCTAGGGGTGTGTATGTGTGTTGTGTGTGTGTGTGGTATGCTTGTATATAAAGAACCTTTATTTCCAGGATATATAAGAAACCAGAAACACTGGCGGTTACCCCTCAGAAGGGACATGGGTAGTAGCTGGGAAAGAGGAGTCAAAGGAAGGATTTATCATTCTCCATTCTTTTATACATTTTGCAGTTTTAATGATGCAAACCTATTACCCCACTATAAAATCAATCAATAAATATTTAAGGAAACAAAAGCCCAAGGATATTAGAATTATGGAGGTGACTCAAAAAACACTTAAAACCAGAAACAGTGAAAGAGGCTGCCTATGAGAAGTGAGACTAAAAATCTGGAGGGCAGAGTTAAAGGCTGTTTTCCATCATAAGTTGTTTTTAGCTGCACTGCACGGCTTGCAGGCTCTTAGTTCCTCAAATAGGGACTGAACCTGTGCCCTTGGCAGTGAAATTGCAGTCCTAACCACTGGACCACCAGGGAATTCCCATCATGAGCAGCTTTTTAGCACAACTGGATTTAATCATACATTACATATACTTGTCTCATATTAATAAAAACTCAAAAAGTTAAACATTGGGTAACATTTGAGTAGTGTCCAAAAAGGGTTGAATTAAGGCAATTTTTAACATTTCTTTCAGTACGACCCTGGAGGACCATTTGTTAGTATCTACCTATAATGTAAAGCATGCCTTTTGGTGCAGTAATTCTACTTCTGGGAATCTGCTATACAGAAATACTGGATAAATGTGCAAAGATGTATGCAGAAGAATGTTCCCTGCCTCACTGTTTTCAACAGAGAAAAGCTAGAAACAACTCAAAAATCCACCAACAGAATACAAAACAAAACACACGGTGCAAAGTCTATTCAATGGAACACTGTGAAGCAAAGAAGTGAAGTCGCTCAGTCGTATCCGACTCTTTGCGACCCCATGGACTGCAGCCTACCACTCTCCTCCATCCATGGGATTTTCCAGGCAAGAGTACTGGAGTGGGTTGCCATTTCCTTCTCCAGAGGATCTTCCCGACCCAGGGATCGAACCCAGGTCTCCTGCACTGTAGGTAGACGCTTTACCGTCTGAGCCACCAGGGAAGTCCTATGGAATACTATGAGGCCATTAAAAAAATGAGACAGATCCATATATAGTGCCATGGGAAAATATCTATCTTTTATGACCATGTGAAAATATAATAAATTATACAATATCATGCATAGGGATTAATTCCATTTCTGTTTTTTTTTTTTCCATTTCTGTTTTTAAAAAACATATGTGTGTGTACTTGCATAGGAAAAATNGTAGGTAGACGCTTTACCGTCTGAGCCACCAGGGAAGTCCTATGGAATACTATGAGGCCATTAAAAAAATGAGACAGATCCATATATAGTGCCATGGGAAAATATCTATCTTTTATGACCATGTGAAAATATAATAAATTATACAATATCATGCATAGGGATTAATTCCATTTCTGTTTTTTTTTTTTCCATTTCTGTTTTTAAAAAACATATGTGTGTGTACTTGCATAGGAAAAATGTGGAAGGACACACTGCAAAATACAGTTTTCTAGAGGACTGAGATTATGTGAGATTTTCATTTTCTATGTTAAAAGCCTCTGTAAAGTTGAATATTTTTATATGACACACATATCTCTGACAGCTAAAACCCAGTTATAACTAAAGCAAGTGTGATTGGGCTCCAATCATGACAGTGCCCTTTTGGTCATGCAGGGGAGAGAGACATGAGGAGTTTCCCAGGAAACAGAGATGGACTGGCCTGAAGAAGTTCATGATCCAGAAAGCCCAGGGGTTGGGAAATGACTGTGAATGCCCCGGCAGCCAGGAGCCTGCCCCAGGAACAGCCAGGGTGGAGATCTTGCCAAAGCTCTCCCCAATTCCAGGCCAGGAAGGGGCAGGCCTGGGCTTCTCCCAGACACTGTCTTCCCATCCTCAACTATCTGGGTTCTTGCAAGATGGAGGAAGTGGGTGAGCAAAGTAGACACACAGACAGACATACAGATATGCATGTGAAGACACACATGCACGCACACACACGCTTTATTCACAGACATCCACACAGAAACACACACAGATGTGTACATGCACACAGACCTGGGGGAGGCACCGAGAGGTTACACAAACACCAAGACGCACAAAGAAACAGAAAGAAGCAAAGAGAGGAAAGAAGAGAGAGCAAGACGAAGCCCGTGCATCTCTGCTCTGGAGCTGTGGGCGACACACCCAGATCTGAGCCCCCTTCTGACCTCCCCTTCAATGGCACCTTGGGGAAATTAGGCCTGCCGGCTCAGTTTCTGCTCCTGCAAAAGAAGGCTAATCATCTCGATCTCAGGGCGGTGCTATCGGACAGTGTGAGAAGGTTCTGTGGCTGCCTGCCTGTGTGTCAGCTGGGCACCGGGGGCTCAGGGCCCAGCTGCTCTTGGGGCAGAGGTCAGGAGCAGGTGCTGGGCAGTGAGGGGTGGAGTGAGGGGTACTCACGGATAGCAGAGGAACAGGAGGTTCAGGAGGGAGTAGGTCCTGAAGAGGTGAAGGAGTGAGCGGCACAGGCTCCAGCCTGCGGCCGTGAGAACGGTGAAACGGGTGAGGAACAGCAGGATGGAGCGAGGGAGGGTGACCTTCCCCCTCTGAGAAGCCTGGGTCAGGGGAGACAGGACGGGATGGGGCCTTGGATGCAGGTCATGGCGGCTGTGCCCAAATCCCACCCAGCATGGCCCATGATCCCCCCCTCTGCAGGGTGGGCAGAACCCGTCATGGCAAATCCTTTCCCTGGATGCCCAGGAAACTCCAAGAGCCAACAGGATGAACATTCTTCAGCAGAGTTCAAAGGGAGCCCCCAAGGAAAGGCCTCAGGGATCAAGGGCTGGGAATGCCTCTGTGGTGCCCCCAGGGGGTAAAGGGGAGTCCCAAAGTCCCCGGGCCAGCCTCTGGGACCCAATCACCTCCTTCACGATGGACCCAATGAAGCGGCGGCCCAGAACGATGGTGGTCACCATTAGCAAGTTGAAGTCGATCAGGTGGAAATTCTGTCGGGGGCAGAGGCTGGGGGTCACGTGGGCCCCCTGCCCATATGTGGGCTTTTCATATGCCCACCTCCCCCTGCCCAGTCCTTTCCATTGGGACTGTCCCCACTCTCTGACCTTCACAGGCCTCCAGCTGAGTCAGACCAGGAAAATACCTAGAGGAGTGGAACAGGACCCAGAGGAGGGAAGTGGGACAGTCCCTGGAGACAAGAGAGTGGCGTGTGAGCCCCCCCGCTCTGCTCACCTGGCCCCTGCCCCGCTCCTGCACAGAGCTCATTCCTCTCCTTGAAAATAACCATGTATGCCTGCTCCCCCACAGGACTTAAGACTGTGCTCCTTGACACAAAATCTGAGTCAGATTCACCTCTGCTGCCCTTACGGTGTGTAGAGTGTTGCTGAGCACATCGGGGTGAGTGTTCAGATGTCACTGGTTCCATTTACACCTCCCATGCCCAGTGTGAGGCCAAACACACAGGGTGCTGGGCAAGATAAGCTAAACTGAACCAAACGTGTCACTCACTCACATACAGGCACATACAGCGGGGCCTAGCTGGGCACCTACCAGGGAGGTGTGGGAGGGCGGGTGGGAGGGTGGATACCACCACACTGTCTTGTAGATGTTGATGTAGTGGACGAAGAGAGCTATGAGCTGGCAGAAGAAGAGCTGTAGTTCAAACAGAATGCTGGCCTGGACTGGCAGCTCAGGGATCTTGCAGTGCTGCAGGGGGACGACCGTCTGGGTGGCCAGTGGAGGGCTGGAGAGGCCCGTCCCTGAACTGCTCCTGGGGGCGAGAGGGCACAACATTAGGAGCTGACCGGAGAACCCTACCAAGAGCGGCTTCTGAGACACAGGACCGTGGGACAGGCTCAGAAAAGCAGCCGACAGCAAGGATGGATGGAGTCTTCCTACTTCTTCTGCCTCTCAGACAAAGAAGCTGACAGAGCCTTTCCCTATCCCTCCCTCATCTCATTCAGGCTTTCCAACATTGCCCAGGAAGGAAAGGAAAGGTGAGAAGGGGGCCCAGAGAGGGGAGACAACTTGTCCAAGCCACCAATGAATTAGGAGCAGAACTGAGTGGAATCCAGGCCTTTGGGTTTATTATACGATGTCCCAAGGTATCTGTCCCAGGGACCGCCCTCACCCAGGGACTTTGCTGCTGCTCCCTGCCCTTTAAGCCCCCATCTGGCATCTGCGGTATCACATCCTAGGGCTCAGGCAGGGAGAGCTCTGTCCAAACTGCTCCTCTGAGCCCACAGGGAAGTGCAAGAGACAGCAAGTAGTTTACCTGGTGCGGGAACGGACACTGGTGACCGATGCGCTGGAAGTGTGGCCCCCACCCGAGCCCCCAGAGGATCCTGGCTCACAGAGTGGATTTCGACAGTAGGATGTCCTGTTGGGACCTCTTCGTCCNGGAAGTGCAAGAGACAGCAAGTAGTTTACCTGGTGCGGGAACGGACACTGGTGACCGATGCGCTGGAAGTGTGGCCCCCACCCGAGCCCCCAGAGGATCCTGGCTCACAGAGTGGATTTCGACAGTAGGATGTCCTGTTGGGACCTCTTCGTCCTCCTGCGGGGCTCAACATAAGGTAGATCCTCAAGCCAGAAGGCATATATCAAGGATAACAACCTGGTGTCTCATTTCATCCCTCAATCACAGAGACCCATGATCGGTTCCCCCACCTACTGCTTCAAACACATCTCCTGCCATTCTCTGCCTCGACCCCATGCTTCAGCCAGCCTGGTCTTTCTCTCCTTGAGCAAACAAAGCTTACTGCTACCTTTTGTGCTTGCAGCATTCCCTGCCATTCTATAGGTATCTGCCCCCTTAACTCTCCATCTTGTTTCCATTTTTTTTTCACAGTTCATTCTTCATCTTATTCATTTGTTAACATATTTACTGCCTATCTTTTCCACTGGAATGGAAGGTCAGTGAGGTCTGCCTCTTTCACTGCTGTATCCCCTCCCTCTACCACAGTGCCCAGCCTAAGAGTAAGTGCTCAATAACAACGTGTTGATGAGGGAATGAGTCCACCAAGGTAGATCACCCAGATTAGTAAATTCAGTTTACACGGAGTAACAGGCGGTATGGGGGTCTGGGTCCTGTGCTCTTCGAACTGGTATACGCAGCTCCTTTGGGATACTACTAGAAGTGCTTGTAGGCTTATGATTCCTCCAGGACCCAAGATCTGGCTTAATGGGCATCCTGAATTCTCACAGTCAGGATTCAGGACCTGAGCAAGTGTCAAGGGAGAATGGCATGGCTGTGAACCTAACATAGACCTATAACCTCTTTCTCTTGGCTGAGTAATTTAACCCAAGCTCCCAGGTCCTGAAAAAAGCTCCTAGGCACCACCCCAGTCCCAAAGTTATGTGTGTGCCCAATCACTTAAGTCGTTTCTGAAAGTTAATGTGTGTGTTCAATGAGACCCAATGGACTGTAGCCTGCCAGGCTTCTCTGCCCACAGGATTTCCCAGGCAAGATTACTGGAATGGGTTGCTGTTTCATTCTCCAGGGGATCTTCCCAACCCAGGGATCAACCCTGTGACTCCTGCATTGGCAGGCAGATTCTTTACCGCTGAACCACCTGGGAAGCCCAAAGTTAAAGCCTTGTTCATATCTCCTAATGAGCGCACAGCAGCCTCCACAGACACACACACCCCTTGCCCTAGCTTTTCTGCCTGGAAGCTTTTCCCCAACGTCTCCAGAAAAGTTCTTGTCCAGAAACTTTGCCCGCAACTAGCCCCAGCAGGGCCAAAGCTCTGTTCATGTGCTATTGTACCTGGCTTAGAAAACCCCACACAGGCACCCTCAGGCCAAATGCTCTACCCACACCCACTCTCCTCTCTTTAGAAGCTCTGCACCCACATATAGCCTCTCAGCCCAGAAGCCCCGCCTACACACAATTGTCAGCTCAGAAAACCCGCCCACAATCCAATAGAAGCTCTCTCTGCCCAGAAGCCCGGCTCCAGAGGGGGCTCCCTTCATCTGGAAGGTCTCCTTTCCGCCCCACTTCCCCAGTACAAAGCCCCTACTGCCCAGAAAATTTGCCCCTGAACCAGGGCCTATAGGCTAGGAGCTCCGCCCTTAGGACGAAGGCCAGGCCCACCGGCAGCCCCGCCCCACTCTAGCTCGGGACAGTGGGTCCTCATCAAAGCCCCCAGGAACCTCCGCATTTTAGAAGCCCCGCCCACCCCTCCAATGTCCCGCCCCCACAACAGAAGCCCCACCCGCAAAACGACAGGAGGGGGCGGGGTCCCCCGGGCCCAACATCCCCTCCCCCCTCCCCTCGCCGGTATCCTGTCCGCGTGGGGGAGCAATTAGCAGCCTGGCCATCCTGACCCCGGAGCCCGCCCGTCCCCGGGCCAAGCCGGACCCGTGCCGCTCACCCATCTCCTCCCCCCGGCGCTCTCCGCTTCGCCGCCGCAGCTCCTGCGGGCAATATGTCGGAGGCGACGGCGGCCGGGAGAGGACTAACCGCCGCAGCCCAGTCCTCGGGTATCAGCTGCGCGCTCCCGCCTCGCCGCCAAATTTGCATACAAGGCGGGCTAGAAGCTGGGAGCGCGCTTCTTAAAGGGGCCGCCCTGGACAAAGGCAGTGCCGCGCGCTCTTTGTCTCGCCGTCTCCCACGCCCTTCCTGCAAATGCTGCTGGAAAACCCTAGAGGGAGGAGAACCTGTCTCCATCTCTTCCCTTGCCTGCCTTCTTCTAGCACCTTTTCTGGCACCCTGGAGGGGGCCGGAACCTCATCTCGGTTCCTGCATCCATGAGTGGTCCACTGGTTCCTCAAACTGATTGCGTCCCAAATTGGGCTTTCATCTTTCTCTTTGGCCTTACTGCTCTTAGTCCATCCCAATGAAAACTTGAGAGTCATTTCCCCCTTTTCTTTCTACCGCCATATCCAGTCTTTCACCTAGTCTTCCTGATGCTCAGTTCAGTTCAGTCTCCCAGTCTGACTCTGTGACCCCGTGGACTGCCGCTTGTCAGGCTTCCCTGTCTATCACCAACTCCCGGAACTTGCTCAAACTCACGTGCATCGAGTTTGGACATCGAACCACCTCATCCTCTGTCGTCCCCTTCTCCTGCCTTCAGTCTTTGCCAGCATCAGGGTCTTTTCTAATGAGTTAGCCCTTCGCATCAGGTGGCCACAGTATTGAAGCTTCAGCTTCAGCATTATTTCTCACTTCTGAGAATATATGAAGAAGCATATCCTTCTTTCACGACATTAGTCAAATCCTGATTCTGCCAGTTCCAAGACTTGGAGTCTTGTTTCTTGTTCTTTACTGGTAACTTTCACCTTACAGGGCTTGGTGAGGATTCAATGGAATAATGGATGTAGAGCAGAGTCTGTTTTGATAAATGTTAGCCGTGATTACTGTTAAGATGTATGGCAAGCACTTAACACAGAGGGAGCTCTCAATAAATGAGCTGTTACTAGTTATTGTTATCATTTCTTCCCTCATAAGACCTCTAAGTTGTCTCCATCATCTGGTACCTCCAGCAATTAGCACAGTGTTTGGCACATAATAGGCAACAATATTCAATTAATTAAATGATTTAGGTTTTTAATTAATAGAAATTCACAAAGCCTACAGTTAAGTGGGAGGAGATGGGCATAAAAAATATAGTAAAAATCATTAGAAAGGAATGACTGCGGTGGAGGAAAACAGGAAAGGGGGATGGGAGGTTGCAATTTTAAACAAGGTAGTCAGTTTCATTGAGGTGACTTTTGAACAAACACTTGAAGGAAAGAGTGAGTCAGTCATGTAGATATCTGGAGGAAGGGGGCAGTCCAGGCAGGGCCCTCAGGTACAAGCACCAAGCACTCCTGATGTGTTTAAGAAACAGCAAGGAGGCCAATGTGGCTTGAAATGGAATAGACATGAGAGTCAGACATGAGAAAGAATGGACCTGTGGCTTTTATTCTGAATGAGATGGCAGCTACTGGAGGGCTTGAACTTCCTTTTTTAAAGAATCATTCCAGCTGTCCTGTGAGAATAGACTGTTGGGCAGAGGGGTGGAATCAGGGAGACCAGGATGCTATGGCAGTGACCGTAGCAAGAGATATTGGTGGTTTGTACCAGACTGGGTAAAATGAGTCATGATTGGAGTCTGGATTAGAAGGTAAAGTCAACAGGGTTTATTGACAAATTTGGATAGGTGTGCAAAGAAACAGAAATAGGTGTGCGAATGGAAGAAAGAGAAGGATTGCCCCATGGTTTTTAGCCTAGGCAAATGGAAATATGGAGTTTAACACATATACATCTATTAAATTATAGAGCTATATTAATAACAAAGAGGCCTTCCTTTCTGGGGAAAAAGAGGCTTAGGAAGGGAGAACCACCACATCACAAAGCAGGTCACAAAGTAGGGTAGAAACCAGGGCTGAGATTTCTTTTTCTAGCCAAAGAGATTCTGGTTAGAAGAGCTGGTTCTGACCTCTTTAGAGTACTGAATTTGAAGTGTATCTTGTTAAGTTACTGAATCCCCAACACATGGCAACCACCTGGTGTGTGATAGGTAGTTATTTGGGATCAGTTCAGTTGAATTTAGGTAGTGGGAAACTAGCTTTTGAAAGGAAGCCAGTTGGTAAGGGAAGCTAAAGGATTTCGGGAATATTCCATAGACAATGACTGAAGCTGGGCCATTCCTGGGAACTCATTTTAACTCAGGTCAATAAACATTTCTGAGCATCTATTATATGTTGGCCAGAGGATACAGAGGTGCCGCTCATTAGTGGGAGAGACACAGAGGAGAATCAATAAATTATGACCCAGTGTCATAACAACAGCAGTATGCACCAAGTTCAGAGGTGGATGGAAGACGACTAACCTTGACAGGCGAGGTAATCAAGGGAAGGTTTCATAAGAGATGACATGAGAGCTGGTTTCTGAGAATAGGAGTGTGGCTGTTCCACTCCTCAGGGTGGAAGCAATAGCTTGAGTCTGGTAAGTGCCTTACTGGGGCTGGTGGCAGGGGAATGTCTGGCTGTGCATCTACTATGTGGAAGGTACTTGACTTTGTACATGGCGAATACTCAGGAAGTTTGCTGAATTGATTTTTAAAAAACATTTTAAATTTGTTTGTTTTGTTTGCACTGGGTCTTCATTGCTGCTCACGGGCTTTCTCAAGTTGCCACAAGCAGGGGTTACTCTTCTTTGGGGTGCACCGGCTTCTCATTGAAGTGGCTTCCGTTGTTGTAGAGGATGGGCTCTAGGGCATGTGGGTTTAGTAGTTGCGGCTTATGGGCTCTAGAGCATGGGCTCAGAAGTTGTGGTGCACAGGCTTAGTTGCTCTTTGGCATGTGGGATCTTCCTGGAGCAGAATTCTTATCTACTGTGCCACAAGGGAAATCCTGCTTAATTGATTTGAGGGTGTTCAGTTAACCCAGGGTAAGGGGCGAAGGGCATTCAAATGGACCACTATGCATGTGACTCATTACCTGTGGCTCCTGCTCACCTTGTAAAGGTTGACTACTGATTTTACCTGCCCAGCATTCATTCCTCTTTCTTCTGATATGGACACTGATTTCCCCTGGGGAATCTACCCTTCCTCCCACTCTCAGACCGTGAAGTTTAGGGTGGCTGCCTTAGTCTGCAGTTCCAGTGTGTGCCCTGGCCTGACAAATCAAAGCCTTCCATCCCTGCCACGTCAGGCTACAGGGACTGGCTGGGGTGAGGGTCGAGGTGTGTTAGTGACCCAAGTTCGGCCAAATGAGATGCAATCCTAGGACCTTTGCCACAACTATTGGGAAATAAAATTTCCCCCCTGTGGGATGGCTAAAGAAATAAAATATAAACTTGAAGTTCTTGGTGGTTATCTTGCCACCTTTCGGGGAGAACTTAGCTGACAATGAAAGAAATACAGAAGACTTAGAGGGTCAGGAGTCATTTTTTAACAGTATCATTTGATCCAGGTGTATCTGGTCTTTGTGGAATTTTCTGTTACAAAAAGCCAGTTTGGTGTCTGACAATTGCGACTGAAAGAATCTAGAACAATATGCACTTCCATCTCAGCATCTACTAGAAACATCTAGGGCCTTACTCCTTTTACATCTGCCTCCTACAGGCTCTGTGGAGAAAATAACCGTACGATGGCAGGATGTTCATTAGGTTTTTGTCCTCTAGATCTGTGCCCACACATCTCAGCTGTTTTGTGACCCTGAGGCCCTCACTTCCCTCCTGTATGTCTTCATTTCCTGATTAACTTGCTCTCTATTGGCTCTCCCAACAGTCTTGAATTTTTGAGGAAATGTCACTGGCTCTGCGCCAGCCGTATGTCATTGGACGTCAGGAGTTTGGATCTCTTCCTTGGTTCTGCTATTCTGGGACCAAGGTTGGTATGTCTGTCCTCAAGATCAGTAGTTTTCAGCCTGGATTATGCAGACCTTTGGGGGTCCTGAAACCACAGCATAAAATACAATACTGCTTCCTGGAGTGTCAGTTTTATTCATAGCAATGTAAGGCAGTATTTTCAATATTAAAGTATCGTTTACCCAGAGCACCGTCTCTGAGCCAGACTTACGTGGAATCAAATCCTGGCTCTACCACTTAGGAGCTGCGTGATCCTAAGAAATTACTTAATCTCTCTGTGCCTGTTTCCTCAGTATAAAGTGGGGATAGTATAACTCACAGATGTAGAGAACAAACTAGTGGTTACCAGTGGGGAGAGGGAAGCGGGGAGGGGTGAGATAAGGGCAGGGGATGAAGAGGTACAAACTGCTATGTATAAAATAAATAAGCTACAAGGATGTACTGTATAGAATATAGAATATAGCCAGTATTTATAGCTTTTTGGGCACACTGGGTCTTGGTTGCAGCATGTGGGCTTCTCTCTTTGTGGAGCATGAGCTCTGGAGCGTGTGGGCTCAGGAGTTGCAGCACAGGCTCAATGGGATCTTAGTTCCCTGACCAGGGATAGAATCCACACCCCTTGCACTGGAAGGCAGATTGTCAACCACTGGACCACCAGGGAAGTCTCTGCTTGTAGTAACTTTAAATGGAGTATAACAGAAAAACTTTGACTCTCTGTGCTATACACTTGAATATACTATCATAAAGCAACTACATTTCAATTGAAAAAATATTAGTACCTATTTTAGGAGATTATGGTGAAGATCAAGTTAGACAGTGTAAAGTACTTAAAACATACCTGGTGTATAGTAAATGCTATTTAAGTATTACCTACTATTTAAAACATGGATATATTATGAAGGAACAAGAAAACTAACGTGAATTTACGATTGATGACTTTTGAAGAAATGTCACCTAAATTTCTGCCTCAGTTTCCCAGATTTGTCCTTTTTGACAGCAAGAATACTTACACTTTTTTTTTTTTTTTTTTTTTTACTACAAGAGAATCCCAATGTCTTCATGTTCAATTTCCTGGGTTATTCTGAATTCCACATATATGTTAACCTCCCCATCCAACCTTCCACATTTCAGAGACACTTACCCACTTATTCTCAGACATTTGTTCTCATCCATGGCTTATCTTATTAGAGACATAGTATGTGCAAGCTTGAGAAAATGTTGTATTTTGTAGTTTTCCCAATATAGATGGATTTGGTACGTAACATACTGGAAGGATGGGGGGATGGCAACAGAGAAAACAGCATGAGCAAAGGTCCAGAGGTAAGCTGTAGGTTAAGTTCATATCTGTAAAATTAGAGTAATCCCCACATCGTTGTGAGGATTAATGACAGGGAACTAAACATATGTGAGGGTCATCCTACATAGGAAATGGAGTGGCTGTCATTAGGAGCTAGGGTCAAGCAGAAATTTAGGTAAAGCAAATCATCCCACCTTTCAGGGTGGCCTGCGATTTAGACTGAGATCTCATTTTCACTCAATGCATATCTCAATCACCAGAGGGAGCTCGATACAAAGGAATCAGAGCTTCCAACTCCACACAAAAACTGGTGGGCAGGGCTGGGCAGAGGACGTGGAATTCTGGACCCAATCCAGAGCTTCTCTATGGTAGGGATAGGGCATGGAGCCAGGCACCCCTCTCTCTGGCTCTTTTGTTTCTTAGAGCCATCCCAAAGGGGATGGGGCATGCTGCTGAGAGCTACAGCTTTGCAACTCTTCTGATTTAGATCTTCAGGATGGGGTGCGAGGTGGGGCGGGCAGGGATCAGAAGAGCGAGGGCCAGATCCAGTTTCTGTATTTCAATCAAAAGAGGCTTTCTTTCATTAACTCTGTTCATAAGGACCAAATTCCTTAGAATCCCTCGTGGCAGTCCAGGTTGTCTAGCTAAGTCTGGGCACCTTAGAAAAAGAGCTGGGGGTAAAGCATGAGGAATAGGGGGCACGGGGGAGAATGGGAGGCCGTGCTGTGTCTGACACTCAGCCTTTAGAGTGGCATCCTCATTGCCCTGGGATCCCAGCCTGTAGGTCTGTGGGCCCTAGGCTTCTCCAATTGCAACTTACTAACCAAACGTGTTTGTAGGATTTTTACAAAATCTTATCTTCTCCACTTACTGGTGAAATGGACTTTTCTGTTACAGTTGTTGAAATGAAGGCCCAGAGATATATAGCGATCCACTCAAGACCAAGCAATGCTCAAGGGCAGAAATGGGCCTGGAAAACAGCAGGAGCCGCTCTCAGGGGCCTGGGAAAGGGAAGGCAGGCAGAGTAACAGCCTTCAGAACTACTGCAGCGAGCGCTGGCTCTTGGCCAGGCCTGTACCCGCCCCTCCAAGGCCTGCTCTCCAGCTAGGCCAGGCTGCAGAGCCCCGCCTCCACACTCCCACCCCAGTCCCCTGAGAGTCCATCACCCTGGCAACAGCCAGAGAAAGGCCCAGCTAAAATATTTATGGCTCAAAACAGTCCAGAGGCTTCAGATGGGGAGAGATGGGGGGAAAGCTGATGTCATTCCTTCTCTGCTCACAGGGGAGGTGACTGACATGCAAGGCAGCTGGGTGGGTGGGCCAAGCCCACTAGGTCAGGGCTCCCTGAGGAAAGTCCCTAGGGCTGCAAATGGTAATGGGGAAAGGGAGTATGTGACAGACATGACAGGTGACAGGAATGGGTAAGAAACACAAGCCAGGAAAGAGGGAGGAAGGACACTTGAGTGTGGAACAGTATTATGCATAGATGTATTTCACACACATTTCAGTTGCTTTTCAGGTCCCATTCAATGGATTGGATTATCCTACTTTTATGGAGCGAACAGACCCAGAAAAAGAGTTAAGTGAGGAGCTAGGGTTTGAATCTACATCTGTCTGGCTTTGGCCCTGTAAATCCAGTTTTTAAGTACACATCCTGTATCTGGGGGTGGAAGGTAGGCAGGGCCACCTAGAATCTAACACTGGCTTCTCAAGTAGTGACCCCAGGCTCTGCACCTCCATTTTCCATGATGAAGATACCATCTGATTCCTGAACCCTTCTGCCCCAAATTCCTCCTCTGCCTGCTGGACTGAAGCAGATCCTCAAATGCTAGGCGAAGAAACTGGCCACAGATGAGGCCTAGGAGACCAAGAAATCAGGGAAAATGAAGCCTGAGCAGCCAGCCCTGGATTGAAGGTCTTGGTGTAAACATAGATTGACAAACTCATCTCAGTTTGCCTGGGACTTTCCTGGGTTTAGGACTGAAAGTTCAACATCCCAGGAATCTTGTCTTAGGTAAACAAGGATGGTTTGTCACCCTAAATAAACCTCTCAAACACAATGTTTTACTGTTTCAAAGTATTTCTAGCTGTAAGAGTTACAAAAGGTCAAAAGCAGGGACTGATAGCATGTTTTCTTTTTAACCTTAGGCAAGTTATTTATCCTCTTTGAGCCTCTTTCTTCATCTGTAAAAATGAGTATAGTGGATTGGAGGATTAAGTGAAATATTATTGCTTAAATGGGGTTCCCAGGAGGCACTAGTGGTAAAGAATCCACCTGGCAATGCAGAAGACATGAGACGGGGGTTCGATCCCTGGGTTCGGAAGATCCCTTGGAGTAGGAAATGGCAACCCACTTCAGTATTCTTGCCTGGAGAATCCCACGGACAGAGGAGCCTGGTGGGCTACAGTCCGTAGGGTTGCAAAGAGTTGGACATGATTGAGCACCACCACCTTCTGTTGGTGGACCGTGGGATGTTTCCACTTTAACCTCTCAAGATGCCCTCTGTAAAATAAGCCTACGGGCCTATGGCACTGGCACAGGAAACCAGAAGTGTAGCAAAGGCTGACTTTCCCATCCTTTAAGAGAAAACATTAGGATAAATAGCTAGCCCAATGTAGCTGGAAGAAGAGTGGGAGTTAAGACAGGACACCTCCTTTGGCTCTCTCAAAGCTGATGAAAGCTACCAGAGTGGGATTCATCATCACTTGACTGAAGCTTTATTGAACTCCTTAGTGCCAGGTATTTGCTGGAGAAGGGATATAGTCCAGATGTTAAGTGGGAAAAGCCCTACCCTATCCTTCAAGAGATTTTTGGACTTAACTAATCAACAAAGAGAAAAACAACAGGCTCTGAGGCTAAAAAAACCTGCCTTTTAAAGTACATGAACCTTCTTACATGCCTTTTCTCAGCCTGTTACAGAGGTGGTGATCAGCCACTCTCTGGGAGACTTTTGCAAGTGTCCAAAGCTGGCACCCACAAAACACATGTGGCAAGATGGGAAACAAGAGGTGGTGGTAGAGGGCTCCAGCCAGTTCTGCTGGAGACTAAAGGGAAGCAGGCAAACTGGGAATGACACAATTAGAGTTGCCAGTTTATTCACATCTAGGAGGCCATGCTGAGGATAGTGTCAGTCCCCTTCAATCTTTCAGGTCCTGAGCAGATTTAATTGTTAGCATCACAATCCCCTGTTGCCCTAAGGACTCCATTCTGGGCCTAGAGACTCTTAGCGGACTCTAGCTGGCTTTCTGTGGGTAAATCAGACAGATCAAGAGGTAGGTGGGAAAAGACTGTTGATCTCCTCTCCTGGGTTTCTCTGTGCTCAGCAAATGCCCTCAGGCCAGCCTTGACACAGTAGACAGCTCTCCTGGTTTCCGGAGTCCTCTGATTGCTGCAAAGACATAGGCAAAAAAATTATGAAGCATGAAGCTGCCATAATGGGGGGATTCACAGGCTCCCATTTGACCACTCTGCCTCCCTTACAATCTCCCCACCCTACAGCACAACCCCAGTTTGTTGCATCCTAGACAAGGTTTTAGGTACACAGATGGGCAGAAAAAGAAGTCCACAGTCTATGAGCTCTTGATTTGCTGTCAGTCAGGCAATGAAAATGGAGCCTCACACTTCCCATCCTTGGCCATGCCTGAGCTCAGTGATCTGGGACAGACGCAACTAGACCTTCGGGGCCATTAACTACACAAGCATTGGAACCTCTAGCCATATAAAGAAGAAAATAATTTCTACCCTCTCAGAAATGTGAAAAAGAGATTAACAAAAAGTTTTAAATCCTTTGGAAGCGAACAGGTATCTTTTCATAGCTATTATTAGTACCTCAATCCTAGGCTTAAAGGTCCACTTTTTCTGGTTCTTCCCTGCCCCCAATTCTCAGCGTTATCCACTGAGAATTGGATAGGAAAGACATCCTAAGTCTGGGGCACAGGCCAGGGCCCTAATCTCACAGCAAAGAACATAACTGTGCTCCTCATCTTAAAAAAAAGAAATGGCACTACCATCCCCCAGTTGTTCAAGCCAGTAACTTGGGGCCCTCTTCTCTCACACCTACTCAATCATCAAATTACGTTCATTCTCTCTCTTTAAAGTTTTTGAATCCATTCATTTTTTGACACTTTCACTGACGTCACCCTAGGTGTGACCCTAGGTCTTCTTCAATTCTTTCCTTGTAGGTCTCCATAACCCATTCTCCACTCAGGAGCAAATGAAGTTTAAAAAGTAGAAACCTAACTGTGCCACTTCTTACCTCTGACTACTGAATTCAACAGTCTTCAGTGATGAGCACAGCACAAGGCCCAGATTTCTACCTCACTTTGAAGCTGCCTCAGCCCTACCCTCTGCCTAGAATGTGTTTCGTGTCCTTTCCCTAGATCATCTCCCAAACTCTCTGTCTAGTTAACTCTGGCTCTAGACGTCAGCTTAAACATTATTTTCTCAAGGAAAATCTCAGTTAGGTTAGCCCCCATTTATGTCCTCACAGTTCCCATTCTTTTCTTTCATAGCACTTATCACAATGTAGGTGATTTATGCTATTTAAGAGATTAATACGTTTAGTGTCTGTGTCCCCAGATATACTATAAGCTTCATGAGGTCAGGGACTAGTTTTATGTTCCTTACTTACCACTGACTCTCCAGTGTCTAGCACATAGTAGGTGTTCCAGTTTGTAATAGTGAATGTATTTAAAAAAATAAAAGAATGAGAGGAGTCATTTATACTGATCTCTGAGAGAAGCTTATGAAGAATCGTTATCAGAATACCACGTATTTCTCTTTTTCAAAGGCAGATGCAGAGTTCGCTTCCTACATTCCAACCCCAGAGCCTGAGAGATTGGGAGCACTCATTTTGTACCTAAAGCGAGGCCGTAAGTAGGAAGCATGAAGGCTGATGGAGCCCAAAAAGAGCAGAGAAGAATTAGCTCTGTATCTCCACCTTCTGGCTTAAATGCTTTACGTACCTGTTGAGGAGACTGGCTACCCTGAGGTGGTCTAATGTAGGCTCCAGAGCTAATTCAGGCATCTTAATGCAGTATTAAGAGTATAAACAGTGCCCAAATTTCCAGCAATGTGTTCTACTTTGGTGATTAATCTGGGCTGACAGCCTAGCTGGACTCCGCCTGGAAACACCTCAAATGGGCTGTCTTTCTTCAGGAGTCCCCACAACCTCTCCCAATTTGACTGGGAAATGACAAGGCCTCTGAAGCAAAAACCTCCCCTGGTCTAGGTGGGGAAAAAGCACTGTGATAGCTTGTATATCTGTACGAAAATTCCAACCTGCCCATTCCTTCCTGAGATATAGCCAGAGACAACCAGCACAGCTTAGGCTGGGGGTGAGAAGTAGACTTACTGCTGAGAAGCTGCTGGATTTGTAGTCAAGGAATGTCAAGGAGCTAACCTGTAGCAGCATGGTTATGGAATTAAAATCCCTTCCAGATACAAAGTTCCTTCCTTTTAAAAAGAGAGCTACAGTTGGCAGAACACTGGAAAAGAACACATCCTCAGCCCCAGAGCCATAGCAGGCTACCTCATAGACGACATAGCGCCGGAGGGGTAAAAAATTGATTTTAGAGGTCAGTGAATATATCTGCTCCTCATTACCAAACAAATGGGTTTGGTCTACTGCTTGAATGCAGCCTCATTGGGAGCCATCAGGCCACAACAGGACTAGGGTGCAGTGCCCACCACAGTTCTTTGCTCCTAAGGGGCCTACAAGGGTAAAGACAGGGAACAAAAGAATGTTAGTCAGGCAGCGTACTGTGCTTCCTTCCAACAGAGGTAGCCTCACACAGCTGTATGCAGCCTGTCTGCTCAAGGCTATTAAATATTCATCAGACGCTTGCTAGCTTTAAACATGCAATAACAATCCAAAGAGCAAGAGGTACATGAGGGTCCAGAGAG
Source organism: Neotragus moschatus (assembly GCA_006410615.1). Classification (NCBI taxonomy): domain Eukaryota; kingdom Metazoa; phylum Chordata; class Mammalia; order Artiodactyla; family Bovidae; genus Neotragus; species Neotragus moschatus. The sequence continues at coordinate 775,929 of SJYA01000235.1, read as the reverse complement.
AAAAAGGGAGGGCAAAGAAGGATCTAATTTTTTTAACTTTAGGAATCTGGAAATCAAGCTAGGGGTACACACCCATCCCGTGTATCAAAGCTGGGAACCATTTCCAGTGTAAGCGAATCTTCTGGTGGCCACTGTAGATACAGAGCAAAGACCAGGAGCAGAGAGACTTGGGTCTGAACTCTAGCTTATGGACCCTGTCTGTGGTCATCCTAACAAGTGCATGTCAGTTTCCCAGGATAACTCTCACCTCACAAGGTTGTTAAGAATTGCCCTAGATGCTGCAATATGATACTCCCTGGACAGTTAGCTCAGAAATGGTGGCAGAGACTTCATTCATTCAAGACTTGAAAGTGGTTAAGCAAAGCCTTGCTTAGTAATTTCTTAAGAGTGTGGTTTTCATCAGTGGAGACTCAGAGAGTTTTGGTCTCTAATTCACAGGGTGGGTGAAAAGGACAGTATATAGCATGATGCCCTCAACGTATGGTGAAGGCCTAACATTGCCCCCTCAAATAGCCCAAACATCTGAGAGGAGAGATGTCTATTCTTTCTGAAAAAGGCTTTTAGGTAAGAGGGAACAGAAGCCAGGCATGAGGAGGGGAGAATACGTCCTTTGCTCTCCCACAAAGAAGTGATGCATATATGGAAGGTATTTACCATCTGTTTCCTTTACTTCCCCAGCTCACCAGCGCAAGGGCAAACACAAGTGTGCTCAAATCACTTTCCTGGTTAAGGCCTTAAAATACCTCCCTAAACTTTAGGAGAATGTCCAAATTCCTTGACTAAAATTTAGCTTTTCAAAATCAGCACTAACCTACTCTCCCAGCCTGTTTATAAAGGTGCTTAGCACATGTTGTGTTGAATGTTTTATACATTAACTCACCCAATCTTCGCAACAATGTAAAGTAAGTATTAAATTTTAAATATATAACTCTAAAATAAATATTATCTTCCCATTTTACAGATGATGAACCTGAAACTTGGGACGTCCCTGGTGGTCCACTATGTCTCTGTGCTCCCAATGCAGATAGCCTGGGTTCGATCCCTAGTCAGGGAACTAGATCTTGCATGCTGCCAACTAAAGATCTGTATACCGCAACACAGATCGAAGATCCCGCATGCTGCAACTAAGACCCAGCACAGCCAAATAAATAAATATTAAAAATGAAACAAAAACTGAGCCTTGGAGAGGATAACCCACCAAAGGTTCCAAAGCTAGTTGCCATTATGTAAAAATGTGTGTTAAACTGTGTAAAAGTGGGATAAAATAGCTACTTCAGGTGGAGAAGATAGTGAATGGCATACAGTAAAGAATGTTAGAATTGACAGAAATGCAATAGTGAACTTGTTTCTCTGATTTTATCATTTCTGAAATCAGGACTTATTTTAACACTCATGAAAACAAACCGCTTTGTCAGTTTAACTGACAGTATTTTCTCTGTGCACTATTTCATTATGCATCTCATAACACATGCTCTCAGTGTCAATGAAATATGGTGTTTATCTTAAAGAAGCAACATGCTTTTGGCAAAGAGAATGCGTTTTAGTGTACAAAATGCTAACGGGCACCTCCTCCATGGCTTGTTATGCAACTACGGTAAATTACTTCACCTCCCCTAGTAACAGCTGCCTCATTTACAAAAACAGACATACAGTAGATAGTCAAATTAACTTTTTTTCTCTCTTAGCTTGGCAAAACTGCCTATTTTCTCTATGTTACTTTCTCTAAAAAAAAAAAAAGGGGGGGGGTCAATGGGGCTAGCTGTGGTGATGCAGTGGATAAGAATCTGCCTGCCAATGCAGGGGACATGGGCTAGATCCCTGGTCAGGGAAGAACCCACATGCCACAGGCCAACTAAGCCCGTACGCCACAACTATTGAGCCTGTGCTCCAGAGCCCGTGAGCTGCAACTACTGAGCCCACACACAACTACCAAAACCTGTGTGCTAAAGCCTGTGCTCCACAACGAGAGAAGTCACTGCAAGGAGAAGCCCATGCACTGCAACTAGAGAGCAGCCCCCATTCACTGCAACTAGAGAAAGCCCATGTGCAGCAACAAAAGACCCAGCTTAGCCATAAGTAAGTGATTTTTAAAAATGGGGTCAAGATCAATAATGGAAATAAACAAGTAAGAAAATGAGATAGAGTTAAAATGTATATTAAAGTTAATAGTAACTCTGCTGGCAAACAGTAGCCTGTACAGACTCATGGAAAGCATGAGAACATATCAAGAGGGAGTCCGCGTGCTGCCTGATGTATTCTACTCAAATGATCTTTGGGTGACATACAGCTTCACGGTTTGAGATCAGGAAGGGATTACTTAAGGTTCAAACAACTGAGCAAAATACCCACCAGCACCACCTTTATCCTCCTGGTTCATTTGGTTCAGGAGCATTCTGCACATGCAGGCAAGAAGCCTTACAGGCCCTAACTCTCAGGTTGCTGTTCCTGAAACAAAACACGGTCCGAGTTTGTTTCACTCTTGGTGGCCAGAAAGCCCTAGTGGTTGCTAACCCATCTCCACCTACATTTTTAGTCTGAGACAGGAGGTGGCAAGTGGTGGGAGAGAGAGCAAGAGTGGACAAACCTTAAGGCTATTTGAATGCTGCCATACCCCTAGATAAGGAAGGGTGAGAGAGTTTCTTTAGCATCAAGTGTCACTGATGAGTACCCTGGAAGGAGATGGGGAGAGAAGCAAAGGAGGCTGATGGTGGGGGAAGGGCATGTAGGGGCTCAGCCTCTGAGCCTCTGGAGAAGTACATACAGCCAGGCATGGTAGCTAGAACAGCCTCGTTTCCACGTTAGCAGCCTGCAGTGTTACAGGCATGACTTGGAGTCATCCATACCTGGGACCAAATGCCAGACCCACCAGTGACGAGCTCTTAATGATGCCAAAATAGTCTAATCAGCTACTGAGTAGCTGCTGTATGCCCCAAATTTTATTAATCAGTTTAAGTAATACCAACTTCAAGGGGGGGTAGATTTATACCTCTATGGTCAACTGATTTTCAACAAGGATGCCATGGTCTTTAAAGGGGAAAGAAAAGTCTTTTCAATAAATGGTGCTGAGATAACTGGATATCCACATGCAAAAGAATATGAAATTCCCCCTTCATATACAAAAACTAAAGCAAAATAGAGCAAAGATCTAAATGTCAGAATTAAAACTATAACACTCTTGGAAGGAAAAGGATATAAATCTTTAGGTCTTTCAAAGAGACAATGGCTTCTTACCTATGACACCAAAAAGCATAAGCAGCAAAAGAAAAAGACAAACGGAACTTCATCAAATGAAAAACTGTTTCGTGTTTCAAAGAAAATAAAAAGACAATTCATAGAGTGGGAGAAAATGCAAAATCATGTATCTGATAAGGGTCCAGCATCAAAATATATGAAGAAATTACAATTCAATAATAAAAAGACAAACAGTCCAATTTAAAAATTGACAAAAGATTTAAATAAACATTTCTCTAAAGACAATAAGACAAATGGTGGATAAGTACATGAAAGGACGCTCAACACTGGTCATTAGAGAAATGCAAATCAAAACCACAATGAGAGACCAATTCACAGTGTATAGGATAGCCATAATAAACAAAAAGAAAACTAGCAAGTGTTGGTAAGGACGTGGAGAAATTAGAAACCTCATTGCTGGTAGGAATGGTTTAGTTTCTGTGTGAAAAAGTTTGGCAGTTCTTTGAAAGTAAACACAGAGTTACCACATGACCTAGCGATTCCTCTCCTAAGATATATACCCCCAAAGTTAAAAACATGTCAAAAAACCCCACAAAAAACATGTCCAAACAAACTCTGTACATGGATGTTCATAGCATTATTCATATTGGCCAAAGCAGTAAATAAAATGTAGTACTTGCAAATAATAAAACAGTGTTTGACAAAAAGGGGAAGTATTGACGACACTCTACAACATGGATATGGGTTGAAAACATTCTCAAGTTGAAGAAGCCAGTCATAAAAGATTATATAATTCCACTTTATGAAGTGTCCAGAATAAGCAAGTTGATAGAGACAGAAAGTAATTAATGGTTGCTTAGACCTAGAAAAGATAAGACGACTGTGGGAAATGGCTTAATGGACATGGTATTTCTTTTAGAGGTGATAAAGACTTTCTAAAAATTGATTGTGATGACTGTACAACTTTGTATATACTGAAAACCACTGAACTGTACACTGAGCAAGTGAAGAGTATGGTATATGGATATCTCAATAATCCTAACATATCTTTTAGTTTGTATTAATAGGAGCTAACCTATTTGCAGAAGCTGCAAACTGGCAAGTGATGGGCAGCATTTGGGTGGCACAGATGTTTTACAAGGACTGACACAAATCTAAGCAGACAGTAAACAACTGGCAGTATATAAAATCCAAATTTCTAGCTTTTCTTGAAAATCAGATCTAGCAAGTCTAACAAGTAACTTTTAAAGCTGGCAAAAAAACATAAATGATCTTCAAATACATGACAGGATATTCCTTCAGTGGTCTAAAGTAGAATCAGTTTAAGTCACTAGAGCGATTCATTCAAAATGAAAGAAAACTTCTAATACATGGCGCTATCTTAAATAAGTGGCTTTGGGAAGTAATATGTTTCCTATCACTGTGTATATATTAAGTACTGAAAGGTACTATAATATGCATAAACCACCTGGCACAACCATTTTACAGTTAGGATAAAAGTCCAATATCCTTAATAGAAAGCCACCTTAACATACCTGACAAGGGTCTTCACTACCCATTCTACTCCAGGAAATGCCTCAGGACTTTTCAACCACCTGAAAATGGAGAAGTAAGAGATCAGTGTTTTGAAGAGGAAGTTTTAAAGACATACAAAATAAAAGATAGAGATCCTGCATGCAGTTTACACATTACAGGAGAGAAACATGCAACTTTAAAGAAATTTTAAGTAACATTTCATTGTGAATATCAATACAGGGACCTGATAGGGGATAATCCTGGTATATTTTAAAATAGCTGAGCAGAAAGCTTTACTTTGGGGAGCAGCAGATCTAAACTACAGTCATTGAAATTTTACAATGTGTCATTTAAGATGTCAGACTTTGTGCCCAGGTTACATTACAGTTCACTTGTGATGGGCAGGATTATTAAGAGTTATGGCTAATTTATGCGGCAGCATATGGTTTTTCTTTTTACAGCTATTTTTATTAAACAAGTTTTGCAAAGTTTTAACATTAAAATTAACAGCTAAAGAATTGTTTATGCAAGTTGCTGTCACAGTTTATGTAAAAGAGAAATATGTGCTATTAAAATCAGACATTTAGGTTACCTTTGGTTTTTTGCGATGCATGTTAGCTTTACACATCCTGATTCTCTTGCGATAATTTTCCTTTAAAAAGGGGGGTATAGAGTGATCTCTTTTCATCAAAACAAGACATAATGCCCTGAAAGCTGACTTCAAACCATGGTTGAAAATTCAGTTATTTACACTTTATCACAATCTACAAATACATTTTTTTTTGTTGGTGTGTTTTAAAAAGAAAAAAAAATGTCCATCATGCACTGCTGCAGGCAGCTTGGCACTTCATACAAGAGGATTTTTCACCCCCGAGCAGTTTAGATTGTTCCCTTAGGGAAGGTATGAGAACCCTAATAATTAATGTAGAGGAGTGGAAACAGGGTCAACCAATTCCATCATTTCCTCTCTTGGTCTCAAAAGGTACAGAGCCAGGCTTCACACCAGATCCTGCCCCAGCCCAGTTCTTTTATTAACAGCATTTCTGGGATTGGAAGGGAAATCCTTAAGGGCACCCAGGGTTTGCTGAATTGTCATCATCTACCGACAAGTGCTATCCCTTTCCAAGCTCACAGAGATGATTTGGTGTCACACTTAGGGCCACCTCGGGGCTCTATAAAAGGTGTAAACTAGAGTGACTGGAACTTTAAATACTGAGGCCTATGTATGGAAACCAATCCAAGTTTTAGCTTAGTTTGATTCTTCTCTCCAGAAATCAGAGCTTGTGATAAGGATTGGATAAAACTTTTAACAACTTCCAGGGGGTGAAAAAGCTTTGGTTATTTTTAAACTAAAACTTAACAACTCATAAACTTTTTTTTTTGGTAAACTTAAAATAAAATCCCCCCCAACCACTTTTAAGAATGTCTCCAACTTTTAACAAGCCCATTAACTTTAGAGTTAATTTAAGTTTATTTGAAAGAGAAAACTATTTTATTGTCCACCCAAAAAAATGACAATTCATCACATTTACTTTGATTAAAAAAGGACTAAACTTTATTGACAAACTGCTGCAGACATTTTGACATAAGTTTAAGCTACCTATTTAGGCAGACTTACACATGTAGCATTTAATCTTCCAAGAACAAAATGGGAGGACGGTACAAATCCAATTAGGACTTTAACTTATGTACAAAGTGGATTTTGATTCCTTTTTCATTCAGCTGCAGTGTCCCTTTTTATATCATGCTAGTGTTGAGACATACTTGACTAACTTCCTTGGGAACAGTTCAATATTGACAGCCGTCAACTTAAGGATATCGTCAGCTTTTGGCCCCAGTGTCCAAGTGAGTTTTTCATGGAGTGTAGGATCTCAGATGGACAAAATACTCTGTCTTTCGAAATACTGAAATGTTAATTATTAGAACTATTACTGAAAGGTTGTTCATGACTAAAAAGCTCTGCATCAAATTCAATTCAAGTGGCCAGCCCCTCTCCCCAAATCAACCTCTTTAGAAACTACTTCCCACTAAGTATCTCTCAACACTGTATGTCTGGGGCTAGATTTCAAAACCCACGTAATGAAAAATTCAGTTTTACGAACCTAATTTTGTTTTGTTTTTAAATCAATTAACGTTAAAAATTGCATCAACTATTTAATTCATTAGGATCTTTCATATTAAAATTTAACCTTAAGATTCAACCGCCATGTGTTTTTTATATAAAGGAAACATTTTTAGAGACATCTGAGCTCACTTTTACATGGTGGCACCTACTGCCGTTAACATTTGTGATTTTAAATCTTAAACAGCCCTGAATTTTGAAATGTAGCCTAGTTTGGGATTCTGCAACTACAACTTTACGGGATGCCTCAAATCAAAACTAAGAGAAAGTTAACAAGCCTTAACTTCAGAACCTTTAAGCAAGCAATGTCACTTTTGAAACTAACAGGTTTGTGTTTTTTTTTTTTACTCAACTTCTTTTTTATTATAAAAGTTACATTTCTGTTTATATTTAAACAACAAAGAAAAAAGCATCTACACACTTAAAAAATTAATTCAATATTCCTAAATCTATTTTAACTCATTTTAAAATACTACATACAGAAGCCAGAATGCAGAGTTAAGAATGGAGTAAGGTGGGGAGAAGAAGGGGACCACGAAGAAAAACACTTAGACAATTACTTGTCTGTTGTGGGTAAAGCAACAGGAATCCTGGGAGATACAAGAAATCAGTAACAACTTTGCTCATAACTGATATTTTCCCCTCATGTTTGTTTTTAATAACGTCCATATGGGTGCTCTCTGTATGCTCCCTTCACCGGCCTAGCTGGAGGGGCCTTCAGCGACGGCCTGGTCCCATTCCAGTCATCCTGGCCTGTGGGGAAAAGCAAGAACAGTTTATAAACCATGTGCCAATGGCATTTTGGAATGGACAGGTGTAGGTCACCTGGTAAAGATCATCAAACATGCTGCTTTGTTTCCAATGCCTTGCCACCTCCTCTGTGGTTCTTACTTTTTACTCTGCTTGGCCCTCCCTCCCAAGCAGCTCAGCAACTTTCCAGGTATAGGGCGTTCTGAGTGGATGGCCAGAAGCAAATAGTTCAGAAAGGGCTTGCGGTGATGTCCAAGAAAGAAGCTGTCCATAGGCAACATGGATGATCTATATTCCAACCCCCAAACCTGGATAAACCCAACACCTTGCTTCAGACAGTGAGGAAATCAATCTCACTGGGGCTGCAATGCTCTTTCCTATTTCCAAAGCAGTTCAGGAGAAAGCCTGAACTAAGGTGACAACTTCTGGAAGTCTTTCAGATTGAAAGCAACAGTGGCAGCTCCCTTTCCATGCAACAGCAAGTCAGATTTGCCTGTGGAGAAGTATCCTCTGGCTCCCTGGGAAGAGCAAGCAAGGGTCACATTTCAAGAACCCTCCACCAGCAGAGCTGGCCCACTGCTCTGGTGGTGGGAAGTACAATCAAATGTGTCAACAGCACTCATTAGGAGAATTCATTATCTCATTTTTGTGCCAACAGTCCAGAGAAGCTAGACAACTATCCTCAAATGGGCTTCCTCTGTGTCGGGGAAAAGCCTATAGCAAAAACAATCATGTACTTTTAGAGTAGATCTCTCACGAACATGAGTTGGGTTTACAAGTTTATTCTTTCTGCTCACCCCTAGACTTTACCCAGGCTTGCTATTTCTCTAGCTGTTTGCATTCACAAACATCTGCTTCCATCATTCTAGGTCTAAAACCCCTACATGGATGTAAAGTTGCTATCTAAGCCTGTTTATATCTCTAGTACAATAGACATGTCCATCACTTTCTAAGTGACTTCTTACTGTACCAGTAAGACAGTATATTTTTCTAGCTCTGTTTATACAGGCAGAAATCAGAACAGATTAACCATGGGAGCATCATACCAGGAGCACAAGGAGAGCCTGCCTGTTGCAGTGCAGTCTTTTTTCTAGCAAAACAGAAATGTAATTTAGTCAAACACTTACAGAGGTCCCATTGTACTGCTCACCAATGATTGGAAATACCCTGGGGCAATCATACCACCCTTCTAAACAGTGGCATATGAGCAGAGCAGTGCAGTGTTACAGATGGCAACTGTCCAGGACCATTTAGCTAGAGCTGGTAAAAACTGTTCCCCTGGACAAGCAGCTGACTGGCTGCTAAATACTATGCTGAGGAGGTAAGGAGTCTATCTGTGGGAACCCTAAGAGGCTCTTTCCTCTTTTCAGTTAGGTATAAGGGAGACTGTCAACTACTATCTTAAGTTGTCAACTGCTGAGTCCCTTGCCAAGGTCTCTGGACTTCCCACAGGTATGCTGGAAACATCTCATATTTAAAAGGCTGCTCTCTCTGCATCTACTGCCACATGGCACTCCCTCTGGGGCCCATTATCACAGGGCCCTATCTGGCTCTTGAGGATACCCTTGAGCAATGTGTTTTCAACCAGGCCTCAGGAAAGGCAGTTTAGTCCTGCTACTATTCCAGCATCTACAGCTCTCCTGGGATTAAGGACTAAGTTGAGATGTCTCCAAGACAGTCAGGAAGTTGAACTGTCTTGAACCGGCGCCAGTCCCCAGTTTCTAATTTAACAGGCACCCTTCTTGCCCTCAAACTGCTCTTGTCATTGGGTCTCTTTCAGCTAGCATTTCCTCTACACTGAGATTCTTTACAATAAGATCCAAAATTGTTTTTAAAAATGAGGTGGGTCAGAAAAGTTGGATATGATTCCATTCTTATTATCCATCAATGTGGCCTAGGTATCTTGCAGCAAAGGCTCAGCAACATAACCCAGGTCTAGCCATCTCCCAGCCTAAAGCAGAAATAAAGTCAGTGTCAGCCAAAAAGCCTGCTGCTCCAACCAGCCAACCTGGACCTTAGCCCTAGTTTAGGACATCCACTTAGCCATCCAAGAGTACACCTAACTCATTTCAATAGTTTTTCTTTCTACTACACCCCACATGATTTAAATAAGAGCAGGATTTCTCGTGTCACATCTATCAACATGTTGATCTTTTTATGAGGTTTCTCCTTAGGTGTACGACTGCCTGACCCCCAATAATCCCATCATCAGCATTCTCCTGGGCACTTACTTGCACATTTTGTCCCACCACAGAAATAAAGACATACCATATGCTTCATAAGAATCTTGAACCTCCCCATGTCCATAGTCATAATATTCTGAGTCCCTGAAAGCCAAAGACAGAGTATTAGAGCTATACAGCAACCACTTTTCAGTTTTACCTTTCTCCCAAATGCTTCCACATTTTAGTCATTTTACTGAGGTGTACAAAACAAACAAAAGTTCATTCTACCCCCATCTCCAAACTGTAAAATATTTCCAAAACATGTACATACTAGATACTCACTTAAAAATTATGACAACTACGGCAAAGAAAAATGAATAGCACACAATTTAAAGTGAAAAAGCTCTACCCAAAAGCTCAGTGTTAACCAGTGTACACACACACATTCACAGGGCTCACTGGAAGAGAATAAGCAAATATGAAAAGAACTGTCTTGTCCCCACTGCAAAACTATGAGAGGCCTTTCCCATCACAGTTAAGACACATATATACACATACACAAAAACATGTTTTTTAAAAAAAAAAAAGAGCAGGAAAAACTTGAGTTAAGTAATGGGAATCTAGTACTCTTTTAAACTTCTATGCAACTTTAATGTAGTCGTGACATTTTCAAATAACAAATCAAAACAATTTTAAGGCATTTTCCCTTTGTTCCCATGTAATCACAGCTAAGGAATTTTTCATATGCTAACCCCAGATTCTACATTATAATTTAAGATTCACAGTTTTCCAAATCTGCAGATCCAGGTGTGTGCCTTACAGATGTCAAAAGCAGAGGCAACACCCTGAAAAGGTGATTCATCTGCTCCTTAAGATTTGTCCTGCCTACATCTCTCGGTTCCTCCAACTCCCTCTATATCCCAAGGACATGAAATAGCAACCCCACTGCCTGACTCACCCTTGGCTCTGGCTGTAATAGCCTTCATAGCCTTCATAACTCTGTTCTGCGTATGTGTCATCATATCCCTACAAACAAAATGAAATAGAAAAAGTCAGAATCACACAAAGTAGGTAAGGTAATATGGAGGGCTTATGAATGAACAGAACATGGAATTTCCCTCTAAAGTACTAACATCTGTTGTGGAACAGTCACCAAAGAAAGGTTTAGAAAACGATCAATCAAATAAAAAAAAACCTTTCAGCTTGGGCAGGAAATAAGGTTCAAGGCTGAACTTTATCAGCATTTATCAGTAGTAGTAGGGGGAGTCCCCTTAGTAAAACACTAAACATCAAGGCACAGCTTATTTCCTGTTTCATCTACATAAGTATATAGTAAATTATACTTAAAATGGAAAAATCTTCTCTCATAGTTTAACAATCACTACAACAGAAGAGGGCAGATTCTAAACCTTATAGGCAGTTCCTGCCACCTACATCAAGGGCCAAGGCCCTGTCACTCAACTTCCTTTGACAATCTGTTAGCTATTAAGAAATGGCACATGGTCCAAACGTCTTACATATTCTTCATATGTTTCTGGTGCAGGCGGTGGAGGCAAAGGTATTCTCTGGATGCCTGCTGTCCGTGCTCTTGGTGCTGGAGCACCCCTCACAGTAGGCGGGGGTGGCACTCCTCGAGTCACAGTGGCACCTCTGGTGATGGCTCCTCTCACTGGTGTACCACGCACTAAAGCCCCCCGAGGTGGCCCAACGCCACGGCCCCTGCAGAAAAGAGTTTATTTTAAATGGATCTTTTTAATACATAGGCTACTTTCATGTTCAGACTTGTCTTAAAATTCTGGAGCCAGGTAGGAGATTTTATGATGCCTTAAGTTGACTATTATCAAAACAGAGGAATGGGGACTTCTCTGGGGGTCCAGTGGCTAAGGCTCAGTGTTGTCACTCCTGTGGCCAGGGTTCAATTCCTGGTCCTAGAGTTAAGATCCCACAAGCTGTGCAGCACAGCCAAAACAAAACAAAAACACAGAGGGATGTGTAGGTAGGTAAAGGACCCATTCTGGAAGGTTCCCCAGGCCCATGGTGGACCTGCTAATATATTATTAGTGGAGAGTCGGTCGTAAGAGTCTGAATAGACCATAAAGGTCAGTCAGCAAANAGATCCCACAAGCTGTGCAGCACAGCCAAAACAAAACAAAAACACAGAGGGATGTGTAGGTAGGTAAAGGACCCATTCTGGAAGGTTCCCCAGGCCCATGGTGGACCTGCTAATATATTATTAGTGGAGAGTCGGTCGTAAGAGTCTGAATAGACCATAAAGGTCAGTCAGCAAAGGTAAAATTCTAAAGTCAGAGACCATTAAAAAATGCTGAAAACTGTTCAAAAGTTAAAAAAAAAAAAAACACCAGTTTCAGCAGGACTTCTGCACCTGCTTACAACCAAAGTAACCAAGATCTAAAATTCCACTCTTTTTTTGCTGTGCCGCATGACTTGCAGGATCTCAGTTTCCCTGACTAGGGATTGAACCTGGGTCACAGCAGTGAACGTGCCGAATCCTAATCACTAGACCTCCAGGGAATACCCTAGAACTCCACTCTTGATGCAACGTACACATCCGGAGACCCCTTCTAAGCTAGAGATTAGGGCAGCAGGAAGATAGAAATGGTACTAGCAGTCAGATTTACATCCCATTTCTAGCTGTTTCTATTATTTTTACCTGGGAACAGGTGGAGGAGGAGGTGCAGCTCCCCGGCCTCGCACTGGCACCCCACGTCCACGGGAGGGCTCTGGTACTCCATTCAAGTAGGAAAGCTCTAGAAATTGCTCCTGGCAGATATCATCCATCATATCCTGTGGGTAAAATATAATGAGAAGGAGTATTGTGCAACATCTCTACCTTCTGCTGAGAAGTCATCTAGCCCACATGAGCCTTGGATGTGAAGAATAACTTTGAAAGCCCAGATGAAATCTCAGATTATTCATTCTCTGAAGTCAAATGGCACGCTACCTGTCACCTTTTTGAGGAAAATCTTGATGGTAGGCCCCTCATCGTTCAGATGAAGTTCTTCAAGATGTGGTCCCTGCCTAGCTCTCCAGATCACTTCCATCCTCTATCCATGTATAACCTCCTTTCAAGCCATGCTGAACAACTTGCAGTTCAGAACACGGCATACTCATACACATCCATTCTTGCAAACAGTTTCCTTTTCCTAGAATAATAAAAGCCACTACCATTAATTAAGCTCTACAACTGGGTACCATATAATAAGCCTTACATAGGGTTTTCAGTTTAATCTTCAAATAATCCTGAAGTAGGCAGATCTTCCTATTTGGGAAAACAGATTCAGAAAGCATAAAGCAATCAATAGAAGGACATAGAGCTAGTGAGTGGCAGATTCTATATGTTAGTGAAAAGTCAAAGTGAAGTTGCTCAGTCGTGTCCAACTCTTCGAGACCCCATGGACTGCAGCCTACCAGGCTCCTCCGTCCATGGAATTTTCCAGGCAAGAGAACTGGAGTGGGTGCCATTGCCTTCTCCAACTAATTCAGAATTACTTACCTCCAAAATCTAGGCCTTGAATCATAAATGTATCAATTAATCAATATATTGTGGCCATTTTTTGTCCACCTGAAGGACTCTAATTCTTACAAGATTTAATTAAAAGTATTACCTTACCTCTTTTGAAAAACTTTCTCTTGATGCCAACTCCTCACTCTCCTCTTTTCCCATGGCACAATGTAATCTTCTCTAAGCACTTACCACATCATTTAAAAAATGTTTGTCTTTCTCACTAGGTTATAACCTCTTCAAAACCATTTCTCTAACTTCAGACCCAAGCATAGTATTCAGAACCTAGCAGATACTTAACAAATGTTTGGGATGAACAAGGAAACTGAGGCTCAAAAAGTGATATAAAAACTTGTCCAAGATGATTCAGATAAAGCTCCCAGTCCAGTGCCCTTCCTACTGTACCAGTCCCTAAAGGGAAAATGGAGGGCTCTGGTCATGGATGCAAAAACAGGCTCATTTGTTTTCTTCACAAGGAGGAAGAACTGAGTCAAATGCCATTTGTAAATCTTTTCACATATTTCCTGATGAGAGTCATTCAGTCTCAATACTTAGTGCACTTTTATATATCCCAGGTGTATACAGCTTCTAGAAGATTCTAGTCGCCACAGAGATGCTCCCTCCACCTCCACCCCCTGACTCTTCACCTCTTCCTACCTTACACATTTCTACTGCTTGAGACTCACATTAGAGAATCAAGTGACCAATGATGGGCCATTTGCTCAGATTTCTCTAGCTGCCACAACAACACTGAGGAAATCCAGATCTCCTTGGTAGGCTTCTTTTTTGAAGACCCACTTACGTGGAAGTCTTGGAGATGTAGCTCTTTTCAGAAATATGCTGAGATTAATGATAAAGAGAAGATGGGCATTCCTCTGCAGTTCTTCAGAAAACGGATGACTCAGGATGCTTCAATACACACCTCAAAGAGTAAAGAAGCCCCTCAAGGGAAAATTTACCAGCTCTGAGTTTTTTCTAGGATATTTTAAATATGCTGTTTCAAGTTGAACATTCTAATGACGACACACTTAGAAGCAGAGCAGCTTAGATATTTGAGACAGTGCTGGAATCCTTGGAGCTCAGCATTATAGAGACACACTGCCTATATATTTTTGCTCTGCCAATCCTCACATCCTCTGACAGTTCCAACTCCCTCATTTTACATGTACAAGAAAACCAAGAACTATGTATCATCTCTTCTCAGTGATGAAACTATGATGCTTACTCAATTCTAGTTGAATAGTACTCCAAATGCTTCCTAAGGTCCCAAAGTCTTCTTTGTTATTAAACATTGAACACTAAGTAGTATGTTAACTCTGAAAACTACCAGGTCTTGTCAAAAGGCAAAAAGTCATCATTTCCTACTTATTCAAAGAATGAATAACCTCTGACCAGGTGGTAATAAGGAAGTCAGGTAACCTGGTCTGTTCCAACTCTTCCAAGGCCTTAAATACATTCTGAAAGAAGCTATATACCAATCTGTTTAATGTCATCAACAGTTAACCCCTACAACCATCATGCCTCCTTCAAATCAACTCTACTTGAGTAAACTCCTCCAGGACAGAGTTTTGAATGCACTCAGGTCAGAATTTAACCTATTAACAATGGAGGCCAGATAACACATCATCAGACTAGATGATGCTGTTATCATCAACTAGACTCTCAGGAGTCTATACTATAACCCCTCACTTGCAGGGGGTTACAACCACCTTCAGCATTTTCCTATCATAACTTCCTGGTTCCATATTAGCACCAAAATAATTTATTGAAGACCTTGTTAAATCTTTGTTAACCAAATGTTAGAATGTCAAGACACATGGATCCAAGATATTGACAAAAGATACTGGCACACAACTAAAATCACATCAGACCAGGACTGGTAGAGTGGCCTCGGGGCACAGTGGTTGAGAACTAGGTACACGTAATGGACTACCTCAGAAAAACGAACACAAATGCAGAATTGGATATGCAATTTCAGGTTATGCAGAGACCCTGGTTAAGAACCCCTGCCTTAGCAATAAGCACAAGATCCTAGTTTTCTCTTGCTCAAATGATACAGGATATGGATTTCCTTACTGGTACTAGAAACTTCTTGACTTCCTCCATAGCATGGGCCATAAGAGCATAAGCCTCACATGGGGGTCCAAAGACTTCAATGAAGACATGCAGATCCATATTCAAGTGGGCATATTTGGGGTCTCCACCTTTGCGCAGCTCTTCCTCCTGTGGAAAAATGCACAAAAACAGCATTATCACTTGGACTACGGAGAAAATTACACCTTTACCATTAGGCCAAAGGGACAGTAAGAAATGACTCCAATACCTAAGAAAAATCCAGTAAAGTGTAAGAAAAAAGTAAAACAAACTCTGGAGTACAGTAATTTACACAGTCTGCTAAATCTGCGATTGGTCTGCTGCTAAAAGCTAACTGCTGTTCTGAATTGCTGGTGTGTTCATCGGAGCTCATATTAGAAGGCACAGAAGAGACAAACGTAATTCCAGTCTCCATTCGGATAACAGCTGTTTGCCAAGCATCCATCCGCTCATTAATTGCCAAGCATTTGCTTTTATTAATAAACCCCAGGTAGAGCTGTTAATTACCAGCTCTTCTGATCTGCTTGTATAGAGAGGGAAAAAAGTCACAACAGAGAGAAGAAAATCTCATGTACACCTCATTAAACAGTATAGCCCTAAATGTTCATCAATTAGGCTGCATACAAGGAGGCCTGAAAGAGTAAGTTTTTAGGCTGGAGTAGGTCATATCCCATCTAAAAAGCTGATTCTAGAAAGCTAAGACTATTTTATTTTGGTGGGAAGTTTCTCCACACTCAGAGAGAGTATAAAGAATATGGGGCTATGGCCTGGGGAAAAATAAGCTCTGGTTTCTATTGTCAGGACTTCTCATGGTTCCTTCTGTAACATCTTCCTTTAGCACACTTCACATTCCAGCTGGCTATAAAACAAACCAGCCAACTAATCCTCAAACTCACCTGCACTCACAACACTACTGCTCACACTTTTCCACACTAACTGGAAACAGAATGCTGTTCACATTTTAGTGTCTTTAGCTGGGTAAGTTTCAGTACATTCAGCCTCCCCTTCCAGGTTTTCCTAGATAAGCTTACTAAGGCCAAAGCTGCTACTGCTATTTCCATTACTACACAGTGAAGTCAGAAAGAAAACAAGTACCAGGGCATACCAAGGTTCTTCTGGGGTTGCCAAAGTAAATTAACTGGTCTATAATCTCTCACATCCAATGCGACTTTAAGGGAATCACTTTTAGTACACACCTAAGAACTAGCTTCCATAAGGTATCTATACTGGACTCTAGCCTATTGGAAGGCATTAGGGTGTCTTCTTGTCGCATTAATGTGAGCTTACCTTGGCTTTGTCTCTCATTGAGCCCTTTCCCAACACAGAAATCTTTGCACCAGTCTCTTCTTGCAGTCTTTTGATTGTATTTCCTTGTGGTCCAAGGATCTTTCCAACAAAGTTGAACTGATAGAAAATAAAGACAGATTTCTAAATGTGTATGTTCCGATAAAATATTTCTACATGTATTATTTATCTTCAATACTTCCTGTAAGGGAAGTAGAGTGCTAACCATTCCCATTTTACTGAATGATATACTGAAGTAGCACTGATAAAACTGATTAGCCAAAGGTTATACAACTGGAAAGAGGCTTCCTGGGTGGCTCAGTGGTAAAGAGTCCATCTGCCAGTGCAGGAGATGCAGGTTTGATCTCTGGGCTGCAAAGACCCCCTGGAGGAGGAAACGGCAACCTATTCCTGTATTCTTGCCTGGAAAACCCCAGGGACGGAGGAGCCTGGCAGGCTACAGTCACTGGGGTCACAATGAGTTGGACATGAGTGAGCAACTGAGCGTGGCATGGCACAAAACTGCAAAGTGGCAGTTCTAGAACTTGAATTCCTGATGTAGTATGGTGCTCTTTCCCAATTATCACACCACAACTCTTTGTAATTTAATATACATAAACTTTTTTAAGGCAGTTACTTTAGCACAGAACAGACATATGGTACCCTTTGCTAGTACTGGTCTGACTAAAACTAGTTGTGTTTTGTTTTTTTTTTAAAGAGGAGTAGTAGTAGAAACCATTTATTTAAAAGTGAAACTTTGGGAATTCCCTTGAAGTTTACCGGTTAAAACTGTGTGCTTCCACTGCAAGGGTCACAGGTTCCATTCCTGGTCAGGGAACTAAGATACCACAAGCAGTATAGCCCAAATCAAAAACAAACAAGAGCAAAAAAACTTTGAGTAAGAAATAAAATTAACTTATTCATTGTGTCACAGGGATCTGTGTTGTATTTCCTTTATTTAAACTTCAGCTCAATCTTTTGACAAAGAACATTTAGGGTTCAATTTTTTTTCCTTTAAACTTGAAGCTAAACAAACATTTGAGAAGGAAATTCCTTTTTTGATAATAAAAAGATGGTTGCATTTCCTTCCTGGCTGTAGCTATGCTCTTAGTTGCGGGCCTGTGTGTCTCGCCTGCTGGATACAGTCATTACAAGCATGGGACAGAACCTTCACCAGGCCCACAATCTCTGCAAATCTTTTGTTACAGCTGGTGCTACAAGACAAACCACATACTACACATTCTCATACTACGAAGCCAACTCAAAGAAATGAGGCACTCTTTCCCTTACCTTGGGATACTGCTTGACAGGTATCAGAACCCTCTCCTTCAGCTTCATGTTCTTGTGAGAAAATAAATCCAAGTAATTCTCCTCATCGTCCTTTTTTGAATCCCCTTTCTGAATCTTCTCAATTTCTGAATAGGACAAACAGAAATTTAATTTAGCTTTGTTCTTTTAAATAAAGGCAAAATTCTGAGTCTACTTAAAGCAGTAAGAGGGAATACTGTGTAATGAGACCAAATATTAATGAATAGTTCAGATAAATAGTGCCTTAATTTCAAATAGAGACAGCACCAAAGCTAGATGAAGTTGACTAGGAAACCGAAAGCCTGCTTCTTTTTAGTTATTTGGCTATGCTGGCTCTCAGTTGTGGCATGTGGGATGATCTCTGAGTCATGTGGGATCCTTTGCTGCACATGACTCTTGTTTTGGCTTGCTGGCTTAGTTGCTTTGCCATATGTGGGATCTTAGTTTCCTGACCAGGGATTGAACCCACGTCCCATGCATTGGAAGTCTGGAGTCTTAACCACTGGACTACCAGGGAAGTCTCAAAGCCTCCTTCTAGTAAGGGCAGTTTGCTCTTCTACTTTCAGCTGAAACCTCTACAGAGACAGTCCAATGTTCTTTAGGAGTGAGATGAGGAAAGGGGGATAAACAAACTGAAAAAATTAAAACCTGCATCAAGAAAAAGTACAAAGCCATATCTTTATTATTATTCTTCTACTTATTTTGGCTGCACTGGATCTTTGTTGCTGCACTTGGGTTTTCTCTAGCTGTGGTGAGCAGGGGCTACTCTCCAGTTGCAGTGCTTCTGCTTCTCATTGCGGTGGCTTCTCTTGCTGTGGAGCACAACCCCAAGGTGAGTGCACTCAGCAGTTGTGGTGCACGGGCTTAGTTGCCCTGAGGCAAGTGGAATTTTCCTGGAGGGATCAAACCCATGTCCCCTGCATTGGCAGGTGGATTCTTAACCACTAGACCACCAAGGAAGTCCCCAAAGTTGTATCTTAATGAAGAGACAAATTTAAACACACAACTGAGAGTCCTATTAAAATTTTGTAACAGTAGTGCTTTGGATAGTAGCAGTCCTTAAAAGTCTGAAAGACCTGGGTTTTACTCTGCCACTCACTAGTTGTGTGAACTCTGAAAAGTTTAACTGCTCTGAACTTTGATGTCCTCATTTGTAAAATGGACACAATATCTACTTCAAGAGGTTGCTATGAAGACAGAATAAAGTAACATGCAGGGACTTCCTTGGTTTTCCAGTGGCTGGGACTCCTCTCTCCCAATGCAGTGGGGCCTGAGTTTGATTCCTGGTCAGAGAACTAGATCTTGCATGCAGCAATTAAAAAGATGCTGTATGCCACAACTAAGACCTGGCACAGCCAAATAAATAAAATAAAATATGCAAATATGCTAATTAAAGCCCATTTCTTTCTTTCTGCTTTTCCTTTTGGCCATGCAGGATCATAGTTCTGCCCCCTGCAGAAGTCCAGAGTCTTCACCACTGGACCACCAGGAAGTCCTAAAATCACATTTCTTAGCAAGTGTTTTAATATCTACTTAGCACTCTCTAGCCCAAATTCACTCAGTGTCCTAAAGGAAAAAAAAAAATGCACCAAGGTGATTTCAATTCACAGGTTAAGATAGTTTCATCAGCTAGAACCTTAGTATCCCAAACGATTCCTATCATTAGGGAAGTCCATTCATTCATTCAGTGATTCCAAGTGTTTGAGGGCTTCCTATGGTGAGGCACACGAAGGGACAGATATAGGTATGATCACTAAGCACCATGGAAAACTTACTAAGGGCCAGGCACTTGGCCCTATAAAGTATAGGAGAAACCACACGCCCAGTCAGACATGGTCCCAATCTCCACTATGTCTATACACAAGGGGTACCAGTATACGAAGCTGGCAATGAAGAATAGTTAACAGCTACAAAAGGAGTACTAACAGAGATGGTGGAGAAGGCAACGGCACCACACTCCAGTACTCTTGCCTGGAAAATCCAGTGGACAGAGGAGTCTGGTAGGCTGCAGTCCATGGGGTCGCTAAGAGTCAGACACGACTGAGCGACTTCACTATCACTT
Source organism: Neotragus moschatus (assembly GCA_006410615.1). Taxonomy (NCBI): domain Eukaryota; kingdom Metazoa; phylum Chordata; class Mammalia; order Artiodactyla; family Bovidae; genus Neotragus; species Neotragus moschatus. The sequence goes on along the minus strand of SJYA01000235.1, from coordinate 755,914 downwards.
TTCACTTCATGCATTGGAGAAGGAAATGGCAACATACTCCAGTGTTCTTGCCTGGGAATCCCAGGGACAGCAGAGCCTGGTGGGCTGCCATCTATGAGGTCGCACAGAATCGGACGCAACCGAAGCGACTTAGCAGCAGCAGCAACAGAGATGGGGCAGAGTATGCAGGCAATGAATACCAGCAACTAAAATATTATACTATGGTCCACTGAGAATAAAACAAATTTTTATACACCCTAAAATCAGTGGAACACTCTAACTAACACAATGTTCTCCTTATACAACATTTCCAGTGCTTCTATCTTTCTTTTTTTTTTTTTTTTTTTGCCTTTTTTTAATCTTTCATATTAAAAAAAAACTTTTTGGCCATGCCAAGGGGCATGTGGGATCTTAGTTCCCCAAGCAGGGATCAAATCTGTGCCCTCTGCACTGGCAACATGGAGTCTTAACCACTGGGCCAACAGGGAAGTCCCTATCTTCTATAATTTAAAGATAAGGGTTCTCAAACTTCAATATGCAGCAAAATCATCTTGAAGGCTAGTTCAACTAGACTGCTGGGACCCAATCCCAGTCTGGGATTGCATTTAGGATTGTGTTAGGAATCTGCATTTAAAACCGTGACCAGGTAATGCTGATATTACTGCCCTAAGGTTCACACTTTGAAAACCACTAGTTCAATATATGGGCTTCCCTTATAGCTCAGATGGTAAAGAATCCGCCTCAAATGTGGGAAACCCAGGTTCGATCCCTGAGTCGGGAAGATCCTTCAGAGAAGAAAATGGCAATCCACTCCAGTATTCTTGCTTAGAGAGTTCCATGGACAGAGGATCCTGGTGGACCTTTATATACCTTAGTACATAAAGACATAATACATTAAACACATTCTGAAAATTTAAACCATTAACAAACTTTAAAAGTAACTGTTTAGACTAAATCTAGCTACGATGTACACAGATGAAGGAAAGTTACTGAGATTCGCAGAGTTCAGAATTCCAAACTGAAGGCTTCTCTGTTTATTAAAAAGCCTAAACTGAGATGTTATACACTTATAAGAACCGTAAATGACAGTGCTCTTTGCACTCCTATTTTTCATTGCTTGGAGTAGAAAGCAAATTTGACCTTACAATCTACAGACTAAATGCTTCATTCAACACCCTATTTGTTTACTGTTTCACTGCCTGTGTATCCTGACCTCCACCTCTTCCCACTTACTGCTAATATTAACTTTGCAGTCACTGGTTTTGAGCTACCATCTCTGAACACACCTCTTCTAGAGCTTCTGGGCTGGTAAACTGGGTACTTAAAATCTTCAAATGTCCTACAGGAACAAAGATGCCACATTTCAAATCAGAGGAGCTTCTAAAAATGTGGAACAAATTATATATGTCATCTCTTCTACGTCTCTGTGTGTTCTAACTGCTGCCATCTAGTTAGGCCCTTCAGCTATACTTTATATCACTTTCCAGAAACTTTAATTTGTCAGAACAAGAAGCTAAGACTTGAAATCTGTTAATCTGTATTCCCACAGGAAGCAGGGCTGCAAAAACTGAACCCAGTAGAAAGGTTTAATATCAATGAAATGTGCCCTGTGAATATAAGGCCTTTCTAAAACACGGATCTGGGACTTCCCTGGTGGTCCAGTGCTTAAATAAGACTCTCTGTTCCCAATGCAGGGGGCCTGGGGTTTAATCGCTGGTCGGGCAACTAGATCCCACACACCCCAAATAAGACCTGGCACAAACAAATAAAAATAATAAATAAGCAAAAAATTTAAAACACACATCCTTCTGCTATGTTTTGAACGAAGTGGATTTAATTAGGATCCCCTTGTCCACTTACCTTACAATTAAAAAAATGTTAAAGCATTTTTTAGAGAATTCAAAGAACAATGATTTAAATAAAACAGGACTGAAAAGATAAATCAATCACAGGGTTAGCCTAGAAAGCAAAAGAAGCAACTCGAGCCTTCAAAGAGGGTCACCTTCCACTTTTGGAAGGGGAAGGACCAATTCTTTATTCAATGCCTAAAATACATCAAATTCTATACAAATATGACCCTTTATACTCAAACATTACTGGGCGAAGCAGCTGATACTATCCTTATTTTACAATTGAAGAAACAAACTCACAGAAGTTAAATCTCTAAGTCAGAAAGCTGTTGAAGTAGTACCCAAATAAGGATTAAAACCCAGGCTTTAACTTCAAACCTCATGCTTTTATTATTGCCTCTCAATAGGGAGAGAGGGGCACACTTTATTTAAGTGAAAAAAGAGCTAATTTTGTAAAGTTTTGGGAAGTTCAGCTTATACCCCCAGACACTGTCATCCACCTAAATGCCACAAAAGGGCTCTATTGACACCTCAGATGTTCAGCTGCCTGATCTTTTTTTTCAATTTCTCTCCTTGGCCTCACTTCTTGTGGAGAGCTAACAAGCAGGCTATAACGGGAAGACAAATAAATAAATAAATAAGGTGAAGCTTCCTAAAAATGCCTTACTCGCAGGCAAAAGTACTTCTAGACAATCTTTGTGAAATTGACTCCTTTAAAAGATCTTTGCTTGGGTCTCTGGAGACCTTGGATGTCCCAAGAGTCAAAGAAAGAAAAAGTATCCTGTAAACAACACAGAGAGGTGACCCGTTTGGTTCAGAGTCAGATGCTGACAATAATCATTATCTTACCCTTTGGGTTTCCCTTTGTCTTTATAATGAGGATTACCCTCACTTAACAGGTGCAGAAATCTGTCCAACATCACAAAATTAATGACAGAGCAGGTATTTAAACCCAGGTTATTCTGTATGTCAGTTAGCAAATTCAACCAGTCTTGTGGCATTTCCTCTGCTATAACTTAATCTTTCTTTTTTTGATAGGCCTTATCACAACCGTATTGTAAGTGCCAAAGGATGAGAAAGAAAGTGAGGTTGCTCAGTCGTGTCCGACTCTTTGCAACCCCATGGCCTGTAGCCTACCAGGCTCCTCTGTCCATGGGATTTTCCAGGCAATAGTCCTGGAGTAGACTGCTATTTCCTTCTCCAGGGGATCTTCCCAACCCAGGGATCAAACCTGAGTCTCCTGCATTGTAGACACTTTACTGTCTGAGCCACCACGGAAGCCAAAAGATGAGAACTGCTTCTTAAATATATGTCTGAGAGGAAAACCTGAGTTTTGAAGCTAAACAGAACTGGGTGTGAGTCCCAACTCTGTACATGCTTGCTGTGTGACCTTGAGGCAAGTTGTTAAACCTCAGTCTTGCTTCTTACTTTTAAAAAGAAAAAAAATTTTTTAACAGAAAAAAGATTTCATGAACAGAAAAATATTAATACTAGTTTGAAAAAATTATATACAGATTTTATCAACTGTCCTGGCTTAACCAAAAATGACTGTCATATACAATCCATTAACTGAACATTTAATAAATGCTACATAAGAAGCAAGACCGTCATGGTTTTCTGACTAAGGGATCCAGAGATAGTGCTTCTAGAAGGGCAAGATTCATAGGGTATCTGCTCCAAAAGGTCAGGTGTCACACCTTCCTCCAGAATGTCAATGTATTCAGTTCAAACATCTAACAACAGCACTCCTTCCCCTGCTATCATCCATTTCTGGACCCCTTCATCACTGAACTATCTGCCATTTATAATACAATGCCTAATAGACAACAGGCATCTACAAACATATATCAAATTAAAGAAATATACCATTAACACTCCCAACTTCCTTTAACAATTCATATAACTTTACCATTCCCAAGTTTATAGTCCTCTGCCCTGTATTTTGTCTGTTGGTAAATTCTTTTGGATTCACAAGTCCAGTAAGTTTATTAACTTTGTATAAAGCCACTCCATTCTATTCATTTTTCAAATTACTTATTATGTAAAGCAAGAACACAGAGCTATACATTTTTAATTTTATTTAGGGTCATGACCCTTACAGACTAACTCCCCAGAAAAACAGACACGGTATTTTACATACAATCTTGACTAAGGGTGGGTATTGGCTCAAAAAAAAATCCTTCAAAGCCCAAGTTAAGACCCCTCTAGTTCAGTTCAGTTCAGCTGCTCAGTTGTGTCTGACTCTCCGCGACCCCATGAATCGCAGCACGCCAGGCCTCCCTGTCCATCACCAACTCCCAGAGTTCACTCAGACTCGCGTCCATCGAGTCAGTGATGCCATCCAGCCATCTCATCCTCTGTCGTCCCCTTCTCCTCCTGCCCCCAATCCCTCCCAGCATCAGAGTCTTTTCCAATGAGTCAACTCTTTGCATGAAGTGGCCAGAGTACTGGAGTTTCAGCTTTAGCATCATTCCTTCCAAAGAAATCCCAGGGTTGATCTCCTTCAGAATGGACTGGCTGGATCTCCTTGCAGTCCAAGGGACTCACAAGAGTCGTTCAATTCCCATATTCCAAGATAATGGCAAATTATCATGGCCTAATGACCATGGTCTCCCAAATCTCTTTCTTAGGGTACAACTTACAGTTTAGAGCTTTTATTCCTTTTAAAAACAAAATAAACAAACCACTTTATCTTAAGATAATTGCAGATTTACATGCAGTTTTAAGAAATAAGACATCTCCTACATCCTTCACCCACTATTCTCTATGATAACATCTTGCATGTCTATAATACAATCATAACCAAAAAATGCAAATACAGTTTACTGACTTTATTTGGATGTCACCAGTTTTGCATGTACACGTGTGCGTGCACACGCGTGTGTGCTTTATGCAATTTAATCAGATTCATGCGATCACCACCAGTGTCGGTACAGAATGATTCCAGTACAGCACAGAACACAAAGACCCCTCATGCTGCCCTTTTATAGGCACAGTCACTTCCTTTCCTCTCTCCTTTACACTGGCAATCACTGATGTTCTCCAACTCAGTTATTTTGTCTTTTCAAGAATGTTAAATTAATTCCATTAATTTATACAGTATGTAATTATACAGTATGGAATTATACAGTATGTAATCTTTTGAGGTTGGCTTTTTCATTCAGCATAATTCTCTTGAGGGAATTCCTTGGCTATCTGGTGGTTAGGGCTTGGTGCTTTCCCACCAGGGCTGGGGTTCAATCCCTGGTCACGGAATCAAGATCTTACAAGCTGCAAGGCCTGACCCCCACCCCCTCAATTTCTTGAGATATCTTAAGTTGTTGCATTTATTAACAGTTCTTTTTTTTTTTTTTTTTTACTGTTGAGTAGTATTTCATGGTATGGATGTACCACAGCGAAACTATTCATCAACTGGACACATATAGCTTATATCCAGTTTTTGGCTATTGTGAACATTCATGTACAGGTTTCCTATGAATGTGAGTTCTAATTTTTCTGGGATAAATGCCCACAAATATAATTGCTGAGTCATATGGTAAACACATGTTAAGTTTTGTTAAAAACTGCTTTATCTGAAATTTATGCATGCTAACAATATTTTAGTTAATTTTTGGTATTACATGTTCCATAAAGACAATACTGTACCACATGGATAAAGCCTTATGGGACTGACCTCTTCATATAACATTAGATTTCTAAGATCTCTCCATGTTGTGGCATTCAACTATAGTTTTCATTTTCAGTGCTGTGTAAGTATTTCATTTTGAAAACTTCTCAGTATCCAATCAATGATGAAATAAGGTACACCATTTTATTACTGAGGCATTCACAAACAAAAGTTTGAGCATATTCCCAATACATTCCTACTTTCCTAGATAAACAACCATGAAGTTGTTGCAAATGGTAAATGCTGCCTCTTTCTTTCCTAGTATTTATATTCATACCTACAAAGACATCCCTCAGTGTCCCAAGAAGATTGGTCCCAGGACCACACCCCCATACCAAAATAAGAGGATTTCAAGTACCTTATATAAAATGACATAGTACTTGTAGATAACCTACACACATCCTTTTGTGTTCTTCAAATCATCTCTAGATTACTTATAACATCTAATACAATGTAAATAGTTGTAAATACAAGGTAAACCACTGCAAAGCCAATTCAAGTTTTGTTTCTTGGAAATTTTGGAATCCCCCTACCCCTGAATATTTCTGATTCACTCTTGGTTGAATTCACATACATGAAGAAACTGTGGATATAGACAGCCATTTTTGGTCTATAGTTCCTCTGCAATTCCACTCCTTGGGTTTAATAGGTCTTGCTAGAGGTCTGTACTGGAGAAGGCAATGGCACCCAACTCCAGTACTCTTGCCTGGAAAATCCCATGGACGGAGGAGCCTGGTAGGCTGCAGTCCATGGGATTGCTAAGAGTCGGAGACGACTGAGCAACTTCACTTTCACTTTTCACTTTCATGCATTGGACAAGAAGGAAATGGCAACCCACTCCAGTGTTCCTGCCTGGAGAATCCCAGGGACGGGGGAGTCTGGTGGGCTGCCGTCTATGGGGTCACACAGAGTCGGACACGACTGAAGCAACTTAGCAGCAGCAGCAGCAGAGGTCTGTGCAATCATAGCTACAGTTTTTCCAGTTGTCATGTACAGATGTGAGAGTTAGACCATAAAAAAGGCTGAGTCCCGAAGAACAGATGCTTTCAAATTATGGTGCTGGAGAAGACACTTGAGAGCCTCTTGGAATGCAAAGAGATTATATCAGTCAATCCTAAAGGAAATCAACCCTGAATTCATTGGAAGGACTGATGGTGAGGCTCCAATATTTGACCACCTTGATGTAAAGAGCTGACTCACTGGAAAAATTCCTGATGCTGGGAAAGACTGAGGGCAGGAGAAGTGGGTGACAGAGGATGAGATGGTTGGATAGCCTCACCAACTCAATGGATGTGAGTCTGAGTAAACTCCAGAGATAGTGAAGGATAGGGAAGTCTGGCTGACTGCAGTCCATGGGGTCACAAAGAATCGGATATGACTTAGATGTATTTAAATACATCAAAAAAGATGTATTTCTATAGCATGTTGTAAATAAAACACAGAAGTTAACTATTTTGAAATTTCAATAGGTTTTTGTTGGGAAATATTCTGAATTGACGTGTTTTTTTTTGGCCTTGCCATGCTGCATGCAGGATCTGTTTCCTAACCAAAGATCAAACCCAAGCCCTGGGCAGTGGAAGCATAGAGTTTTAACCACTGGACCACCAGGGAAATCCCTGCACTGAGTGCTTTTGGAGAATGAACTGCTGAGTATCCTTTCAAGATCATCCGGGGATTGTTAATCTATTCAAAATATTTACTTATTCTTGAGTCATTTATACTGACTTATATTTTCCCAGTTAGAAAAAGAACACTGATATATATAAAAACATCTTATGTTTATTATATAAGTATTTAATACAAATAATATGATAAATTATTTGTTTCAGAAAATAAGCATGGGTACCCTGAGGGTCCTTGTACTTCTGCAAACGCTTTTAATTGTCATCATAGTTGATTATCAATTTGGCTAATATAGAAGTCTATATTCAAAATTGAAATCCTTCAGAATTGTGTTGATATTTTTCCATCATGCAATGAAGATGAATATTCATTCACCAACTATTCAGTAAGAGGCCACTCTGTGCAGTACTCTTAGAGGAACAGAAGACACAGCCGTGAACAAAGCAGACAAAAGATCCCTGCCCTGGTAGAGCTGACATTCTGGTCATAAAGAGGGGGTAGCCAACAAGCAAACACATTAACTACAACATATGGTGCGTCAGATGCTGATAAGTACAAAATAAGGTTAAGCTGGGAAAGGGAGAGGGAGGGCTGGGAAGGCAAGAGTGGTCTGGGTCTTGTGGCACCTCTTGGGAAACAGGCAGAGTTACCTGGAGGAGTCATAGTACCAAGTGCTATGCTCTCTGGGTTTCTTCTGTGTCTTGGTCTTGTCACCTTCACTGATCTGTTGGCTAGACTATGATGTGTTCAGATTTTCTTTTAATATTTTAGCACACATAAATTTTTTTGAGTACAATTTGTTGCAGGCACTATAGTGAGGGATGAGGGAGTGGTGAGCAAAGAGGTTTAGGTGTGAGGATCCAGACTTACACTGACTTCAAATCTTCCTTATGCTGCTTACTGATTTTATTACCTTATGCAAATTATTTAATCTGCTTGTCTTGGTTTCCTCGTATATAGAAATAAAGGTAAGAGTAATAAGTAACTTCCTCTTAGTAAGGTTAATAGTTGGGTGTAAAGTGCTCGGACCAGTGTCCCAGCATCCAGCATAGTGTTAGTCATTTTTCCTACACGTAACCTCATCACAGAGTTTAACTACTGTTGTCTTCTCAGTCTCATTTCCTCACAGTTGGTCAACTGTACTACAATCCCTTTTCCAGATCATTCAAAAACATCTTAAAATAAATTATATTCAACTTAAAAAAACCTTAAATGCTGGGTCCAACATATATCAACATTTATCCATGTTAAGGGTCTTCCTGGGTAGCTCAGCTGGTAAAGAATCTGCCTGCAATGCAGGAGACCCAGGTTCAACTCCTGGGTCTGGAAGTTCCCCTGGAAAAGCGATAGGCTACCCACTCCAGTATTCTCGGGCTTCCCTGCTGGCTCAGACAGTAAAGAATCCACCTGCAATGCAGGAGATGTGGGTTCGATCCCTGGGTTGGGAAGATCCCTAGAGGCAGGCATGGCAACCCACTCCAGTATTCTTGCCTGGAGAATCCCCATGGACAGAGGAGCCTGGCGGGCTATAGTCCATGGAGTTGTAAAGAGTCGGACATGACTGAACCACTAAGCACAGCACATCCATACTGAGAAGTATTCACGTTTCCCAAGTCAGTTCTCTCAATGAGCCAGCATTACCTCAACCCCCTTTCTCCAATTAAAATTCAATTTGGTTAAAGAAAAAAAGACATAAAAAAAGCTTTGGACTTCTCCATTGGTCCAGTGGTTAAGAATCCATCCTGCAATGCCGGGGACCCAGGTTTGATATCTACCTGGCCCTGGGATCTAAGATCCCACATGCCACAGAGGAATGAAGCTTATCGGTGAAAACTAAGACCTGACATAGTCAAATAAATAAATTATATATTTTTAAAAAGTCAGAGGGGGAAAAAAATCTCAAAAAAAAAATTAAAGCGCACTCTCTTGTGACAAAAGTTAAGCAGTAAGAGAGAGGTGAAAATTTTATGTAACTTATAACGATCAGGCTTTCCTGGTGGCTCAGATGATAAAGAATCTGCCTGCAATGCAGAAGACCCGGGTTCAATCCCTGGGTAAAGAAGATTCCCCTGGAGGAGGGCATGGCAACCCACTCCAGTATTCTAGCCTGGAGAATCCCATGGACAGAGGAGCCNCTGGTGGCTCAGATGATAAAGAATCTGCCTGCAATGCAGAAGACCCGGGTTCAATCCCTGGGTAAAGAAGATTCCCCTGGAGGAGGGCATGGCAACCCACTCCAGTATTCTAGCCTGGAGAATCCCATGGACAGAGGAGCCTGGTAAGCTACTGTCCATGGGGTCACAAAGAGTCGAACATGACTGAGCAAATAACACCTTCACTATAAGGATTAAGTTTTTGATAGCTATTCTAAGAAATCGTATTTTATTTAAAAGACTAGACTAGCACTGTACAGCTGATGTGTGCAGAATAGCAAGAAAAATTTTGCGTTTTCATCCTAACTCTGCACCATGAATTTACAACCAGGAGAAAACTGGTGGCAAGTTATTAGCTAATGATTAGAGGTCAAAAGGAACTGTGCCAGAGCTTTTTATACAACATTTAATCCTCACAACTCACCACCCCACTTTACAGATGAGCTTAGTGAGATTCAGATAGTTTCCCCAAGAGTAGATGACTAGTCAAGAGCTAGAATTTCAAACCCAAGTCAACACCTTGCAGTTCTAAAGTTTGTTATTTTATTCTCACACATTTAATCTGGACTGTTTGAAGATGCAAGAAAATAAAAATAAAACCCAGTCAACTTTTACCATTGTCTGAGGTTCTTGAAGCAACATGTACTTGCTTTCAGATTCAAACAACTGATATTTAATATATGCAAGACAATAAGATTAAAAAAGCTTTCCTTGCCCTCAAAGAGTTTGCCAGAAGAACACAATGAACAGTGATGTTTCAAACAATCTGACTGTGTTATAGAAGAGCTAAGTACAAAGTTGAAACCATAAGCAGTTTATTTAAATGCTATTCTTGAAAGTCTCGGGGGGAGGGGGCTTTGTTTACTGTTTAAAAAGTAAAGATCTCTAATGTTAGGAGATAGAGAACAAACGCAGGGGAAGAGATATTTTCATATGGGGCCTGTCCATTATTTCAATCCTGCCAAAGAGTCCAACTACTCACTCAGTGTTGGAAGATTTTGAATTTTTATTTGCTTATAAAATTTAGGTATCATAAGACACTCTTACTATACCGTTTTAACAAGAAGAGAGGGCAAAATAGGCGGCTTTCGGGAGAAATCAGAGCGACCAGATGATGGCTAGTTTTGAGCAAAAAAGGAGCGCTAGTCTACAGACAGACAACAAAGACTACTATTCCGTGTCTGTTTCACTACTGAAAAGAGCGGGGGAGGAGGCCATGCAAACTTCTGTCAATTTTTCCCCATCTGATTGGGAATGCCACGCAAACCATCCTCAACCTCCCTCTATCGCCCCTTCACCATCTCTAGATTTATTTTTTCCCCCTTTCTTGAATGCACAACACACATTATAAAATAAAGGGATCCAAAACGTCTGGCTAGGCAGAAATGATCATCTTATCTGCCGAGATCGGAAATATAATTCGGAAAACCCCAAGCTCGGATTCCCACAGGTTGCTCCTGCCTCCAAGCAACTCAAGCTCCCGTTACCGCTAAGTTCGACCGGCCCCTGCGGCCGCGGCGCTGGACAGGGCACCCCAGTCTCACCCCATCTCACCTCGCCCCCCGCCCCACTCTCGGTCCCTCCCGGCTCAGGCTGTCTTCACCTCCTACACTCTCAGTTGAAGCGCCGACAGCCACCCGCGATCAAACAAGCTTTCCCTTTGGGGCAAGGAGGAGATGAAGGTTCCTTTCTGGAAGAATCTGAGCACTCGGAGCGCAGGGCAGCTGCAGGNCCCATGGATGGAGGAGCCTGGGAGGCTGCAGTCCATGGGGTCGCTGAGACGGACACGACTGAGCGACTTCACTTTCACTTTGCACTCATGCATTGAAGGAGGAAATGGCAACCCACTCCAGTGTTCTTGCCTGGAGAATCCCAGGGACGGGGCAGCCTCGTGGGCTGCCTATGGGGTCGCACAGAGTCGAACACGACTGAAGCAACTTAGCAGCAGCAGCAGCAGATAGTTTAAAATCAAGGAGGAGGAAAAAAGAATGTTTTTGGATAATTATAATGAAGAATGTAATGTGACAAATGCCCAAAGATAAGTAAATATTAGGTGGGATTAGAGTTCAAAGGGGAAGTTAGATTTCAGCCAGGGGAGAATGAATTAGAGGCAAAGGAAAGTGTGAATACATGAACAGAGATGAGAATGTCACAGATGTGTTTAAGGTATGGGAGTAATCCATTTGTGGACTGTGAAAAAATAGGTGATTTGAGAGAGCGAGTGTGTGAAGGAGGGGAAAGGGGATGAAGAGGATTTATAGCTCCCTTGCGATTAATTTCTGCTGCTGTCCTTGAAATTCCTGCTTGGGTGGTGGTGTTACAAATGTCTGAATTGTCCTTGCTCTGTAATGAGATGCTCAGCTGGAGGTACCTTGAGCTGAGGCTAATAAAACTTTGATAAAGAAGTGTCTGAGAAGGCGCTGAGTAGTGGTATCTGTGGGTTTCTAGACTAGACTCAACATTCTGGGAGGCTGTCAGACCTTTACTTACTTTGTCTAAAGGTGGGATTGAAGAGAAGTTTGAACCTTCCTAGTGAGATACAAAAACGGTTATCTCTGAGGTGTTATGTTGTGACCCTGCAATGTGCTTACCAAGTAGGCAAAGCAACAGCCTTCTGTTTGGGGGTGGGGTGGGGTCTTCCCTGGGGTCAGAGAAGAGTAATTCTTGTCCTGAAAGACTGGAGGTCTGGATTTCATTTTGTGTTGACCACGATATAGTGTGCCCAAGCTTCACACGAAGGTATTAACAGCCTGGCCTTGTGAAGAAACTGACTTTGGAGTGAGGCAGACAAATTCAAAGCCAGCTATGCCTTATCCTTGCTGTATACCATTAGTGAAACTATAACCTGTCTGAGCCTTAGTTTCTTCCTCTCTAAAGTTGAGTTGATGACATCTACCTTGCAGATGTGAACATTAACAATGTTGTTGTGAACATTAAAACATAACAGTGTAAACCTCCTGGGTTTATAAGCAGAATCAGGATAGTTATTCCATTTAGCGCCTAGTGAAGATTTTTGGGTGTTTCATGTTAGCTGTGGATCTCTAATCTGTCTCATTTTCATTGATTGTGGCTAGACTTTGTTTTGGAAGTGGGAGAAAGAAGTTTCTTCTACCCTATTTCCTCCCTGCATTCAGTTTCTATGGTGTAGGATGCAAGATTAATTGAGAGCATTGTGATTCAGATGAAGTTAGGTCTGAACCTGGCTTACCTGCCAGATGATTGAGCACATTACTTAAACTTACTCAGCCTTGCTTTCTCCTCTTGGATAAACAAGGGGTCATAACAATACCTACCTTGGGGCTGTTAGGATTAAACAGATAGTGTTTGTAAAGCACTCAGCATGGGAACTGGCAATTACTAAGTGCTTGATAAGTGATAGTGGCCATTGTTACTATTTTATTGAGTACCTTATTGCTTGTTTTCACTTTCATGTGAGTCCCTAACAGAGGGGCTGGAAGGACCTTTTTTTTTTTTTTTTCACATAGCTACTTGACTTGTGCTTGATCCATGAATGGAGGATCTGCAGGCCCTGTCTGCCTTCCCTGCTTTGCAGTCAGTTCCCAAGAGTTGAAGGGCTCCAGCCTGGAGCTTTCCAGCTCTCTCTGGGCTGGAGAGTTTCTCTTCTATCCATCTGTTTAAGCTTAAATATCTATGCCGCCAAATATGTGGAGGATATGAAAGGAGAAAGGGAGACCAAAATTCAATATTTAAAAATTTTCTAAGATTTAAAATATTTTTTATTGGAGTATATTTGATTTACAATGTTGTGTTAGTCTTGGGCACACAGTAAAATGAATCCGTTATGCACATACACACATCTTTTCCAGATTCTTCTCCCATATAGGCCACCTACAGAGTATGGAGTATGGAGTAGAGTCCTATATAGTAGGACTATATAGTAGGTCCTTATTACCTATTTTATGTATAGTAGTGTGTATATGTCAATTCCAATCTTCCAATTTATCCCTCCCCCGCCTAAGATTTTTTAATTATTAGAAATATATGCTTTGATTATTTAGCATCTCTGTGCTTCTTTTTTTCATTTATAAAATGGAGTTAAACTACACCTGCAACTTCCCTGGTGGTCCAGTGGTTAGATTCTGTGTTTCCACTGCAGGAGGCACAGGTTTGATTCCTAGCGGGGGAGCTAAGATCCCACATACCTTGTGGTACAGCCAAAAACAAAAGGGCAAACAACAAAGAAAATCCCCCTACTACCTCACAGGGCTGTTTGGGGACTCAAAGAGCACATTTATACAAAGTAGAGCAATGCCCAGAAGATTACAAGTGTTAAATAAATAGCACATTTTATTATAAAAATAATATGCTTCTAGTTTTAAGGAAAATCTAACCAAAAGAAAGGAATAAAATGAAAAGTAAAATTCCCCTTAAAACCTGGCCCATTCACTTGACTGTGCTTTTCTAAATATATCCACTATTCAGTGGTTGCTTATGTAAACTTCTAGACATTTTTAGGCATCTGTATGTGAGTCTGTCCTTTTAAACACAAACTACAATATACTATATGAACAGTTTTTGACATTTTAAAATGAAATATTCTATTCAAATATCCCTTATCAGTATATGTAAATCTACTTCATTTTTCATGGTAGGATATTATTCCACCAAGTACTTCTCATTACCTTCTGATAGAAATGTAGGTTGATTCCAGCTTTTCAGTATTACAAATGATACTGCAATGAACATCATCCCACAGAACATCTTTGTGCATAAATTCATAGAAATGACGCAATAAAACTGTACCTAGCAACATCCTCTTCTCCCACCTCCTCAATCAATTCTGGCTATTTTTGTCCCAACCTGATTTTATTTTTTTCATGGAAGGGCATTTTATTTTAAACATAGCAGTGTGTAATGTCAATCCCGAACTCACAATCTTATCCCCCGCTGCCCACTGCCAGTAACCATAAGCTAGTTCTCTGTTTTGTAGATATGCTCATTTGTGTCATTTTTAAGGACTGCATATGAGCGATATTATATGATGTTTATCTTTCTCTGTCTGACTTATTCACTCAGTATGGTAATCTCCAGGTCCACCCATGTTGCTGCAAATGGCATTATTTCATTCTGTTTAATGGCTGAATAATATTCCATTGCATATATGCACTACATCTCCTTTATCTTCCTTCCCATAGTTTTGGTCTTTGCCTGTGTGGTGGATGAAAATGGCATGAGGACTGACACTGAATAAGAGTCCGTGCCCTCAACGAGCTTGCTGTAGAGTGAAGAGGACAAATACGTAAATCAAGAGTTATCAGGCAGTGTGAAAGTGCTTAATCATAGAGGACTATACCAAAGGCTGCTGGAATGCACAGGAAGGAGTGACTGGCCAAGTGCCAACATAAACGAGGGAAGGTGAGATTTGGATGAAAGCTGCCAGGTGAAGTGGGGGCAGGGCATGTTAAAGGTTGGGAGTTCAGAGCTGGGCCCTGTGCCTAATATCCCTACTCCATGATCTGGAATTTAGATCTCTAACCCAAACTTCTGTGTTGCAAATCCAGATAGCCAATTGCATCCTGTTACATTCCCCTATTGATGTCCCGGAGACCCATCAAACTCACCATGTCCCCAGTAGAACTCAAACTTGCAGCACTAGCAATGCTGCTTCAGGGCTCAAATAACTTGAGAAACTAACTCCTTCAATTAGACCCAGGCTTGCTCCAGCACTTGAGAGCATCATGTCCTAGCAACGCTTAAGGAGGAATCCATTTCCAGGGCCAGGCTGCTTGTTGGCCTCACTCTAGTCCAGGGGTGTTCTTAGCATTCCTACAGAAGGCACCTTTCCTGGGATTAGTGGGCAGGGACAAAGGGGGTCAGCGTGGGGCTGACGTGCCCAATGACTTGGCCCCAATACTTAGTCTGACAGTTGCTTGTGAAAAGTCCCTAGAAGTGTCCCCAAGATACTTGAAGGGAACTTCATGGGGGAACAACAGGAACTTGGAATGATTAGCGTTCGTATGACTTTGTTTGAGTTCACAGGGTTATGAGGCCTGTGTAAAATTTGGATTATAATAATTTCTTATGGTTGTCCCCCTTGTGTGCAGGAACTATTTCTGTCTTTATATATAGACAGAGGCTGGAACAGAACAGGCATTTGATAAATGTGTATCGCTAAGCTCTCTTTCTCTCCGTTGCCTTCACCACCAGCCTGCTTCTCCTCCCAAGTTCCCTGTCTAAGGGACTAGCACTCCCAACTCCCCACACAGCCAGAAATCTGGGAGCCATCTCTAACTTCTCTCTATTGCCTCACTGCTCTGCGCCCACCCTATGCAATCCATGCCTGAACCTTTTTGTTGTTTACTTCATAAATATTGCCTCTCTGTGTTTCTGTCTCTACTACCTGTGTCTCCATCTTAGGTGCCATGATACCTCACTTGAATTTCTGCAACCTCTGAACTGGTCCCCAACTTCTCCTTTTGCTCCTACCCCTCTTTTCTATTTCTCTACCCAGAAGCCAGCATAGTGTTTTCCAAATGTAAATCTGATCATGTCTGTCTTTCTGTCTCACACACATCCAAACACCTTTAGTTAAACCTCTTCAGTGGCTTGCCATTGTCCTTAGAATAAAGATCAGAACCCTCACCATGTCCGATCCAGCCCTTCCTGCCTGGTGAGCCCTGCCTGGCCTTCCTGCTTCATCTCATGCCACTCTTCTCCTTAGTTCCTGTGCTTGGCACCCAGCTCTTTTTCAGTTCCTCAAGCAAGCCAGACTAAGGCCTCCCCAAGACTGCACACTTTCTGGTTCCTTTGCCTAAACTCCAAATATGTCTTCCCTCCCCTCACTCAAGTTCCCCTGACTCCGCCTCTTTTCATTGTTGTTGTTATTTAGTTGCTAAGTCATGTCCAGTTCTTCCTGACCCCAAGGGCTATAGCCCGCCTTAGAGGCTATAGGCTCCTCTGTCCATAGGATTTCCCAGGCAAGAATACTGGAGTGGGTTGCCATTTCCTTTTCCAGGAGATCTTCCCGACCCAGGGATTAAACCTGTGGCTCCTTTTTGGCAGGAGGATTCTTTACCCCTGAGCCACCAGGGAAGCTAATTCCTATCTATCCTAAAGACTTATGAAAAATGTCATTTCTTCAGAGAAGCCTTTCCAGATCCCCAGGGCCAATCAGGCTAGGTTTCATTGTTACATGTTCTCAGGGCTTCATTCCTAACACTTACCACATTGTAAATTTACTTCTTCATGTGATTATTTGAGTAACATCTACCTCTGCCAGTTGAATGTAAGGCCTATGAAGGCAGGAGATTTGTCTGTGGTGCTTACAGTTACGTCCCCAGCAACCGGCATATACTGGATTGGCTGAGCTGGCTGATCAACAAAGAGTGGTTGGCTCAGTGACTAAAGAAATAGGAACAGCACATACAGAGATATGAAAGCATTTCAGAGCTTGGCATGGGGCCCTGGAATGGCAAGTCACATGGTATGATCTAGACGGGGGTCTAGGGAGGTGCATGGAAAATGGCAGGAGATGTTGTAGGCCCAAAAGTTAGTCCATGTCTTGATGCTCAAGTAAGGAAATAGAAGGTCCATGGGGAGCATCAGGGTCAGATCATCAAAGATGAAGAGCATAGAAGAAAACCAGTGGCTCACAAGCCATATTTGGCCTGTGCATATATTTTAATTGGCTCGCCTAACTTAAAAATAGCAAATAGAATGGGGAAAAGTAGAAGCAATGACAAATTTGATTTTCCTGGGCTCCAAAGCCACTGCAGACAGTGACTACAGCTATGAGATTAAAAGACACTTGCTCCTTGAAAGGAAAGCTATGACAAACCTAGACAGTGCATTAAGAAGCAGAGACATCACTTTGTCAGTGAAGGTTTGTATAGTCAAAGCTATGGTAGTCATATACAGATGTGAGAGTTAGACTGTAAAGAAGGCTGAGAGCCCAAGAATTGATGCTTTCAAATTATGGTGCTGGAGAAGACTCTCGAGAGTCCCTTGGACTGCAAGGTGATCAAACCAGTGAATTCTAAAAGAAATGAACCCTGAATATTCATTGGAAGGACTGATGCTGAAGCTCTAATACTTTGGCCATCTGATGCAAAGAGCTGAATCATTGGAAAAGACCCTGGTGCTGGGAAGGCTTGAAGACAAAAGAAAAAGAGGACAGCATAGGATGAGATGGTTAGATAGCATTGCTGACTCAATGC
This sequence comes from Neotragus moschatus, assembly GCA_006410615.1. Classification (NCBI taxonomy): domain Eukaryota; kingdom Metazoa; phylum Chordata; class Mammalia; order Artiodactyla; family Bovidae; genus Neotragus; species Neotragus moschatus. Next base: position 738,465 of record SJYA01000235.1, on the reverse strand, counting down.
ACATGAATTTGAGCAAACTCCAGGAGATAGTGGAGGACAGAGAAGCCTGGCATGCTACAACCCATGGGGGTCACAAAGAGTCAGACGTGATTTAAAGACTGAATGACAACAACTTTAAAAAATTTATCAAAACATCAGCTGTTCTAGGAACAATGTTTATACTCCTGCAAGCAGTAGTTTCCACCTTTAAAGGGCATTGCGTCTAACTCCCTGGGCCTTTTTCTACCAGCATAACTCTCTAAGCATTTAAGTTGTGACTCAGTTTTAGAGGGATGATTCCAGTAGGGAAATGGAAGAGGAGGTTGGAGAGGGTGGAGAGTGGGTAGGGGAGGGTAATGGCAGTGGGAGGAACCCAGGGAGTGGAGGGAGTTCCTGTTATACTTGGAGACACTGAAGCCAAAGGGACCCTACATCTGGTCTCAGTCAGTTGAACTCAGGCTTAGGGTTGGGGAGGAGAACAAGCTTTAGCTCCTAGGGCTCTCCTTCTGCCATTAGAAGCTTTGTTTGGATTAAGTGTGCATCAGTGTTAGTCACTCCATCATGTCTGACTCTGCGATCCCATGGACAGTATCCCACCAGGCTTCTCTGTCCATGGAATTCTCCAGGCAAGAATCCTGGAGTGGGTTGCCATTCCCTTCTCCAGGTAATCTTCCTAACCCAGGGATCCAACCTGGGTCTCTGCATTGCAGACAGATTCTTTACCAACTGAGCCACCAGGAAAGCCCTTTGTTTAGATTCAGTTCAGTTCAGTTCAGTCGCTCAGTCATGTCCGACTCTTTGCGACCCCATGGACTGTAGCACGTCAGGCTTCCCTGTCCATCANCCTCCTGGGTATTCCTCTGTCTCTTCATCTTGGTTATATTGCTCTGTTTGTTGTGGCCTTTCTATATTCTGGGAATTTGCGGAGTTCTCTTTATTATGGAATTTCCTCCCTATAGGTGGGGTTGTATCAGTGGCTTGTCAAGGTTTCTTGGTTAGGGAGGCTTGTTTTGTAGTTCTGGTGCGTGGAGCTGGATTTCTTCTCTCTTGAGCCTGGGGTATCTCTTTATGGCTGCCCCAGCAAAGCACAGCATCCACTCCCTACCCTTGAGGAATGGCGTCTCCTCACTGCCGCCCCTCCCAACCCTCAACGTGGGACAGCTCCTCCAGGCCCTCCTGCGTCAGCACAACCACCGCTCCTTGGATGCAAGTTGATCTTCCCAGTCCCCGATCATGACCTCGGAAGTGGGGTGGCTCCTCTCGGCTGTTCCTGTGCTGTCGCAGCCCGGCACTCTCGGCTGCTGCCCCTGACCTTGGACGTGGGGTGACTCCTCTCGGCCATGCTGGGTGCGCCGGTCGTCGCAGCGCCCCGTGCTGAGTGCTAATCAATCAGTGGCTCTTCCCAGCCCCCGACCCTGGCCCTAGACCCTGGCCCTAGACCCTGGCCTCGGACGTGGGGTGGCTCTTCCTGGCTCCCAACCCTGGCCCCGACGCAGGGTGGCTCCTCCCTGCCGCTGCCCCTGACCTCAGACACGAGGTGACTCTTCCCGGCCCCCCACCCTGACCTCGGACGTGGGGTGGCTCCTCTCAGCTGTTCCTGCACCATCACAGCCTGGGACTCTCAGCTGCTGTCTCTGCCCTCCGACGTGGGGCAGCTCCTCTCGGCCGCGCTGAGTGTGCCGGCCAGCCCGGCCGTGGCCACTGCTTGCGCTGAGTGCGCCGGCCCGCCCACTGGGATCAGTTTCATAGAAGACAATTTATCCACAGACCAGGGGATGGATGATTCAAGCCCATTACATTTATTATGCTCTGGAGTGATGTTTATAAAAGAGAAGAAAGCAAATTGTTTAGAACACAAGTTGCTTTTTAATCTAAATACCATTGGGTTCTTTTGTAGAAACTGAATACTTTAAAATGGAACTACTTCAAAATAACTAAAACAAGAAACGAATCCAGAGGTGAAAACACTGTTATTCCATTGTATGNTCTGGAGTGATGTTTATAAAAGAGAAGAAAGCAAATTGTTTAGAACACAAGTTGCTTTTTAATCTAAATACCATTGGGTTCTTTTGTAGAAACTGAATACTTTAAAATGGAACTACTTCAAAATAACTAAAACAAGAAACGAATCCAGAGGTGAAAACACTGTTATTCCATTGTATGAGGTTTCACTGTCAAATAATAATATTAAATCGGCATAACCCTCTACAAATTACCCATTGAAATCAGAGGCTTTTGATTCCTCTTTTCAAATTGCTTTCAGAGCCTAAAGCCCATTCTTCTGACTCTTATCTAAGGTGCAATTTTGTGATTGTTGTTGCTTATGTATTTACTGTTGACTCTGAATTAACACACATTCAGTTTATGCAGTAACATGAATAGCATTTAACATTGAAGTTGACAACTTTTTATGCTTGAGGGTGAATTTAATTTTGAGAAACAAATAATTCAGAGCCAAAGTTAGCAAATAAGATAGAAATCAAATTGGGATAGATTTTGAATAAAGAATTCAGTATGACTACAGACTAGTGAATCTGATTTACTTGTGTAACTTTTAAAGTGATCCTCAAACACTTTTGACAGATGATAGCACTGTCAGAAGTGGAAACACACCTACCCAAAGCATCTATTTCAAGAACAGCACTTGATAGACAGGGTCCCTGCTTTTGTGCTTCTTTCTAAATAGGGGAGATGGATAATCACCAAGTAAACTAACAAGGTTGAAATAAGTTTTAGAAAGACAATAAAGCAAGATACTGTGATAGAGTGACTGGGGTAGGGATGGAGGGCTGGATACTTTTGGTGGGATAGTACTGGAAGATCCCTATGAGGGAGAAGAAGCCAGTCATGGTCAGTGTTGAGGGAAGAACACTCTGGAAAAAAAGGACCAGTAAGTGCAGGGCCCCTGAAGCAGTAACTGGTTGAGTGGATTCTAGAAACAGAAAAAGACCAAATGGTTGGAGAGTAAGTGAGCGCAGTGAGTAGCTATAAGAGTGAAGTGGATGAGGTAGGAAGGATCAGAATCCAGCACAGCCATGCAGGTTGCAGTAAGGCGTTTTCTTTGGCTTCTATTCTTCTTAGCACAAAGACCAATTAAAAGGCTATTACAGTCAATATTCAATGAATATTTGATTATTTAGTACAGAAATTAACTTGTTTTATTGTTATTGATTTTTCATCCAGCTTTATTGAGATAAAACTGACACACAACACTGTATAAGTTTGAGGTGGACAGCATAATCATTTGACTTAAAGGTAACGATTATCACAGTAAGTTTAGTAAACATCAACTCACAGGTATAAAATTAAAGAAATAGAACATCTTTTTTCCTTATAGTGAGAATTCAGGATTTACTCTTAAGAATTTTAGTATATAACATACAGTAGTGTTAATGATATTAATCATGTTGTACATTATATCCTTAGCTCAGTTCAGTTCAGTTGCTCAGTCGTGTCCAACTCTTTGTGACCGCATGGACTGCAGCACATCAGGCTTCCCTGTCCATCACCAGCTCCCAGAGCTTGCTCACAATCATGTCCATTGAGTTGGTGATGCCATCCAATCATCTCATCCTCTGTCATCTCCTTCTCCTGCCTTCAATCTTTCCCAGCCATCAGGGTCTTTTCTAATGAGTCAGTTCTTTGCATCAGGTGGCCAAAGTATTGGAGTTTCAGCTTTAACATCACTCTTGCCAAGGAACATTCAGGACTGATTTCCTTTAGAATGGACTGTTTTGGTCTCTTTGCAGTCCAAGGAACTCTTAAGAGTTTCTCCAATACCACAGTTCAAAAGCATCAGTGCTTCGGTACTCAGCTATTTTATAGTCCAACTCTCACATCCATACATGACTACTGGAAAAACCACAGCTTTGACTAGACAGACCTTTGTCAGTAAAGTAATGTCTCTGTTTTTTAATATACTGTCTAGGGTGGTCATAGCTTTTCTTCCAAGGAGCAAGCGTCTTTTAATTTCATGGCTGCAGTCACCATCTGCAGTGATTTTGGAGCCCAGGAAAATAAAGTCTGACACTGTTTTCCATTGTTTCCCCATGTGTTTGCTATGAAGAGATGGGACCAGATGTCATGATCTTAGTCTTTTTAAATGTTGAGTTTTAAGCCAGCTTTTTCACTCTCCTCTTTCACCTTCATCAAAAGGCTCTTTAGTTCTTGTTTGCTTTCTGTCATAAGGGTGGTGCCATCTGCATTTCTGAGGTTATTGATGTTTCTCTCGGCAATCTTGATTCCAGCTTGTGCTTCATCCAGCCCAGCATTTCTTATGATGTACTCTGCATATAAGTTAAATAAGCAGGATGACAATATACAGCCTTGACGTACTCCTTTGCCAGTTTGGAACCAGTCTGTTGCTCCATGTCCAGTTCTAACTGTTGCTTCTTGACCTGCATACAGATTTCTCCGGCAGATCAGGTGATCTGGTATTCCCATCTAAGAATTTTCCACAGTTTGTTGTGATCCACACAGTCAAAGGCTTTAGCATAGTCAATGAAGCATGTATTTTTCTGGAATTCTCTTGTTTTTTCTATGATCCAGTGGATGTTGGCAATTTGATCTCTGGTTCCTCTGTCTTTTTTAAATCCAGCTTGAACATCTGAAAGTTTTTGGTTCATTTTGGTATTGTTGAAGCCTGGCTTGGAGAATTTTGAGCATTACTTTGCTAGTGTGTGAAATGAGTGCAATTGTGTGGTAGTTTGAAGATTCTTTGGCATTGCCTTTATTTGAGATTGGAATGAAAACTGACTTTTTCCAGTCCTGTAACCACTGCTGAGTTTTCCATATTTGCTGGCATATCCCTAGTACTTATTTATCTTATAACCGGAAGTTTGTACCTTTTGACCACCTTCTCCAATTCCCCCTCCCCTAATTCCTTGCCTTTGGTAACCACAAATATGATCTCTTTTTCTATGAGTTTGTTTTTAAAATATAATTGACCTATAACACTATGTTAGTTACTGTTATACAACATAGTTAATATTTCTGTATAGTTAAAAATGGTCATGTAGGTCTAGTTATGATATGTCACCATTCAGAGATACTACAGAGTTATTGACTGTATTCCTCACACTGTACAGTTTATAACCATAACTCATTTATTTTGCAACTGAAAGTTTGTGTCTCTTAATCTTCCTTACTTTTTTTTTCCTCCTTCTTTTCCCCTTTCCCCTCTGGCAACCACCTATTCATACTCTCTATCTCTAACTCATTTCTGTTTTGTTATGTTTGTTTGTTTTTCAGATTCCACATCTAAGTGAAATCATACCGTTTTTGTCTTTTTTTGACTTATTTTACTTAGCATAATATCCCTTAGGTCAATCCATGTTGTCAAAATGGCAAGATTTCTTTTTTATGGCTGAGTAATATTCCATTGTGGGGCTTCCCAAGTAGCACTAGTGGTAAAGAACCTGCCTGCCATTGCAGGCGACGTAAGAGATGTGGGTTTGGTCCCTGGGTGGGGAAGATTCCCTGGAGGAGGGCCTGCCAAACCCACTCTGATATTCTTGCCTGGAGAATCCCATGGACGGAGAAGCCTGGCAGGTTACAGTCCATAAGGTCACACAAAGTAGGACATGACTGAAGCAACTTAGCAGGCGCGCAATATTCCATTGTCTATCTTTACCGCATTTTCTTTATCCATTCATCTATTGATGGGCACTTAGATCGCTTCCATATCTTGGCTATTGTAAATAATGCTGCAATGAACATAAGGGGTACATAGTTCTTTTCTAACTAATGGTTTTGTATTCTTCAGATAAACACCCAGAAGTGCAATCACTGGGTGATATGGTAGTTCTTTTAATTTTTATGAGGAATCTCCATACTGTTTCCATACTGACTGTACCAATTTATACTTTTTGATGTTGAGCTGTATGATTTCTTTGTGTATTTTGGCTATTAACCCCTTATCAGATATATCATTTACAACTATCTTTTCCTGTTCAGTAGGTGATCTTTTCATTTTGTTGATAGTTTTCTTTACTGTGCAAAAGCCTTTTAGTTTGATGTAGTCCCATTTGTTTATTTTTGCTGTAGTTTCCCTTACCTGAGGACATATAGCCAAAAAATTATTACTGAGAACAGTGTCAAACAACTTACTGCCTATGTTCTCTTCTGTAAGTTTTATGGTTTCTTGTCTTACATTTAAGTCTTTAATCCATTTTGAATTTGTGCATGGTGTGAGAGAGTAGTCTTCTTTCATTCTTTTGCATATAGCTGTCCAGTTTGCCTAATACCATTGAAGAGGCTTCTTTCCCCTTTGTGTATTCTTTCTTCCCTTGTAATAGATTAACTGCTCATATAATTAATGCATGGGTTTACTTCTGGGCTCTCTATTCTATTCCACTGATATATGTATGTGTTTTTGTGCCAGTATCATACTGTTTTTTATTACTGTAGCTTTGTAGTATAGTTTGAAGTCAGGGTCAATAAATAGTTCTTGAGCATCTCCTGTGTGCCAGGAACTGTGCATGTTTCTAGGGACATAATAGTAATATGATGTGGGTTGCTGTCCTTAGGTTGCCAAAACAGTAGGGGACACAGACAAATAAACTGGAGGTTGCTTGTCAATATGAAGTGAAGATGTGAAGTGAAGTCGCTCAGTCGTGTCCGACTCTTTGCAATGCCATGGACTGTAGCCTACTCTGCTCCTCCGTCCTTGGGGTTTTTCAGGCAAGAATACTGGAGTGGGTTGCCATTCCTTCTCCAAAGGATCTTCCTGACCCAGGGATCAAACTCAGGTCTCCTGCCCCGTAGGCAGACGCTTTACCATCTGAGCCACCAGGGACTCCTTGTTAGTATAGTATCAGTAAATGCTAGAATGGGGTAAGGTATAAGGTGCTGTGAGAGTACAGAGAGGGGCTGGTCTGAGGTGTTAAGGAATGCTTCTTGGAAGAGGTGTCATTTAAGCTGAATTTGAAGGGTTTCAAGAATTAGCCATGGAAAGGGTTGGAGGGAGTGTAGAAGGGAACAAATTATTGGTACATTTGAGGACCTGCAAGTTTAGAATGACTGGGTCTTAGAGGTGTGCATCCTGTAAAAAAAGAAATCATCTTTAAGTTTTGTAGTTTTAAAAATGTAAACCTTTTGAATGTGTATAGGAAAGACTTTCAAAGGTTTTTCAGCAGCAGAATGTCATGGTTCAGAGGCCTGGCCAGCCCTCAACTGCTTCTCTCCCTAGTATCCTCAAATCAGTCTTGATAATAATCTGTTGAGCTGTATTATACTCAGTGTTGAAAAACACAAAACACAAAGCACATTGAACACCTCTGTTCTCCCCTAACTAGATGAAAAGGAACAGAGGAGGGACAAATCATTACTCTCTGAGTAATGGAAAAGACCTACCTTCAAAATTGCCTGAGCCCACTTAAATCCTACCATCTGTGAGGTCATGAGCCTGGGGGTGCAGTGTGGCAAAGACTTAGGGCCCACTTTAAGCTTTTTTATGGAAGCTTGACAAACCCAGCTTAGTAAAGAACAGGACCAGCCAGTTGATTCTGTGCTCCAATAAGCTGACTCATTAAATTTGTCCCTAACTTCTAGGATAGTTGTACATAAAACGATTCCTTATTGTCACAGTTGGCTTGCATTTCTTGGGGTAATGGTTCACTGCCTGTGTAATCAGACTTTTTTCTGAGACAAACTCACTAGGGCACTTTTCAGATACCTTTTCTGATAGGACATGCTGTTCTTTACTAGGGCCTAGGAACTTGGAATCACAGAAATAAGAAGTAATAATCGCCAAATCTTCATTTGTTCAGTTTTTTTAATCCTCACAATAGTCCTTATGACACTGGTACTCTTATTCCTATTTTGCTGTTGACAGGATAAAAGCACAGGAAGGTTAATCCCTTGCTCAAGGTTACCAGGGTGAACCTGGGTTCAGTTCAGTTCAGTTCAGTCGCTCAGTCGTGTCCGACTCTTTGCGACCCCATGAATCGCAGCACGCCAGGCCTCCCAGTCCATCACCAACTCCCAGAGTTCACCCAGACTCACGTCCATCGAGTCAGGGATGCCATCCAGCCATCTTATCCTCTGTCGTCCCCTTCTCCTCCTGCCCCCAATCCCTCCCAGCATCAGAGTCTTTTCCAGTGAGTCAACTTTTTGCATGAGGTGGCCAAAGTACTGGAGTTTCAGCTTTAGCATCATTCCCTCCAAAGAAATCCCCGGGCTGATCTCCTTCAGAATGGACTGGTTGGATCTCCTTGCAGTCCAAGGGACTCTCAAGAGTCTTCTCCAACAGCACAGTTCAAAAGCATCAATTCTTTGGCGCTCACACAGTCCAACTCTCACATCCATACATTACCACTAGGAACCTGGGTAGTCTGACTCAAAAGCCCAAATTATTTTAAAATTAATTAATTAATTTTTATTGAAGTATAGTTCAATGATATTATATAAGTTACAAGTGTATAATATAGTGATTCACAATTTTTATTACTTATTTATTTATTTTGGCCATGCCACACAGCTTGTGGGATCTTAGTTCTCTGACCAGGAACTAAACCCATGCCCCCCCCCAAAAAAAAATAAAAAAAAAATAAACCCATGCCCTTGGCAGTGAAAGTGTGCAGTCCTAATCACTGGATCACCAGGGAATTTCCCACAATTTTTATTTTTACTTTTCCTTTGGAGCCATGCTGCACAGCTTGGGTAATTTTTAAAGGTTATGCTCCATTTATAGTTATGATAAAATGTCAGCTATATTCCTTGTGTTGTACAATATAGTCTTGTAGCTTTGTTTGTTTTATACAGAGCAGTTCATACCTCTTAATCCCCTACCCTTATCTTTCTCCTCCTCCCTTACCTGTTCCCACTGGTAACCACCAGTTTATTCTCTATATTTGTGAGTCTGTTTTTGTTTTGTTATATTCATTTATTTTCTTTTTAAAACCATATATGAGTAAAAACATACAGTATTTCTCTTTCTCTGCCTGAATTATTAAGTATAAAATCCTCAGGTCCATCCAAGTAATTTAAAATGGCAAGATTTTGCTCTTTATGGCAGACTAATATTCCATTTTCTATATATGTCTCACACATCTTCTTCATTCATCTGCCGATGTTCAGGTCTTCTGCCTATTTTCTAGTCAAGTCGTTTGTTTTTTGATGTTGCTTTGTGTGAGCTGTTTATATATTTTGGATATTAATCCTTTATCAGTCATGTCATTTGCAAATATTTTCTTCCAGGTTGTCTTTTTGTTTTTTTCAATGGTTTCCTTTTCTATGCAGAAGCTTTTCAGGTTTAATTAAGTCCTATTTGTTTATTTTTGCTTTTATTTCCTTTATTTTTAGGAGACAGATTTAAAAAAAGTATTGCTATTATTTATGTCAAAGAAAGTTCTGCCTATGTTTTCCTCCAGGAGTTTTATGATTTCTGGTCTTATATTTAGGTCTTTAATCCATTTTGAGTTTATTTTTGTATATGGTGTTAGAGAATATTCTAATTTCATTTTTATGTAGCTATCTAGTTTTCCAAGCATCACTTTATTGAAGACACTGTCTTTTTCCCATTGTATATTCTTGCCTCTTTTGTCATATTAATTTATTAGTTAATAAATTAATTATTAATTTACCATAAGTATGTATGTTTATTTCTGGGCTCTCTATTCGTGTCCTCTGATTTGTGTGTCTGTTTTTGTGCCATACCATACTGTTTTAATCACTATAGATTGTAGTATCCTCTCAAGTTAGAGAGTGTGATTCCTCCAAATCTGTTCTTTTGAGACTCCAGAATTCCAAGTACTGCACCATAAGTGTGACCAATTTAGGGATTTAAAGACCACAATACAACCATAAACTCCTAAAATTGTGTAAATTGGTAAATTTTGACCTCTAGCTCTATAAATTGGATGTAATTATAAGCAGAGACATTACTTTACTGGCAAAGGTCCATATAGTCAAAGTTATGGTTTTTTCAGTAGTCAGTGTATGGATGTGAGAGTTGGACCATAAGGAAAGCTGAGCACCAAAGAATTGATACTTTTGAACTGTGGTGTTGGAGAAGACTCTTGAAAGTCCCTTGAACTGCAAGGAGATCAAAGCAGTCAGTCCTAAAGGAAATCAGAATATACATGGGAAGAACTGATGCTGAAGCTTGAGCTCCAGTACTTAGGTCACCTGATGGGAAGAACTGACTCATTAGAAAAGACTCTGATGATGGGAAAGATTGAAGGCAGGAGAAGGGGACGACAGAGGATGAGATGTTTGGATGGCATCACTGACTTGATGGACATGAGTTTGAGCAAGTTCTGGGAGTTAGTGATGGACAGGGAAGCCTGGCATGCTGCAATTCATGGGGTCACAAAGAGTTGGACACAACTGACTGAACTGAATACTGAATTTTGTGATTATACACTGGCATTAATATGATGCTTACCATAAAACATTTCTAAAGCATAAAAACAGAATTTCTTTGTATCATTAGGTTGGCCTAAATTGAAATAACTTGTTCTCAAATTATATAACATGTTATTATATAATAACATTCAGTTGCTATGATAAAGCTTATTAAGCAATTGTGTTTGCTTTCTTAAAGTTTATCAAGTCTTTTGAGGGGGCAGGAGGAGAGGGAGAAAATGACTGAAGCATCTAAAAAGGCAATCTACAGGCAACTTAGAGTGCTTTCTTCCTGGTAAATATTGCTATTACGAATCTCTCTTCTCAAATCTTTCATTCATCTTAGAGCCCAACAGCTATAATGCCTAGTGTGTAAATACTACAAATCATAATTATTAATGTTTTTTAAGGACTTAGTATATACTAGGCTCTGTAGAAGCCTTTAAGTCTAGGAGAAAGGACTATCGGTCATGTTAGCTTTACACAGAGGAAGAGCTGAGGCTCAGAGGGTTTAAGTAATTTTCCTAGATCACAGAAATAGTGAATTAGGTATGGAGCTTAGGGTTGTCTTGAGCTCAAGCCCTTAAACTGTAAATAGTTGTAGAGCTTTGCTCCAAGAAATAGAAACCTACTGAAATACATGAGGACGATGATTATAATGAGGATGCTTCTCCTACAGTTTTGAGCAAGTCATACTCTTCTTTCATCCCAAACTGCTCCTTAGTTTAATCTAAGTTATCAGATCAAAATATGAGATGAGATGCATCTGGGGCCATTATCTGTTTTCTTGACTTCAATACAGGGCCTACCTGACACTTTCTGATGTATTACAGAGCATATCGCGCTTTATGATGCCACGTAATTATGAGGTTGTCATCAGCAATGGTTCTTAATAGGAGATCTAAAACATCCCTGTGAAATTGCTGATGTAGGCCTAGCGGACGTGTTCTCCACTAGATGGGGCGAGGCAATGGGAGATGAGAAACGAGTGATGATCAGGCATCAAAGAGCATGGCAAAAGCCAATATCTTAGGTCGGGTCTACCTGTGTAACCTAAAAAAGTCATTATGGAGCAAAAGTGTTTATATTTTCTTGGTTGTTTTGCTTGTTTGGGTGATAAAAAATACAAGGTGTTCTCAAATAACCAAAATACCCCTTTCATAGAAAGATGGTAAAGGACTTCCCTGGCAGTCCAGTGGTTAAGACTCCCTTGCATCCACTGCAGGGGCATGGGTTCAATCCCTGGTCAGGGAACTAAGATCTACATGCCACATGGTGTGGCCAAAAAAGAAAAGAAAGATGGTAAAAACACCAGCAAAACAATCTAATTCGGATGTCACACCTTACATATTAATAGATGTATACTAGTAAACCACAGGCAGGTGATTTCTGGGAATGTGATCTAGGAGGCAGCAACCTGCAGTTGGGGTAATGTCAAAGGATATGGTACATGCCCTAAGAAAGCAAGAAAGCAATATATGGTGCCATCTTCTCCAAGGCTGGAATACAAAGGTCCAGGGTGAAAGTGAGCGTGAACCTTCTAACATTTATCCTTAATAATTCACTCTTAGAAACTTTGCTTTCTGTCCCTGCAGCTCTGGGTTCAGTGGGTTTTGAGGTTCTGTTTCTCAAGGAATGCTTTCTCCAGATAACTCAGGAATTATTAATAAATTGGTTCTGTTAAATTGGAAGCTGACATTTCCCCCTGGTCATCTTGTGTGAAAGTGTGAAAGTCACTCAGTCGTGTCCTACTCGTTGTGACCCCATAGACTATACAGTCCATGGAATTCTCCAGGCCAGAATACTGGAGTGGGTAGCCTTTCCCTTCTCCAGGGGATCTTCCCAACCCAGGAATCGAACTGGGGTCTCTTGCATTGCAGACGGATTCTTTACCAACTGAGCTATCAGGGAAGTAGTCATCTTGGGCTCCTCATACCTTGGTAGGATGACCCAAACCTTCATTTCCACAGGATTCATGCCCTTCGTGTTTCTGCCTTTATTGCTTTGCTGTGGTTTTACATTGATGGCTATTGGCTATGGGAATATTAAGAGGTAACCTTAATATTAAGAGATAACAGGTGCCCTCCCTGTCCTGGCATGCTGCGATTCATGGGGTTGCAAAGAGTAGGACACGACTGAGCGAGTGAACTGAACTGAACTGAATCTGGTGAAGCCTCTGGGAGCAGACAGAGTTCTACTTACTGCTATTGGTATCAGCAACCTAATTTCCACTTGGTAATCAGAATCAGTTGCCCTATCCAGTGTTGTAAGCCCCTTTCTGCTATTGACTCAAGAGTATGTGGTCATGGGCTCCTGCAGCTTGGCATGCAGGAAGAGAGAGTTCTGGGGGTTTCCTCCTGCTCTGTGCCTCATTTTCTTATTTTCTGGGAGTGGCTGCTTCCTTCCAAGATATCAGCTCCTGTCAGCAACCCCTCTTCTATGGCTCAGGGTCTCACCACTCATGGGCTGCTCATACTATTGAGTCAATGGCAGAAAAGAGGCTTAGAACATTAGACAAGGCAACTGATTCTGATTATCTAGTGGAAATTAGGTTGCTGATACTAATAGAAGTAAGGAGAACTCTATCTGCTCCCAGTGGCTTCACCAGGTTACCTGTTAATATTCCCATAGCCAATAGCCATCAACGTAAAACCACAGCAAAAGAATAAAGTCAGAACCACAAAGGGCACGAATCCTGTGGAAATGAAGGTCTGGGTCATCCTACCAAGTAAAGAATCCCCTCCAGCCAAGGTGCTGGCAGAAGGTAAAGGGAACATGGAATAGATGGTGGGAAAAGGCAGCTGTGAGTACCAGCTTACCCTCCTGACTGCCTACTGAAGCAAGGTCTTTAGCTACTGTATCTTATATCTTGATTCTTTCTCCTTCGGCACTTTCCTACTGTCTGGCATGAAAAACACTAGTGGGCAACTTTGCAGTTTAGGCTCCAGATGGAAGAATAAACTGAGCTGATATCACTTGGCAACAAGGCAGTTGGTAACTGGTGGACTGTGTGCCTCTCTGTGTTACCCACCCCCATCCATTCTTTGCCCTGTTTGCCCTGTGCTCAGGAAGCTAATCTCCAAGGNAATCGAACTGGGGTCTCTTGCATTGCAGACGGATTCTTTACCAACTGAGCTATCAGGGAAGTAGTCATCTTGGGCTCCTCATACCTTGGTAGGATGACCCAAACCTTCATTTCCACAGGATTCATGCCCTTCGTGTTTCTGCCTTTATTGCTTTGCTGTGGTTTTACATTGATGGCTATTGGCTATGGGAATATTAAGAGGTAACCTTAATATTAAGAGATAACAGGTGCCCTCCCTGTCCTGGCATGCTGCGATTCATGGGGTTGCAAAGAGTAGGACACGACTGAGCGAGTGAACTGAACTGAACTGAATCTGGTGAAGCCTCTGGGAGCAGACAGAGTTCTACTTACTGCTATTGGTATCAGCAACCTAATTTCCACTTGGTAATCAGAATCAGTTGCCCTATCCAGTGTTGTAAGCCCCTTTCTGCTATTGACTCAAGAGTATGTGGTCATGGGCTCCTGCAGCTTGGCATGCAGGAAGAGAGAGTTCTGGGGGTTTCCTCCTGCTCTGTGCCTCATTTTCTTATTTTCTGGGAGTGGCTGCTTCCTTCCAAGATATCAGCTCCTGTCAGCAACCCCTCTTCTATGGCTCAGGGTCTCACCACTCATGGGCTGCTCATACTATTGAGTCAATGGCAGAAAAGAGGCTTAGAACATTAGACAAGGCAACTGATTCTGATTATCTAGTGGAAATTAGGTTGCTGATACTAATAGAAGTAAGGAGAACTCTATCTGCTCCCAGTGGCTTCACCAGGTTACCTGTTAATATTCCCATAGCCAATAGCCATCAACGTAAAACCACAGCAAAAGAATAAAGTCAGAACCACAAAGGGCACGAATCCTGTGGAAATGAAGGTCTGGGTCATCCTACCAAGTAAAGAATCCCCTCCAGCCAAGGTGCTGGCAGAAGGTAAAGGGAACATGGAATAGATGGTGGGAAAAGGCAGCTGTGAGTACCAGCTTACCCTCCTGACTGCCTACTGAAGCAAGGTCTTTAGCTACTGTATCTTATATCTTGATTCTTTCTCCTTCGGCACTTTCCTACTGTCTGGCATGAAAAACACTAGTGGGCAACTTTGCAGTTTAGGCTCCAGATGGAAGAATAAACTGAGCTGATATCACTTGGCAACAAGGCAGTTGGTAACTGGTGGACTGTGTGCCTCTCTGTGTTACCCACCCCCATCCATTCTTTGCCCTGTTTGCCCTGTGCTCAGGAAGCTAATCTCCAAGGACTGTATCATGCAGGCTCATTGCTCACTTGAGTTCCACCAGTGGAAGGCACTGGTAAGAATGTGGCGTGCAGGAATGGAGAGCTCTCGGGGATTTCCTCCTGCTCTGGGCCACATTTTCTTATTTTCTGGGAGTGGCTGCATCCTTCTAAGATATCAGCTCCTATTAGCAACCTCTCTTCTATGGTTCAGGGTCTCACCAGTCTCAGGAAACTCCATTTCCTTCCCTTTGCCTTTTCAAGCAAGCATGGTAATAATTTCCTGCTATTGCTGGCCTCTGGCTACCTCAACCTCCCTTTTTGGTGCTCACACTTCTTGAATAGTCCCTTCATTAAAGTTTCTTGAATAATTTGATAATTTCCTACTGAGGCTCTGGCTGATAGCTGAATCATTTAAAGGTGGGATGCAGAATTCTCAAAGTAAATCTGTTTATTATTAAAAAATAAATCAAGCCATAAATTATTTTTAAAAGGGTGGGAGATGAAAGTCGTTCTTTTTTAAAACATAATTTATTTTTAATTTTAACATTGGTTTCTTTAAAAGAAAAACATTTATTTATTTGGCTGCACCAGATCTTAGTTGTACCCTGTGGGATCTAGTTCCTCAACCAGGGATGGAACCCAGGCCACCTGCATTGGGAGCACAGAGTCTCAGCCATTGGACCATCAGGGAAGTCCCTGGTTTCTTTTTTATAATTTTATTCATTTATTTATTTTTATTTTTGGCTGTGCTGGGTCTTTGTTGCTGCTTGGGCTTTTCCCTAGTTGCGGCAAGTGGGGGCTACTCCCTAGTTGCCATGTGCAAGCTTCTCATTCTGCTGGCTTCTCTTGTTGTGGAGCACAGGCTTTAGGGCACACATGTTCAGTAGTTGTGGCATATGGGCTTAGTTGCTTTGAGGTATGTGGGATCTTCCTGAATCACGGATCAAACCAGTGTCTCCTGCACTGGCAGGTGGATTCTTTACTACTGAGCCACCAGAGAAGGCCCTAAAGATAAGTTATTATTAAATGAAGAAGTCATAAAGCAAAATGAAGTGGGATAGATGTCAAAGATAAATTTAAAAAGGCATTTCCATCAAATACTCTCCCTAAGTTTAGAAACGGGAAGCATATCAAATGAGAAGGTACTTATTCTTTTTCAAAGGTCTAATTTCAAAAGAAAACTTTTCTCTGAAAATACAAATCATCCTTATTACATAAAAGACATAATGTAAGAGTCTGAGAAAAGAGACTTCTTCACTCAGAAGTAAGCAGTATTTCCCAGTCACTTAGGAATGTTTGTCTTTAATCAGTGGGTTTAAACATCATCTCTTCCGCCTTGCAAACCAACATGAACACACCACTGATCTATGACATTTGATCCAAGTCTTCACATGCTTCCTTTTCTGCAACTTTCAGAAGATCAGATTTGGACAAAAAGGGAGGATTTAAGAGAACTACAGTCCCTAGTGAATAACCTAACAAAACAGAATCTGCTTTTCCATTCACATGACACACCCACAGTTGCTCACTTCTACTCGCCTTGATTATGTATTTCGTATAAAAAAAATCTCATGTGTGCATCTCAACGCAGGGCCATATTAAAAAACCCTGTTCTCTCCCTGACGTCTCTTCAGCCATATTGCCCACGACATTGTCCTGAGCTCATCAAGGATCTCAGTTGGATCAGAGCAAAACCTTGGGAATTCTCTTAGCATGGTTTAAAAATTACGTTTACCACTTGTCTTAAATGACAAGATTATGAAGTCAGAGGGAAAACCCCCATTTTTATCAATAAATGCTGTGTAATTTACTCTTCAAATGCAGCAGGCATTTGCTACTCTGCATGACAGGAGACTATGGGGATCCTGGAGTGCCCCCTCGAACGGTCCCCCTGCTAAGCTTCATGCTGGCAGACTTGGGACCATGGAGCCAATCACAGGCTCCACAGAAGGGATGCTTTCAGCCAGGTGCACGATGAGCTAAAGACTATCAAATCTGAGGAAGACAGCAGACCATTTAGCCCTCCAGGCTTCTGATGACTTTAAATGACACTGATTATCATCACACCTGCCCTCCTTGTAACAAAAGTCCCTGTTGTGGCTCCAGGGTACTCACAGAGCTCTCAATTCAGCTTTCAGGACAGAGGGAAGCCATCCGCAGAAATCCAGAGATCTAGCAAGAATCTGAGCTTCCAGGACTCTGCAAGCCCCGAGCACCTGATTTGGATGCCTCCAAAGGAAATACCCACAGTTTTGTNGTTGTGGCTCCAGGGTACTCACAGAGCTCTCAATTCAGCTTTCAGGACAGAGGGAAGCCATCCGCAGAAATCCAGAGATCTAGCAAGAATCTGAGCTTCCAGGACTCTGCAAGCCCCGAGCACCTGATTTGGATGCCTCCAAAGGAAATACCCACAGTTTTGTTCTCTCTAATATCAGGGGAGCAAAAGCCATCTGCCACTTTCTTTACTCAAAATCCACAGGGATGTATATGTATGACTGAGCCCCTTTGCTGTTCACCTGAACTACCACAGCATTGTTAGTTGGCTCTACCCCGATACAAAAGAAAAAGTTTAAAGTTTGAAAAAAAAAATCCACAAGGATTGGCAGGAGGAAGAAGTAAGGGCTGGCTGAGGCAGGGTGGGATGGGGTGTGAAGCAGGATGAGCAAGCTGCTGAAGGCCTGCGGCAGCCTGGCTTCTGTGGCCCCCTGACCTGGCCCAGCCTGTGTCCCTGCTTCTATGGCCCCATCACCTGAATTCACAAAGTTTCTTTTGTTCACTCCCTACGCCACGACTGTTGCCCTAAAACAAATATGTAATGCCTACGCACGGTCATCACAGCACCCAGGCTTTGGTGTTTGACTTGTGACATCATTCACTTGGATTGGGGGCAGGGGTGAAAATTTTCTGTTTTTTTCTTTTTTTTGCTTAGACCTCAGGCATCAGCAGAGTTCCTCTGCAGTGCTGACCCAAAGTCACTGGAAGGGACATTCACCCTGATGAACTAGATTATCAGAAACGTCTGTGTCTGCCTCCTCCCAGGAGGGAGGTGTGGCTGACAGCTCCCACTGTGAGTGAAACCCTCCTTATGGACTCCCCAGAAAGTGTTTTCCCTAAGGATTTTTTCAAAATGCTGTTTTTCTCCAAAGGGGCCTGTGCTATGTTTTGCCTTATGAGAAAATTAGAGAAGTATTTGGAAACCCCAAAATACATATCAGGAGAGTTACACAAGCCTGTGGAGATGTTACCAGAGATGTGCCAAGAGTTCAAGGCATGACACCAAACCCCGAGCTTGGAACTCACCTGTGGAAGGAGCCGAAACCAGACTGTTGCCCCCAAACTCAGCCACCAGCTGACCTGACCCCACTGTGAACAGGGTGAACTTTTCCTTTCTCTCTTTCTTGAAAAGCATCTTATATTGTGGTTTGGGGTTTTTCGATATCACAAAACAGAGTTAGAGGATTTCAGGGGTTTGGGTTAACAGGAAATACAAATGGAAATTAAAAAGACAGAAACAAACCTGAAGGGAACTCAGCTCTCCACAGACAGAATCCACATGGGTGTCACAGCTCACTGAATTAGCACCACTTTTGTAGAAGCGAAGACACTTAGAGGCTGAAATTTCTTCAAGCTTACTTTTTCCATCTCAGATAATTTTTCTGCTCTTTCTCTGACAAACTGACCAATGGAAAAAGAGCTCTCCCCTTCTCCCTATTTCAAAGTGTGGCCATTTTCCTTTTGCTCTAGCTATTTTTGTGTTTTTTCGTCATGAGGCTTAGGGTTTCCCTATTAGCTCAGACAGTAAAGCACCTGCAGGTGCAATGCAAGAGACCCAGGTTTGAACCCTGGGTTGGGAAGATCCCCTGAAGAAGGGAACAGCTACCCACTCCAGTATTCTGGCCTCTATTCCATGGTCTGTGTAGTCCATGGGGTAGCAAAGAGTTGGACACGACTGAGTGACTAACACACCTTGGGGGAAGCTATGTTAATAGCAAACTCGAAAATACATTCCTTTAAAAAATAATTGGAAAAATTATAAAAACCAAATTCCCTCCGTAATTAGAAGCTATTGCGACATGTTATTATTCCTCAGGCTGGGCTTAGAGGTGAGAAGGGAACAGCAACTCACTCCAGTATTCTTGCCTGGAGAATCCCCATGGACAGAGGAGCCTGCTGGGCTATAATCCGTGGGGTTGCAAAGAGTTGGACATGATTGAGCAACCAACTCACACTTTCTGGGTTAGACTCTTCTAGGGCTGGAATGACACCTGAGGGCAGCCTCACCCAACCCTACTTGGACCAGAAAGCTGGCCGGCCTCTCAGCGTGCTCGAATCAGCTCTCCTCCACCAGGTAAACACTGCCCAGAAACTCCCTGACTTGGAGCTCCACGCTGGACAGGTGCCTCCTCAGGGTGCTGCGGCAGTTGTCATCCAGCACGGTGGTGTAGAACGCCTTGGGGTACTTGAGATAGAGGATGGTGGTACTGAGGCAGCAGGCAGGCTCGTGGCGGGGCTGGAGGCGCACCTCCGCCTTGGAGATGTGCCCCGTGTAACTGGGAATCTGGGAGATGATCTGGCTGCAGGAGGCCACCGCCAAGCCCAGGGACAGGTGGACATTGTCGATGAAGTGCCAGTCTGAGTTGCACTTGATAGAGGATGTGTACCTTACTTCCATTGGTGGTAAGGGGTCAAACACTACTCCTTCGCCAAAGGCCAGGGGTCATAACCTTGGCGAGCAGCCGGAGACCGGGAGGTTGGAGAGAGAGAAGCTGGATTCAGGGCCGTGGTGGGGGATCCTGCATTGGGCCTGGGGGCTGGTTCGAGCTCCTCACTGCCCTGGGCCCCCAAGA
Organism: Neotragus moschatus; assembly: GCA_006410615.1. Lineage (NCBI taxonomy): Eukaryota > Metazoa > Chordata > Mammalia > Artiodactyla > Bovidae > Neotragus > Neotragus moschatus. The sequence goes on along the minus strand of SJYA01000235.1, from coordinate 718,994 downwards.
GAGACCAGTGGTGGGGCTAGGGAGAAGCCTTGAGTCTGGACTGTCCAGGGTGCTATTTCCCTCTTCCGTGTCCATGTGCTTTGGCACATCCTGCAGGCCAAGCCGGCTCACCAGGGTGGTGCCCATGGCTGGGCCCAGGCACTGCACCCTGCCTCCCTGCCCGAGTTAAGTCATTCTTCACTAAACATGTGTTGAATCCTTACTATGTGCAGAATAGGTGTTGGGAATATAAAAATGGAAGTCAGTTACTGCTCTGGTATAAATCTAGCTGGGAGGCAGCGGTGTATACAAACGGTACAGTGTGATAGCACGTCGCATTGCCATGGAGCAAATTTGAATTTTACTCATTTATTTCACAACTTGGATTTATTTTAATCCCTTTTCCCCATGGCCAAGAAAATGGTCATTTTGGGGGGCATGTAAAATCTCAGAGAAACACAATCATTTTAAAAAGTTTAATTTATATCCTGTCTTAGTAGAGGCTATTAATTTCTAATGCAACAGGAAAAGATCTGGAGAGATACCCACCAAAGTGTTCCCAGTTGTTATCTCTGAGAAATAAAACTAAGAGGAAAAAATTTCATCATCACTTTATACCTGTATCATTTTCAGGTTCTCTCTTTGTGTGTGTGGGCTCTTAGTTCCCCAGCCATAGATTGAACCCACCATGGCAGTGAAAGCCCCAAGTCCTAACCACTGGACCATCAAGGAACTCCAGTTTTTAATTTAAAAAGTGGTTAAAACTTTATGCAATTAAATAAGTAGTTTAAATGAAAGAAAGGAAATAATATTTATGGAAGATATCAGCAAGGAGACTATTGACTTGGGCCTTAATGAGTAGGAGGAATTCATGGAGTGGAGAAGGGATGTTGGATAAAACATAATCACAGAATATCTGATCAGTGTTTCAGATTGGTGTAGTATCTCCTTCACACCTGCCCCTGTAAATTAATTTGTTGATAGAATCTTGTCAGAAAACAAATATGGATTGAGTTCCTGCTCTACGCCAGTATAATAGATACCAAGGCAGTATAAGTCAGAGTTCTTGCTCTTAAAGCATTCACAGTCTCAACAGGGAGTTAAGACATTCTCAGAACAGTTAGAGACAGCCCATGGTTAAGTGCCAACGAGTTTGGCACATGAAAGAGCAGGAAAAGCTGAGTACACTGCCAAGGTTTCAGCCTGGGAGCCTTGGAACAGTGGTGCCATTTATAGAAATGGAAAGTTGGGAAAGGAGAGCTGTTTTGAAAGCAGATATACCTATAGTAAAATATCACAGTCTATGTAAATTACTATTTGGCTATGCAAATGAGTAGGAATGCATAAGTAATACTTAGACTGGAAGGTGCCAGGAACTATAATAATATCTACCTTTTATTGAATGTAGACTGAGTGCCAGGCATTGTGCAGAGTTATTTGCATACATTATCTTTGAATCTTCACAACAAATCTATGAGGCCATTATGACCGCCATTTTTCAGATGAGGAAGTCTGGGAGAGGTTGGTCTTGCAGCAAGTGGGAAAGTGACATGTCAGGATGGGAACATCTCTGTCCAACTCCAAATTGCTATGACACTGTGCTGTGTCATCCAAGTGGATGTGCGAGATGCCAATTCTGCCCTGTGCTGTGAGTTGAAGGCACAGCCTGGTGTCCCAATAGGCATCAACCAACTCCTCAAACAGGCAGAGCTCTATCGCAAGGACCACATCAACATCATCAGAGAAACTCAGAGAAGATGATAACTACACCCTGGAGTGGGCAGGGAAGGCCCCCGGGAGGAGTGGAGGTTTGAGCTAGAATGGATCGAATTTTAATACGGCAGGAAATGGCACTCCAGACCGAGGAGGCTGCAGATGCAAAGGAGAGAAAATAGACACGGAGAAGGCATGCATGTGGTGAAGAATCTAGGTTGGGGCCTGAAGGAAAGTCAAATGTAGAAAATCAGATATGAAAGCCCTTGAGTGCCTTTGGAGGAAGGAAACAGCCTTAATAGAATTTTGAGTGGAGATGAAAGAGTGGTGAAAAGAGACTATCTGGTATGATTAAAGTGATCTTCTCAGGTCAGCTGTAATACTCAGGATAGGTTGGAATTAGCTACTTAAACTAGATAAGATCTGGGTTGGTATTGGTCTTTGAATGGCAAGAGGAAGGATGGAAAAGAAGGAAGTACATGTGAGAAATATTTTGAGGGAAAAATAGAGATGCTTGGCAACTGAGTGGATTCAGAAAGACAGGAAAGGAAACAGAAGAGAATCTAGGATGTGACTTGTGGTTGCTGGAAGAATAATGATACCTTTGAGATCAGGATCAAGGATAGACTGAGCTTGCTTTGTTGACTGTGTTGTGGCCTTTCTCAGGGGGAGAGAAGGTAGAATGTGGAAAGCGAAGGACAGAAGAATAGGGAGTAAGCTAAGGAGGATGAAGAGCCTGGGAAGAAAGAGAGAGAGAAGTATCAGGGGATCAGAGTCAAGAAAACCAAGGGGGCAGGCAGGAGGTCTCAAAAAATTCAGTAGTGACCACCAGGGTCAAACAGTATAGAGATGGCTAGAAGAATCAACAGGGAAGAGACCACTGGCTTTGATAAAATCCATATGCAGGCTTCCCTTGTAGCTCAGTTGGTAAAGAATCTGCCTTCAATGCAGGAGACCTGGGTTTGATTCCTGAATTGAGAAGATCCCCTGGAGAAGGAAATGGCAACCAACTCTAGTATTCTTGCCTGGGGAATCCCATGGACAGAGGAGCCTAGAAGGCTACAGTCCATGGGGTCGCAAGAGTTGGACACGACTTAGCGACTAAACCGCCACATGCAAGCTTTTGTCTTTCAGTAAAAACTACCAAACAAACTAGACAGAGGATGCTGAAAAGAGGGTGATGATCCTGTACCCATGCAGGTAATGTTCCCTGAGCACCTGTGTGCTCAGTCTCAGGTGATGGCTGAACTCTATCCATCCCATTGACAAGGCTGTATTATTCATGCTTTCTTGTAGAGGGAGACTGAAGCTCGAAGAAGTGGATTAATTCTCCCAAGGCCTTGAAAGTGAAAGTCATTTGGTTGTGTCAATCCAATGGACTGTAGCCCACCAGGCTCTTCTGTCCATGGAATTTTCCAGGCAAGAATACTGGAATGGGTTGCCATTCCCTTCTCTTGGGGATCTTCCTGACCCAGGGATCGAATTTATGTCTCCTGCATTGCAGGCAGATTCTTTACCATCTGAGTCACCTATGGAGGGAGACTGAAGCTCAAAGAAGTGAACTAACTCTCCCGAGGCCTTACATTGGAAGTAATGGAACTAGGTATCCAACCAGGTCTGCGTGTTTCTAAAGGCCTTCTCACTTTGCACCTCAGCAGTGTCTGTGCTGGAATGTGTGATGATATGATGGTACCATAATAATAATGTGAACACCTGCCATTTAGTGAGCACTTTCTGGCACTATGATAGTTTATGTATATTAATTTTATTTTGTGACACCCTTTAAACTAGGTGTTATTAACCCTATTTTACAGCTGGGGAAATTAGAGCTCAAAGAGGTTAAGCAGCATGACCAGAGTCACACAGCTAGAAAGTGGTTGAAATGGCCTATGTGTGGAGCTGTGGTCTTCTTTTGCCTCTCAAAAATGTCTTTCTTTTGGCTACATCACCTGGCATGTGGGATCTTAGTTCCCCAACCAAGGATTGAACCTTGCAGTGGAGGCGAGGAGTCTTAACCACTGGACCACCAGGGAAGTCCCTTGAGAATTTCTTAAAGGAGGACTTCCCTGGTGGTCCAGTGATTAAGAACCTACCTGCCTTTGCAGGGGACATGGGTTCAGTCCCTGGTCTAGGAAGATTCCACATGCTGTGGAGCAACTAAGCCTGTGTGCCACAGCTACTGAAGCCTGCGCTCCAGAGCTTGTGCTCTGCAACAAGAGAAGCCACTGCAATGGGAAGCCCGTGCGCCACAATGAAGAGTAGGCCCTGCTCGCTGCAACTAGAGAAAGCTCGAGCAAAGCAATGAAGACCCAAAGTGAAACTGAGAATCGCTCAGTCACGTCTGACTGTTTGCCACCCTATGGACACAGTCCCTAGAGTTCTCCAGACCAGGATACTGGAATGGGTAGCCTTTCCCTTCTCTAGGGGATCTTCCCAACCCAGGGATCGAACCCAGGTCTCTNACTGAGAATCGCTCAGTCACGTCTGACTGTTTGCCACCCTATGGACACAGTCCCTAGAGTTCTCCAGACCAGGATACTGGAATGGGTAGCCTTTCCCTTCTCTAGGGGATCTTCCCAACCCAGGGATCGAACCCAGGTCTCTCACATTGCAGACAGATTCTTTACCAGTTGAGCCACCAGGGAAGCCCAAGAATACTAGTGTGGGTAACCTATTCCTTCTTCAGCGGATCTTCCCGACCCAGGAATCGAACCAGATTCTTTACCAACTGAGCTATCAGGGAAACCCAGTGAAGACCCAGCAAAGCCATAAATAAAATAAAATAAAATAAAAGGAATTTCCTAAAGGAAACTTCTACTTGGCCTCCAATAGGTGACTAGCTAGTGCTGCTAGACTTTATGTTGTTCATTGTATCATATGCAGTATCACATACTTCCTGGGTGATTTTCAGTGACTCAAATGCTGAGCTTCTGGTGGCAGGCTCCTTGCATAGCATCACTTCAGGACTGCTGTCCTGAGCTACAGTGCTTTCTCTTTATTACGTTCCTTGCTTCACTGCAGGGGTTGAGACCACTGTGTGGCTTTTGAATTTGCTTTTCCTCAGGGATGGAGGAAGCCTTGAGAGTTCATCCTTTGCCTTAATTGTTAGAAGTGTCTGGGCAGAACTGGGCACCCGTGGCTGGCCAGTGGCACTCCCTGGCAGTCCCAGTGGCCAGCATCACTTTTCCTGTCTGAGCTTGGTGGGTAGAGGCTGGCTGGATTGATAGAGGTGTCCACCTGGCCATTGGCGCCTGTGAGACAGCTCTAATTCTCTGCCAGAGCCTTCACTCTGGCCTGGGCAAAACCCAGTGAAAGTACCATCTTAGTGACAGCAGCCTTGGTGGGGAGGAGGCAGACTTGGAAATTTCCCTGCGGGGTTCTGGGCGGAAAGAAAGCCAGCAATGGGCTGACACTGTGATTGGTGGGCCTGAGCAAGGAGGGGTCAGTAGGCCAAGGATGTTTCTTCCTCTTAGTCGTTAGCGTGGGCCTCAGGGAAAATGTCAGCCTTCCTGATCTGGTATCATCTGGAGCCCCTGCTGTATAACTGAGTGATTCTCTCTGCACATGGTCAGCAGCAGATTTTTCTCAAGGTGAAAGCAATTAGGCCTTGGTCTCCTCCTCCCCTGCTGCCAGAAAGAAAAGGAAGATGGAAAGGGAGGGCCATCCCTGCTCCTGCTGAGGTCAGCCAGGCTGCCCTGGCCAGTTCCGGTAATTGGCTCCGTCACCTGCTCACACTTCTCACAGTTTGCCCTGGTCTTGGGTGTTTCAGCGTTGCTCAGGGCTGAGGCTTTGAAGAGGGCAGCAGCTGCTGCCTTTCCACTTATCTCTAGAATGAAGAAAGAGGGCATCTCACCCTGCTCAGGGCAGAGAATTAGCTGGAATACCATGAGCAGGGCCTGAGCAGCACACACAGGTGAGGCTGGGTTGTGTGTGCTTCCTCTCTCTGGAAGATCCAAAGCAAGGTTGGAGAAAAACTCTTTGGGAGGTGGAAGAATTTATTCATTCGGTTAACAGCTATGTCAAGCACTCTCCTAGGACTTCCTGGTGCCTGTCAGTTTGGAGCTGGGGAGAGTACAGTGGGTGCAGGAGGTAGAGGAGTGGGAGAGGTCGGGAGCAGGAATTACAAAGGTCTGAATGTCACAACAGAGGAGGGCAGGACACCTTGGCTACCTGATGGACTATAGCAGTCAGGGAAGGCTGCTTGGAGGAAGAGGCTTTTGAAAAAGAGATAAAAATCTCTTGATAAAATGCTTGAAGGTAGAAAGAGTAAAAACTGAAAATAAAAGCTTCTGAATATTCCCTACCACTATCTCTAGTAGTGACAGCTGTTAATACAGTATTATGTAGTTTTGTAGGAATTTTCCATGTGTAGCCAGTTGTAAATACGTCTTTGGAACTCCTTTTTAAAAAACGAGACTCTACTAAGCATCTATTCTGCTGGTTACTTTTTCTTACTTCACAATATATCCTGTGCCTTTTCCCACGTCTGTAGAGATTTGGCTCATTCCTTTTGAAGGCTGTGTGTGGTATGAGGAAGTAATTTTTGAAAGGTAAAAGCTGAAGAATGTGTGAGGTTAGGAAGGCAAAGGGGTGGTACCCTAAGGAACAGAATCTGGGAAAACAAAAACAACCTAGATCTCCCTAACTATACTTCCTAACATCTCCTTCCTCCTGTTTTCAGACCTCCCTCCCTTGCCCGGCTGCCACGTTTCCCCCACTCTAATTTGCAAAGCAGTTCAGCTCCTTTGTCTTGCCTAGCCCCGGGGAGTTTCATTCTTCATGCCAAAGCAACTTATTAAGTATTTTCTAAACAAAGATCCTGTATACCCAGAGAAAAATTATGCCACTCCCCTAACAGACAAAAGTAGCTGCAGGCAGTTGTGGTTTTAAATAGCAATTAAGGGGGGGGGGCGTGAAATCTGTTATATAAAGCACCTGGCAGTTCATAAATGGTGGTTGTTTGTTACTATTATTATTTTATATGTGCTGATGGATAAGTTGGCTGCTGCAAGAACCCTTCATCCTGGAGCACTCACCTCTTGGTTGGCAGCTTTTAAGTGTGCAGGGATGGTGTTTTATTCGTCTTCGTACTCCCGTCTCTCAGCTCAGGGCCTGGCACAGAGCAGACATGCCAGAAATAAGTGTTGAGCTGAGCACTCAGGGGCTGGAGTGTGCTGCTCTGAGCAGACACCGCGTCCTGGATGCTGTGGGCCTGATATAGATGCTTTGGAACACTAGAGATCAGAATCAAAGACTTCTGGCCCTGGGGGATCTCATTATCAAGCTGGGTCTTAGGAAACATCATCTCATATCACAAACTGTAAAATATCAATAGTCCCCAGATCAGTGCTATCATAATTTCTTTTGTCTTTTGGAGATGGGGCTAAGCTTCTCACCTGCTTTTTTAGACATGAAATAGAAACAGTAATGTGCACAAATCTCTTCTTAAAAAACTTTTCATGGTGTATGGCAGAAACCAACACACTATTGTAATTATCCTTCAATTAAAATAAATAAATTAAAAAACTTTAAAGTATTTATTTTAATTGAAGTATAATTTTTTATTTTTTGGCCATACCACACGGCATGTGGGATCTTAGTTCCCCTACCAGGGATCAAACCTGTATCCCTGCTACATTGGAGGTAGAGTCTTAACCCCTGGACCATCAGGGGAAGTCCCTGAAGTATAGTAGTGCTGTGATATTATATAAATTACAGGTGTATAATATAGTGATTTACGATTTTAAAGGTTATACTCCATTTAGAGTCATTATAAAATATTAGCTATGTTTTCCATGTTGTACAAATGCAGATCTTAAAAATCTTAAATAAACAGCTAAATGTTTATCCTGTAAACACCTTTATAATCACCATCCAGATCAAGATACAAACCATTTTCAGCACCCCAGCAAGCTTCCTGAGGCTCCCTTTCAGGTGCATCCCCTTGCACAATAGAAGCTACACCGTATGACCTCCATTCACCATCAGCTAGTTATATCTGTTTTTGAGCTTTTTATATATAAAATCACACATTCTGGCTTCTTTCACCCAACATAACTGTTAAGATTCATCAGCGTCAGTACTAAGTTCTTGCTTGTGTGTGGTGTAGTATTGAATGAACATGTAACAAAGGTCATTTGGTTGGTTCTTCTGAATAAAGCTGTTACAAACGTTTCTTACAAATCTTTTGATGGCCTTAAGCACTTATTTCTCTTGGCTATATCTCTAGGTCAAAGCAGATACATATGTTTTGCTTTAATAAATTACTGCCAGTTTTCCAAAATGGCTGTGCCAGTTTACACTCCCACTGGCAGTTCCATTTGTTCGGCATTCTTGCTGATACTTTCAGTCCTTTTAATTTCATCCGTTTTGATGGTTGTGTAATGGTGTCTTACTGTTTTCATGTGTTTTCTCTAATGATGTTTTCATATGCTGATTTCATGTGCTTATTGGCCATTTGGATGTCCTTTTCTTTCTTTTTTATTTTTGGCTACACTTTTAAAATAAAAAAAATTATTATTATTGACTGTGCTGGGTCTTCATTGCAATGTATTGGCTTTCTTTAGTTGTGGTGAGTGGGGGCTACGCTAATTACAGTTCTCGAGTTTCTCTTGTTGGGGAGCACAGGCTTAGTTGCTCCTCTGCATGTGGAATCACAGTTTCTGGACCAAGGATCGAACCCACGTCCTCTGTATTGGCAAGCAAAGTCAACCACTGGGGCACCAGGGAAGTCTGTTATTGACTGTTTCAACGAGCCTGTTCAACCTTAATCTTCTCAGCCAGAAATGTCTCACCTGCACTTCAGTGACCATCCTGGAGCTGCCTTCAGAGATTCTGCTCCTAAACCCTACATTCACATATCCAAACCGACTCTTTGATATCTCTAACAGGATGACCCTCATGCCCCTCAAAAATAACATCCCAAACTGAAATCTTCAACCCCTCTTAGGCCCAAATCGATTTGCCTTCCTTTGTGCTCCGGCCAAGTTCATGATCCAGGCAATCATCTTCACCCTCACTGTTCCTCTTAATGCTCGGACCACAGTTTCACATGGGCTTCCCAAGTGGCGCTAGCAGTAAAGAACCTGCCTGCCGATGCAGGAGATGTAAGAGACGCAGGTTTAGTACCTGGGCCCAAAAGATCTGCTGGAGGACGGCATTACAATCCACTCCTCCCCTGGAGAATCCCATGGACAGAGGGGCCTGGCGGGGTACACGGTCCATAGGGTCACAAAGAGTTGAACACCACTGAAGTGACTTTAACAAACACACAGTTTCACATATCTCAAGGTACCTTCACAACCTGTTTCCTTCTTACCCCTTCCATGCCCCTCCTTGTCCTGAGACCTCCTCAGGTCTCAGCTTACAGTTACTTCCTCTGGGTTAGGTGTTTCCTATGTGCTCCTCCAGCCACTTCCTTTTACATGTCATTTATCACACGCTGTTGTAATCACCAGGATCATTGCCTGAATCCCTGGATCAGCCGTCTGTTGTTCTTGCCTACTCTGCATTCATTCCCTGCTTCTTAGCCCTCCAGTTTTCCCTGGAAGCCATCTCTCTTTCCTCAATCTGTGTGGTCTGGTAGGGCTGCACGGGAGGGTGTGCCTGTCCCTCAGGCCTGGCTAGTTGTCATATTCCATCCTTAAGGCTCATGACTGGGTCAGTGTTAGGGATGGAATCAGGGTAGTTGATCAGAGCCAGTCTTAGGGTTCTCCCTGGAACAAATGGGAAAGAAAGATTCTTTTTCAGGGGCAGGGATTAGAAGAGGGATGGCGTTGACAGGCTAAGAAGAAAACCTGGAGCCAGGGATAACCATCACGACCAGAAGGAGAAAAGCTGCTTGAGAATGGAGGAAACTCGGAGGAGAGCAGGATCAAGGTAGAGGAAACAGGCTGAGGAACAGCCCACTGACTCCCACTGACATTTTTTTAATTTAAAAAATGTTATTATTTTTGGCTGTGCTGGGTCTTCGTTGCTGCACGGGCTTTTCTGAAGCTGCGGCAAGTGGGGGCTACTCTTCAGTTGCGTGTGTGGACTTCTCATCGCTGTGGCTGCCCTTGTTGCTGAGCACAGGCCCTGGGATGCAAGGACTTCAGTACTTGCAGCATGTGGGCTCAGTAGTTGCGGCTCCTGGGCTCTAGAGCACAGGCTCAGTAGTTGTGGCCCACAGGCTTATTTGCTCCATAGCATATGTGGTCTTCTCGGATGAAGGGTTGAATCCATGTCTCCTGCATTGGCAGGCAGACTCTTTACTACTGAGGCACCAGGGAAGCCTCCACTGTCATTTTCCAGCCCATGGATCAACCAGCCTGAGGTCCACCCTTCCAATCAACTTTTCAGTACAGTGAGCCAACAAATTCCCCTTTGCTTAAGCCAGTGTGAGTTGGTTTCTGTCACTTGCAACCAAAACTGTACTAATACATTCTCCCATTAGACTGCAAACTCTGTGAAGGCAGCAGTGCCTGGCGTAGAATAGGGATTTAGCAAAGAAAGGTTTAAGGGAGGAGGAGAAGAGCTCCCCTCCTTCGCTTTGCTAGTCCTTCCTCCCAACTTCTCCCACCTGATGATGTTCTAGTACCATCCTCAAATTTCCCCTTGCAGGTTCGGGGGTCGCTCACTCACCCTCCACCACGGACGTCTGTTCCCTGATTGCTCTCCCAGCTTACCTGCCTGTCCCATAGACACTCTGATGGCTGTTCCTCAGCTCTCTGTTCTCCACATGACCTTTGCTGATCAATCCAACCAGCCACGCGTTCTGAGTGGACGATCTCTCCTCTATATTACTGGAGCATGTAGATTCTACAATCCTGCATAGCATGTTTTTCATTTTTAGTGCTTTGATGGATTTTCTCATAATCTTCATTTAGCTTTATTGCCAAACCACAGAGTAGCAGTTGTTAAATGCCTAAGTTCAGAAGGCTGACTCAACGAGTCAAATCCCAGCACTATCACTTGCCAGCTGTGTGACTTTGAGGAAGTGACTTAACCTCTCTGAGCCTCAGATGCCTCATCTATAAATTGGAGATGATAACATGACTTACTGTATAGTGTCTTTGTGAGAAGTTAATGAATTGATTACTGTGAAAAGACTTGTTTACACTCTGGGAAAATTACCACATGAGACATTTCACAAAGGAAGTGAAAACAAGGCCAATTTTCCAAGTGGCTAAAGATGGTTTGTTGGCAGTGGGAAATGGGGCAGGCTAATAGCGTGAGTGTCTTACCAGTAACCCCTAATGGGTTCCTTTGTTTTCTGTATTCCATCTGTAATGTGTTCTGACATCACTAATGAAATTATCTTCAAGTGTTTGGTGTCTCATTAGGGTTTGAGAGCTGAAGTGGTGACCAACTGGATTTAACCACAAAGGGGCGCCAGTGGTGTTTGCTGCAAAAACTTGGGGAATAGTGTTGCTTACACTATATGTACATAAGGTAGGGTCACTGACTGTGATTCCAGCACATGTACATACATGTTAGAGAGAAAATTCAGGAACTCCTCCAGCCATTACCTAACTCGGAGATAGCACACAGCTGGACTGCAGTAAAACATTTCAGTTGTAAGAGCTTGGGCTTCACAACCGGTCGTCCCTGGGTTTAGGTGTCATCTCTGCCTGTTGCTTACTTGTGTGAACTTAAACTAATAATTTAATCCTTTCTGAGTCTCAGTTTTCTCCCCTATAGAAATGGATAAAGTAATTGCTTCTATGGTGCCAATCTGAGGGGTGCCAGTTCACAACATCTTCTCTATTATTGAAAGCACCTATTTCACAAGGTGGTTGTGAGGATTAAGTGAAATGGTTTCCACAAGGCGATGAGTTAAGTGGTGTGCACACAGAAAGCACTTGGTAAATAAGAGTTGCTATTATGGCACCCCACTCCAGTACTCTTGCCTGGAAAATCCTATGGACAGAGGAGCTTGGTAGGCTGCAGTCCNGGAAGCCTTAAGAAGGTGACTGACGAAAATTGTGTGTGTGTACACATGTAAAGGTAACTGACTTTTTTTTTTAAACTTGAGATCCAATGATCAACAGACTTTGTGACTCTTTGTGAAGGACAGCAGTTTATATCCTGAGGTTCTCTTTGGGTTTCCAGAACAGGGAAAATGTTCTGAAAAGTCTTGCTATAAACCTGAAACAATTTATAGGTTTATAGCAAGAGGTTTCAGAAGGCAATGGGCACCCCACTCCAGTACTCTTGCCTGGAAAATCCCATGGATGGAGGAACCTGGTGGGCTGCAGTCCATGGGGTCGCTAAGAGTTGGACACGACTGGGCAACTTCACTTTCACTTCTCACTTTCATGCACTGGAGAAGGAAATGGCAACCCACTCCAGTGTTCTTGCCTGGAGAATCCCAGGGACGGGGGAGCCTGGTGGGCTGCCGTCTATGGGGTCACACAGAGTCAGACACGACTGAAGTGACTTAGCAGCAGCAGCAGCATATATATATGTATAGCTCCTCTCAGACAGCCCCAGGATTATTTCCTCTAGTGCTTTTCTCTCTGGGATAATCGCATTCACACCAACGGCTTTATCGTGGCTAGATAATATTTAACAAGCACTCTAAATTTCCTAGGCTTTGGGCTAAACATCTTATGGTTTGGGGTTCTTTTTGTTGTTGGTGTTGATGTTTTAATTCATATGACCCATTATTTATATCACTAAAAATAATAATAGGTGGCATTCTAGAATACTTAAGTACTATGCATCAGGCCCCGTTCAAAGAACTGTACCCATGTTAATTTACTTAATCCTGGGCTTCCCAGTGGCGCTAGTGGACAGAGAAGCCAGTCAGGCTACAGTGTGTGCATACTAGGTTGCTTCAGTCGTGTCCAATTCTGCAACCCCGTGCACTGTAGCCCACCAGGCTCCTCTGTCCATGGGATTCCTCAGGCAAGATACTGAAGAAGGTTGCCATGCCCTCCTCCAGGGGATCTTCCCAGCCCAGGGATCAAACCCGTTGTCTCTTGTCCCTTGTATTTTCAGGCTTGTTCTTTGCCCCTAGTGCTGCCTGGGAAGCCCTATAGCTCCCTGTGCTATCTAGTAAATTCTTGGTTTTTACTTGCTTTACATATTGTGGTGTGTATATATTCATCCCAAACTTATAATTTATCTTTACTGCCCTCACTGTTCCCTTTGGTGAGCATAAGTTTGTTTTCTATGTCTGTGAGTCTGTTTTATAAATGTTTATTTTTATCTATTTTTTTTGGTTCCGCATAAAAGCGATTGCCATATAATAGTTGTCATTGCCTTACTTCATTTAGTTATCGTCACCTATGATAATCTCTAGGCCCACCCATTTTGAAATGGCAAGATTTCATTCTTTTTTATGGCTGAGTAATATTCCACTGCATATATGTACCGAATCTTCTTATCCGTTCATCTGTTGATGGACACTTGGGTTGCTTCCGTGTCTTGGTTATTGTAAATAGTGCTGCAAGCATCTTTTTCAAAGTGTGGTTTTCTCAGTATACATGCCCAGGAGTGGGACTGCTGGGTCACTTGGTAGTTCTATTTTTAGTTTTTTAAGGAACCTCCATACTGTTCTCCCTAGTGGCTGTACCAATTTACATTGCCACCAATAGTGTAAGAGGGTTCCCTTTTCTCCACACCCTGTCCAGCATTTATTACCTGTTGAGGGCTTGAGTTCTATCCCTGGTCGGGAACTAGATCCCACATGCCACAACCAAGACCTGGTGCAGCCAAATAAATAGATTAAAAAAATTCTTTTTAATCAATTTCTTAAATATTGGAAGTTGGTACTGGTAGTGTTCTACTAACTTCTTAAGCAGAAAGGCAGCTCTGCAAATTGTTTTACAAGTGCATATTTCATATGTACGTGTTTTAGCTTTTGTAAAAAATTGTGGAATAGCGCATACATATAAAGGAGGATCTAGAAATGTACGGTATCAAAAGTAATTCTCCCAACACCTGAATAAACAGCACCCAATCCAAGAGCAAGACCACCCCTGATATTCCCTCCCTACTCCTCAAAACTGCAACAGTTGCCTTTTTCACATTTATGTTTTGTTTATGCCTTTGTATGCATCTGAAATGTCTTAAAGAAAGTTTTTCCAAAGTGTAGTGCAGTGGAAGAGCTCGGACTTCAGAGTCAGAAAGACCAGGTTTTAAACCCCAGCTCAGATGGTAAAGAATCTGCCTGCAAAGCAGGAGACCTGGATTTGACTCCTGGGTCCAGAAAATCCCCTGCAGAAGAAACTGGCTGCCCATTCCAGTATTCCTGCCTGGGGAATCCCATGGACAGAGGAGCTTGTGTTTAGTTGCTCGGTCGTGTCCAACTCTTGTGTGACCCCGTGGACTATAGCCCATCAGGTTCTTCTGTTCATGGAGATTCTCCAGGCAGGAATAATGGAGTGGGTTGCCATGCCCTCCTCCAGGGGATCTTCCCAACCCAGGGATCGAACCCAGGTCTCCCACTTTGGAGGCATACTCTACCATTTGATCCACCAGGGAAGCCCATGGGGTCACAAAGAGTTGGACACAACTCAGCAACTAACATACCTGCTCCTTACTAGAGGTGGGACCTTGGGCAACTCATTTCCCCTCCTCCAGGCTTTTCCTCAACTGCCCAAACACCTGCAGCAAATGCCCACACCTCCCAGGATTCTCTTAAGGATTCAAATCACAATCTCCACACTGATTCAACAAATTTATTGAGACCTCTTGGGACCTAAGCCCTGTAGAAAACAAAAATGAATCACCTTTCACACTGAGGAAACTCATGGTTGGAAACTGGTAACTATAAAAACAACACAGCCACTAAGTGCTTTGGATCGGGGAGGGATATAAGGAGGATGTTGTGTTTATAAATCTGAAATTGAACACTAACCGCCAAGAGAGGCAGGAAGTGGGGCGGGGCCTCCCACGCAGAGATGAGCTTGGAACCATCTAGAAAAGGTCTTGCCATGGACATGGCCACGCGCCCACAGGTCTCTGGAGCTCACTGCAGGCTGGCCCACTGCAGGGACGTGTAGACCACCTTACCATCGGGCTGCGGAGAGCAAAGCAGCAGCGTCTTTCTGACACTGGTGCCCAGGCGGCCAGCCGAAACCAGGTCCTGGAGTGGTATGGGATCCCCGGGAGCCCAGCACTGGGCAATGTAGTGAGCGTGGAAACGGAGTGGGTCACCTGGGTGAAGGAGAGAGGGAGGTAGCGGTTTCCACTGGTGGAAAGCTGGAAGACACTGGGACCTCCCACACAGAGGGGATCGCAAGGCATCCAGCCATCACTACCAATATTGTAAAAGACACCCTTGGGCCTAGGAGGTGGAGCAAGTTGACACATTATGTGAAAATGAAGTTGCTCAGTCGTGTCCGACTCTGCGACCCCGTAGACTGTAGCCTACCAGGCTCCTCTGTCCATGGGATTTTGTCCAGGCAATAGTACTGGAGTGGACTGCCACTTCCTTCTCCAGGGGAATCTTCCTAACCCAGGGCTCAAACGCGGGTCTCCCGCATTGTAGACAGACACTTTACCATCTGAGCCACAAAAACAACAAGTAACTGACTATATCGCTGTCAGTCAAAGCCATGAGGAACTCAAAAGGGTATCATGTATATCGTATCATAAATATCCACTGAGAAGTGACTCAGACTAAAAGAAGAGAACAATTTACAACAGAAGGGTGTAATAAAATAGAATTAAGGAGTCAACCAAATTTTTCTGAAAAGGGCCAGATAGTAAATATCTTCAGTTTTGTGGGCCATGCTGCAAATACTCAGCTCTGCCACTCTGGCACCACAGCATCCACTGATCATATGTAAACAAGCAGAAAGTGAAGTCACTCAGTCGTGGCCGACTCTTTGCGACCCCATGGGCTGTAGTCCGCCAGGCTCCTCTGTCCATGGGATTTTCCAGGCAATAGTCCTAGAGTGGATTGCCATTTCCTTCTCTAGGGAATCTTCCCAACCCAGGGATCGAACCTGGGTCTCCCGCATTGCAGACAGACGCTTTACCGTCTGAGCCACCAGGGAAGTCCAAAACAAACAGAGCTGTGTTCCAATAAAACTTTATTTAAAAAAAAAAGAAAAACTGTCAGTGGGCCTCATTTGACAGGCTGAGGGGAGGTTNATCTTCCCAACCCAGGGATCGAACCTGGGTCTCCCGCATTGCAGACAGACGCTTTACCGTCTGAGCCACCAGGGAAGTCCAAAACAAACAGAGCTGTGTTCCAATAAAACTTTATTTAAAAAAAAAAGAAAAACTGTCAGTGGGCCTCATTTGACAGGCTGAGGGGAGGTTAGATGAACCTGACCAAGTAAAGTAGGATCCTGAGTAGGGGACTATACAGAAAACTAACAGGTAACATAAATCTAAAAGAGCAAGGCTTCCAGCAGTTCTACTCCTGGGTATTTATCTGGAAAAAAAAGAAAACACTAATTCAAGAAGACAAACGCACCCCTATGAACACTGCAGCATTATTTACAACAGCCAAGATATGCAAGGGCTTCTCACGTGGCTCACTGGTAAAGACTCTGCAATGTATACGTATTATTAAATACAGTAATGGACATAACACTACAAAATATGATTTACTTCTTATTCTATATGTTTTCTGTGAGAGTTCTTTTTTCCTTTGTTCATTTACTAAACTACTCTCCAAAAGAGCTTGNTGTGGTGCCTGAGACTGGGGCCAAACCGGCTGGCAGACAGATTTCCATGGCGTCAGAGGAGCTGGCAGGGTGAGGGCCTGAGGGTCCAGGGCTCTGGCCACGTGGTCCACTGGCTGTGCAGCTTCTTTATCTCTGCAAGGTGAGCATCTTCTTCCCAGATCCTCAGAATTCCTATCTCCTGTGTGCCAACACAGGGCTCTTCTCCGGGAAAGGGAGGTGAGCCCTGTACAGGGAACTATGAGAGTAATACAACTCTGAGCTTCCGAAGTTCATGGAGGCTTTTGGGCCATCTCCTGTCTGCCTCTCTGGATCCATCTCTCATCCTGCTCTGGGTCTGCCTGGTTTTGCCACACCTACAGGCTTTTTGCCTTCTGGCTTCTTGCTAGGCCTATTCATTGAGAAGCCTGTGGATGACAGGCAAGAGGAGAGAGCGGTATTTACACCCCTGGCTCCCTCCACAAGCTGGCGGTACTCTGTAATGGACAGCCACTGCCCTTCTACCAGAGGCCCTCCCCTGAGTCCAGGTGACTGTTTTCTCCCCTGTTCTTCAGGCCTAGATGTAGTGGCAACTCCTCAGTTGTTACTAGCCCCAGGTCACCGTGCTTCCCATTGAGGTTCTCTTACACTGAGCTTCCCTGGTGGCTCAAATGGTAAAGAATCTGTGAGCAATGCAGGAGACCCAGGTTCAATCCCTGGGTCAGGAGCATCCCTGGAAAAGGGAATGGCTACCCACCCCAGTATTCTTGCTTGGAAAATTCCATGGACAGAGGAGATTGGCGGGTTATAGTCCATGGGGTCACAAAGAGTCGGACACGACCGAGTGACTAACACTTTCATTTTTACTTTACACTGTCTATACCATAGAAAATAAACCCTCTTCAAATGATTCTAATGTGAGTGTGCCATCTGCTTTCAGCTGGGACCCTGACTGATGCATTTGCCAAGTAAGGATTTTTTGGTTGTCTTTAGGCGGAGAGAGAGAGAGAATGTGAATTCTTGTCTCATTATTGCTTCAAGTACCTGAAGCTTGAGGTACAGACTTTAGACGTGTCTGCTCAAGTGTTTAGGCGAGAGCTCAGAGTTTGCAGGTTCCAGTCTCTTTCTAGCCTTCAGCTCTGTTTCCTTTGGATTTGCATGGCGCTCAGGCATTCTCTCTACTTGGCAACCCCCAGCAAATCCAAACTTATAGCCTCCCAATGTCACGTCCAAAGCCAGGTTCATATCTTTCCCGATGGATTCAACAAAGATCCAGCATTCTTGTTGGCTCTGCATGGGGTCACAAGATCACTCTTTAAAAAAAATTGTTTTTTTAATTTATTTGGTGGTGCCAGGTCTTGGTTTCGGCACACAGGATCTACTGTCTTTGATGTGGCATGTGGGATTTTTTTTTTTTTTTTT